>PVKU01002115.1:0-177552 GCA_004027475.1 Anoura caudifer
GAGCTTCCTGGACTTCCTGGAAGACTATTTCCTTTGCCAGATTGGGGAAGTTCTCCTTTATTATTTGTTCAAATAAGTTTTCCACTGGTTGCTCTTCTTCTTCCCCTTCTGGTACCCCTATAATTCGGATGTTGGGACGTTTAAAGATGTCCTGGAGGTTCCTAAGCCTCTCCTCATTTTTTTGAATTCTTGTTTCTTCTTTGTTTTTTGTTTGGTTGTTTCTTTCTTCCTTCTGGTCCGCTCCATTGATTTGAGTCCCAGTTTTCCTCCCATCTCTGTTGGTTCCCCATGCATCTTTCTTCATTTCACTTATTGTAGCCTTCATTTTTTCATCTAATTTGTGAGCAAAATCAACCAATTCTGTAAGCATCCTGATCACCAGGGTTTTGAATTGTGCATCTGATAGGTTGTCAATCTCTTTATTGCTTAGATAAATTGGCTCTGGGGCTTTGATTTGTTCTCCGGTTTGAGCCATTTTCATTTCTGGGTTTTTTGTTTTTGTTTTTTGTCTAGTTGCGGCTGTTACGTAGTGAGGGGTGGAGCCTCAGGTGTTCCCCAGGGCGGGACAGCCCAATCACTGGGTGGTGACGCTGTATGTGGGGGTGGGGTCTGAGAGGAGATAATGGCGCTTGCTTTACTCACTCTCGGATTCCAGTCCCTTTCACCGCTTCCCCTTTGCCTGGATTATCTGCGTGTGAATGTGGGACCACCCGGTCAGCCAGCTGCCTTGTGCGACTTCACTGGGTCTGCACAGTTGCCACCCTGTGCCCGGGGTCTGCTAGTCGCCGCCTGTGCACCTGGGGGCTGCCAGCCGCTGCTGCCTGCGTGCCCGGTCCGCACCTCCGCTTTTTCCTGCCGCAACTCCGCCCCTCTTACCGGTCTGGATGAATCATTGTTGGACTTCCAAACAGTTTGATTTTCTGTGAGTTCTGGTTGTTTTCTTGTTTCTAAATCTTTGTTGTCCTTAATTTTGGTTGTGATAAGAGGCATAGTGTGTCTGCCTACGCCTCCATCTTGGCTGGAAGTCTCCTAATAGACATTTTAGAATGCTCCACCCAACAACAGCTAAATACACATTGTTTTTGAGTACACGTGGCATGTTTACCAATACAGACCAAATTCTTGGTTAATTTGAAAGGATTCAAGTCATACAAAGTATGTTTTCTGATGCAATGAATTAAATTAGAAATCAATGGCATAAACATTTCTGAAAAATCTGCAAATATTTAGAAACTAAATACCACACTTCTAAATAACCCAAAGATCAAATAATAAATTGAAAGACAAATTCCAAAGTATTTTCACTGAAGAAAATAAAAACATATCAAAACTAATTTGTGGGATGCTACCAAAGCAATTAATTCTTCAGGGAAATTTATGACATTAAAAACCTATATTACAGAAGAAAAAGTGGTCTTAAATCTATGGCCTAAGCTTCCACCTTAAGAAACTAGAAAAAAACGGAAGAAATTAAGCCCAGAGCAAGCAGAAATAAAATGACAAAGACCTGAGCAGAAATTAGTGGAGTAGAAAACAAAACAAAAAAAAGAGAGAGAGAGAAAATAAGTGAAACAAGAAGCTAGTTTTTAAAAATTCATTAAAATTAATACATCCTAGTCAAACTATTCAGGTAAAGGGGGAAAAAAAAGACACAATTACCAATATTAGGAATCAAAGTGTTGATATCACTACAGAGTCCAAAAATATTAAAAGGCTACTAATCCCTGGCCAGGTGGCTCAGTTGGTTGGAGCCTCATCCTGTATACTACAAAGGTTGTGGATTCCATCCCTGGTCAGGGCACATGCCTAGGTTGAGGGTTCGATCCCCCCGGGAGGGGGGCATATAAGGCAAGCAACCAACTGATGTTTCCCTCTCACATCAATGTTTCTCGTTTTCTCTCTCCCTTCCTCTCTCTCTAAAGTCAATAAATATATCCTTGAATTAGAATTTAAAAAAAAGAAAAGAAAAGAAGTCCTCTACAGTTAGCTTTGTGCTTCTAAGTAATTTGTATTTTTCTTCCTCTGGTATCCTTCAAGATTTTCTCCTTACATTTAGTTTTGAGTAGGATGTATCTAGGGTCTCTCTTTTGTTTGATTTTTATTCTTCTTAATGTTATCTTAAATTCTTGGATCTGTAGGCTTAAATCTGTGTGTTTTTTAATGGTAAATACCATTGTTTATTATAGAATATTTTATCATTTAATGGTATATTTCAGCCATATAATTATTGTGGCAGACCCTTCTGCGTGGTGTGGGCCCAGCTCCCACTTGGAGATGCACAGGACCCCCGCCCACAGATAGGTTATCTCGTGGGTAATCAGATTTGCAATATACCTAGGCTCTTTTGAAGCTTGCTATTTGCTAAAACTCCCTCACCCTGCAAGTACCTTGCAGGGACCAGTGTAACCAGCTCAACCACTTTTACCTTTTCATTTGCTAATATCCTTCTTCTGTGATGTGATGAGGGGCACTGGCTCCTTTGTTGTACCTGGGGCATAGTGAGTGAGGACCATCTTGTAATGTGAAGAGAAATAAAATAAAGGCCTGTCATGGCGGAGGCTGCGGCTTTTGCTCTCCTTGAGAGAAAAAACATGCTGTCATCCTATTTCCTCCACTGGACTCAGTAGTCTGTGTGTTAGTTTTATTTCATCCAAAATGATGTGGACACTGCTAGCCAGTGTCCACATCAAATTATGGTCAAGATTCCCAATTTTTTATTTTTTAAATAATTTTTTGTTTTTCCATTACAATTGGCATGCTATATTATATTAGTTCCAGGTGTGCAACCTAGCGATTAGGCATGTGTAATTGACAAAGTTACCACCTCGATAAAACTAGTGCCCGTGTGACACCACACAGAGTTATTGCGATAGTATTGATTGTATCTCCTATGTCATACTTTTTATCCCCATGACTATTCTCTAACTACCAATTTGTACTTCTTAATAACTTCATCTTTTTCACCCATCCCCCCAGCACCCCTTCCATTTGACAACCATCAAAGTGTATCTATAAGTCTGGTTCTATTCTGCTTGTTCCTTTACTTTGCTTTTAAGATTCTACATATAAATAAAATCATATAGCATTTGTCTTTCTCTGTCTGACTTATTTCACTTTGCACAATACCCTCTAGGTCTGTCCATGTTGTTGCACATGGCAAGGTTTTATTCTTTTTTGTGGCTGAGTCACGTTCCATTGTATATACATGCCACTTCTTTATCCATTCATCTATTGATGGACACTTAGGTTGCTTTCATATCTTGGAAATAATCATTGTAAATAATGCTGCAATGAACATATGGGTGTATATGTCTTTTCAATTTAGTATTTTGGGTTTCCTTGGCTAAATACTCGAAGTTGAATTGCTGGGTTCTTCTTTGTCTCTTGTTGTGGCCCTTGTTTTAAAGTCTATTTTGTCTGGCATAGGTATTGCTACTCCAGGTTATCCTTTTTCTTCTTTTCCATTTTCATGAAATATCCTTTCCCATCCCTTTACTTTCAGTCTCTGTGTGTTTCTCAATCTGAAGTGAGTCTCCTGTAGATAGTATATGTAAAGGTCACCCTATTCTTTCCATTCAGCCACCCTATTCTTTTGAAATAATTTTTTAACTTTTTAAATTACAGTTTACATTGGATGTCATTTTTACTAGTTTCAGGTGTACAGCATAAGACCCTATGTCTTTTGTTTGGAGCATTTAATTTATTTGCATTTAAAGTAATTGTTGATAGATGTGCAATTATTACCATTTTATTATTCATATTTTAACATTTTTTGTTTTCATGAAGAAGACCTTTTAACATTTTCTGTAATACTGATTTGGTGGTGATGAGCTCCATTAGCTTTTTTTTATCTGGGAAGTTCTTTATCTATTTTTCAATTCTAAATGATAGCTTTGCTGGGTAGAGTAATCTTGGTTGAAGGCCTTTGTTTTTTTACCACTTTAAATATTTTATACCAATCCTTTCTGGCCTGCAAAGTTCTGTTGAGAAATCAGCTCACAGTCTTATGGAAGCTCCCTTGTAGATAACTAATTGCTTTTCAGATTCTCTCTTTGTCTTTAACCTTTGCCATTTTAATTATGATGTGCCTTGGTGTGGACCTCTTTGGGTTCATCTTGTTTGGGGCTCTCTGCACTTTCTGGACTTGTGTGTCTATTTCCTTCACCAGGTTAGGAAAGTTTTCAGTCATTATTTCTTCAAATGGATTCTCAATCCCTTGCTCTGTTTCCTCTCCTTTTGGTACCCTTATGATGTGAACGTTGTTACACTCAATATTGTCCTAGAGGTTCCTTAAATTATCCTCATTTAAATTTTTTTTTCTGTTCTGGTTGGGTATTTTCACTACCTTGTCTTCCAAATTGCTAATTTGATCCTCTGCTTCATCTGATTGCCTGTTGATTCCTTCAAGTGCATTCCTGATTTCTGGCTGGCTCTCTTTTATGGTTTCTATGTCCTTTTTTATGCTGTTGAAATTCTCACTAAGTTCCTTGAGGATCCTCATAACCATTGTTTTGAACTCTATATCTGGCAGTTTGTTTGCCTCCATTTGACTTAGTTCTTTTTCTGGATATTTCTCCTGTTCTTTCATTTGGTGTCTGTTTCTCTGTCTCTCCACTTTGGCTGCCTCTCTGTGTTTTTTTAATGTATTAGGTAGATCTGTCTTGTCTCCAAGTCATGGTACAGTGGCCTTACATAATAGTAGGTGTCCTGTAGGGCCCAGTGACAAAATCTCCCTAATGACCCGAACTGGGACCTCCAGCTGCACCCCACCATGTGAGATGTGTACACCCTCCTCTTTTGAGCTTTGATACTGTTGGCACATCAGTGACAGGGATTGACCTCCAGGCCAGCTGGCTATGAAGACCAACCACAACTTCAGCAGAAGAACTGCTATGCAGAGGCTGACCCCAAGGAGTAGGACTTGCTTCAGTGGGTTCTGGTACCTGCCTAGTTTGCCCTCCTAGCATGTTGCTCATGAGGTAGTTGGGTGGTGCTCCAGCAAGGTCTGAAGCTGGCCACCATGTGTACTGGCTCTGGTACCTCCTGAGAGGTGCAGGCCAAGGTCTGCTGCTGCCTATGCCATGCCACAGAGTGTCTGGCATGAACTACAAAGTGATCTGCAGATGGTGCTAATAATGCTGGGCCTGGAGTTGCCTGGGAGAGGCAAGCTGCAAACCAAGGCTGGCTGCCACTAGTGCTGGGCCTGGGGCCACTGAGCAAGAGGTACATGGCTCACCAAGTCCAGATGCTACTTGTTTGGGGTTTGTGAACCTTTGAGAGAATTTAGGAAAGTCCATAGCATGAGCTAAGACAGGCCATTTGAATGGAAAAGCCACTGGAAGCTGCTTGGGTTAACCAGATTAATGGAGACTCAGCTATGGTGCCTGCCTGTGCCTGAAGGAGCATTGTTCAGCAAAAGGTACAATGGCTTCTGCCAGCGCTTCTGTCTGGGAGAAAGCTGCCCCTCCAGTCCTCATCCCAAAGCCAGATGATTCAGTTTCTCCCCATGTGTCCCTGGCAGCTTTCAAGCTGCTGCCCTACCTCTGGGGCTCAGAGCGAGGGTGTCTGCCAGTGAGTCTACTGATGAGCCATTGAAGTAATTCTTCATTTTTAGTATTGTGATTTTTATTTTTAGGATGTCCATTAGACTCAATCTTATAGTGTCCATCTCTCTGCTGAAACACCATCTGTTTTTGATATTGCTCATCTTTTCCACTAGATTCTAGAACATATCATTTTTAGTTATTTTGAAGTCCCCTTCTGATAGTTTCAACATTTGGATTATTTCTGAGTTTGGTTTTGTTGATTGCTTTGTCTCTGGCAATGGGTCACTTGTTTCTTGCTTTTTTGATGTCTTGTGTGTTTTATTGAATGTTAGACATTATCTGTAGAACAGTAGATACTGAGATAAATAGAATTTACACCTGGAAATGTGTCCTGTTCTGTCAAACTTCTAGTGCATGGGATTAAATTGGGACTTGAGCTGGGTTTGGGTTTTTGTTGTTACTATGGTTATTTCAGTACAGCACAGGTGTCAAATTCCTCTGGAGTTATCTTGTGTTTAGGATTGGAACTAGGATGGTGGAGGATTTTTCTCAGTAATCTCTCCTCTTGCTTTAACCATCCTCTTTCTCCTTCACCACAGAAGGACTCACTGTCCATGTTCTTGCTCCTCCCCCAGGAGTGGATTGTTACTTAGTGCTTGTGAGGCTCACTGTAGGTACAGGGAGGTGCTGTTGCGGTCCAGCCTTGGTCTTAGGCAGGCACTGTGTTCCTGGGCCTCAGAGCTGGGAAGTTTTCAGCATTCCTGCCCCTCCTCCCCTGAAAGCCAATGTCTGCCTTCCATCTGTGGAGCATCTTGCACCAGACGGGATTTCCTTCCCTCTTCGAGCGGTAAGAGACCTCCAGTCAGGCGAGTTTAGGATTCTAGGCCTGGGACAGTTTCCTGCCCTTCACCAGAGTAGAGATAGTTTTTTTTTATCCTTCTCATCAGAGAGGGAATTTTGCCTGTGCCCTTGGGGACAACAGGTTTGATGCTCTTCCCAAGTAATTTGCAGAATTTGTTCACATGCGAGAAGGGCCTTGGCGGGGTGACGGCAGTGTGGCTCCCCTCCAGTGCTGAGCCCCTCCTGCATGTCTGCACTCCCGAGGGTGGCTCCCTACAGTCTCCCGCCCCTCCTCCCACCTTTCTCATGGCTACCCGGCAGAGGTGCATGAAAAAGAACCTGTGCTATCATGCTGGCCAACACTTGGCTGTTGGCAGTTAGTAAAGTCCTAGCTGTTTTCTTCTTATCCACTTGTATGGTGGCTGGTACCTCTTCCTCCTGGGCTCTGTCCCAGGGAAGTGAGTCCCTGGTTTCATCTCTCCTTGGAGGTGCCGCTTGCTCCTGGAGATTCAGGGTACTTAGGTGTCCTCCAACCCAGATCTCTGATGGGTTCCAGTTCTGGTCTGTAGTTTAATTGGCCTTCCCTTGTGAGGATGGGAGCAGCACTCTCTGGCTTTCTACATCTTGGGCAGTAGTGAACAGTCCCTCCTGTACTCTTCATAAAGTAAACAGGCTTCATCTCTGCTGAGTCCTTCCCCTTCCCTGCCGTCCTCTGACCTGGTTTTCTCTGCTTGCCCTGCAGTGCCAGTCTCCATTCCCAAAGTAAAAGATCCTACCTGGCTGGGCAAGGTCTTCCTTAGAGGACCAGGGTGGGAAGAAACTGAAGGAGAAAAGTAGGGTCTTGTTAGTGGGCAGGGCTTAGGGGAGGCCCTTAAATACTCATGTTAACAATTGTTGCCCTGCCGCAGTTTTAATAGTAGCTGTAAACAGGATGGGCACAGGTCACTACTCAGGGTCCCCATCCCGCTAAAGGGAATCCTATGAGGGACCTTCAGTCTCCCCCTTATTTTCCCTGTCATTGGATAAGAGGCCAAGCTGATCCACATAATAAAGTATTGGGGCTGAGGGGAGAGAGGGTGAAGAGGAGAAAAAGCTGAATAGTTTAGGGTTGGAGGAGTTTTCAAGGCATTTGGGGAGAGTGAAGCCAGACCGAGCGCAGGATAGAGGTGGACCGAGGAAGAAAGTGGCTCTGAGAGGCGCTGCATGCACTCTGCTTAGATTCACTTTTCTCTTTGAGAGCATCCGGTGAAGAGCGGCTCCTCCTGTGGCTTTATCTGTTTAGGTGAACTTAGATGCAAAGCCGCTCTGAGGCTGAGCCGTGAGTGTCCCTGGCTTCGGGAGGGTTACACTGCAGGCTTACTATGCATGCGCCAGGCTGGATTAAGTACCTTACAGATGAAGAAACCGAGGGTCAGTGATGGTAGACAACTTGGCCCCAGTCACACAACTAAGAAATAAATATCAAAGCTTGGACAAAAAATCTAGCCAGGTCTGACTTTGTAGCCTGAGGTCTTTCAGTGTTGCTGCTCAGACGGCTTTCCTCTGATTAGCCGTGGACCCCGAGCCCATTCCTGCCCCCCTCACACTGCCTGCCCTCCCCTCACCACCACCTCCAGTCCACAACAAGGGCGGGGCTGAGTCTGCACCCTATTAAGCTCCTACAATATCAGCCTCTAGAGAAACCCTCCCCCCTGCCCCCATCAGTGAGAAGGAAAGTTCTTTGCTTCCTGACACTTTCCAGACAGCCAGGCCCCAGGGGTTGCAGCCAAGCAGAACCCCTCCGGGTGCCCCAGCCTGGGCTCCGGGTGTGCTCCCTGTCACAGCCCAGGAATGTGGGCATCCAAGCATCGGCAGCAGACACTCTGGCTGTCAGCCGAGCCAGGGCCCCTGATAACTGACAGGAGCTCAAAGAACCATTAGAGAGGGAGGCTGGGCGGAGGGAACACATCAGTGTCGCCTGAGCTGTGCAGACTGGTGAAGGGCAGCCGGGGACGGCAGCCTCGGGTAAGCTACCGTTCAACATCCCCATCCGCAGAGTAGGGATGGTCTTTCTTGGCTTGCCTGCCTCACTAGGCAGCTGTGAGAAAAGCGAATGTGCTGGTTATACCTTCAGCTGGTAACAGAGCCAGGACTGGACTCCAGGCCCCTCGCCGCCCCTATCAGGACTCTTCTACCGCAGTGTCAGTCCTTTCTGTCCTAAGCGCACCCAGAGAGGGCACACAGCTTCCGGAATGGAGGGCCAGGATGAGACAGGACTAGTCCTAGGACCCGGGAGAGCTGGACTCCAGACTTAGTGCCGTCGTGAACTCACTCTAGAAACACTGGGCAGAGAGAGCTTCTCCTCTTAGGATCTCAGCCCACAATGTTGCCAGAAGCAGTTTCCGACTCTCGCAGCTTGTGAATCTTGTGAATCGCCTGGATTGTGGTGATAGGCAGATTCTGATTTAGCAGGTCTGGGGCAGGGCCTGAGATTCCGCATTTCTAACAAGCCTCCAGAATCTGCTGATGTTGCTGGCCCTTGGACCACATTTTAAGAACAATGGCCTGGGGGAGCCCTAAGGGCTTCAGGTCTGGCCTCTGTAGGCTGCTGGCCTCTGAGATGCCTCCTTTTCCTCATCCCAGCAAACTGCCCCGCCCCCAGGGTTGTCCAGAAGTTCTCAAAACTCCTCCTTGGGTGTGCTTCCTCCTGCTCTGGGATTCTCCCCACCATCCACTCCTGCTTCCCCTTCAGATGGAGAAGGCTCAAGTTGCTCCTTCCTCCTGCTGGGGCTTGCCCAGAGAGCACCCTCCTCCAGTTCTGTAGGAGTCAGAACCCCATCTCCACTGAGGATGTGGGGAGCTCATTGCTCTGCGGTGCAGGCTGGGGAAGCATGGAGAGCAGGGCTCCCGGGAGCCTCCCTCTGAGGGCCCTGGCCCACTGGCTAGTGTGAGGCTCCCTGGGCTTTCCCACCCCTCCCCGCTCACACCCACCCAACAGTAGCGGCTGCTGAACTGAGATTTATGTGGATACCGCTGGGGTTTTGTAAAGAAAAAAGGGCGTGTGTTCATAAGGAAGGAAGAAAACCAACATTTATTAAGGTTGCATTGTGCGGCAGACACATTTGCAAACTTCAGTGCCACCCAACCCTTGGCCCTGGAAAGAACAATTGTCTTGAAGGTCATGGTGAGGATGAAATAAGATGAAGCATGTGAAACTCCTGGGTGACTCGTTAGCAGTTTGAGGAGCAGACAGAGCCAGCCTGTCTTCCTTCAGGGCACAAAGAAAGAGGAGACTGGGGCCGGCAGATGCGGGGGCGTCCCACTCAAACGGCACCTGCAGACCTCAGGGTGAATTAGATTTCTTCTGAGGCGTAGTGGGAGTCCGGTAAAGAATTAGGCAAGGTTGGGGCCAAATCAGACTGGCCGTCCAGAGGTACAGTTTGGCTGCTGAGTGGAGGTGGACGGGAGAGGGCACAGCTTGGTGTGTGGAGGTGCACGGGGTCTGAGGAGCCTGCGGTGAGGTCCCTTCCACCTCCGGGGTCTCGAGCTGGACAAGCTGTGTGGAAGTTCTGTGGCTTGTCTATACCTTCAATGTCCCCACAGCACGTTCATATCCACTATTTGAGACCCCCAGTTAAAATCCCCAGAAGCGGACAGCTGAAGCTTCCCATGTGGCAGATCAGGTCTAAGGAACACGAAAGGCTTCCCCGAGATCCCCTCGGGTGAGTCACTGGGCTGGCGTTGGGACCCAGGCTCCCAGAGGCTGCGCGGCTGCCAGGACCCTGAGCCTGGGAGGGAGAGAGGCCGGAAGGCTGGGGTCCAGCCTGGGTCAGCCAGCGTCCATCACCAGGAGCATCACCCGGCTGGCCTGGCTCAAAATAGCTCTCCAGACACAAGGAAATATTTTATCTTACTCTGTTTCCCACCAAATAAATAAATAAATAAATAAACATTTCCAAATCTCCACGGGGCCAGACTCCAAAGAGCAGGGGAAGGGAGCAAGAACATGCCCGGCCTCCCACTGAGAAGTCCAGTTTCTGTCCTTTTAGGTTTTTTCTTGAGGGTCACGACTTTGCTTCATGACATGAGTGAGGAGGCTCCCACGGCTTTCCCAGCGGTGGCTGGCTTTCTTTTGGTGTCAGGCTGCCCTTTTCCAAGAGTCACCCGTCTCAGACATGGAGCCGCTGATGGAGCGCTGCAAGGACCACCATGGAGGTGTGAGGAAGTACAGGACACAGCTCTGCCCTCAGAGTTGCTGGGGAACTCTGGGCTGGGTGGCAGGGCTGGGCTTCCTCTCTCCCTGAGAAGCTCTTAGAAACTGGAGGAGAGAGCACCAACACTTACTGAGAGCCAACCACGTGCCTGGTACATTCCAGGCACTTCCACACACGTCATTCCATCTGAGCTTCCAGACTAGCCTTTGAGGTATATATATATAGCCTCACTCTCTAAGAGATGGACTTCTGCACCTCAAAAAATGACTGATTTTCTAATGTAATCAAATATCCAATGCGTTCAGTTTCCCTGGTTGTCTTTTTGATGTGTGTGCTTGAATAAGGGTTCAAAATAAGATGCAGGCATTGCCTCTGATTGTTTCTTAAAATTCTTTTTAATTTTGAAACAATCACAGACACAAAAAGTTGCAAGTGCGTTGCAAAGAACCTTCCTTCCTGTGAACCTTCTGAGAGTGAGCTGCGGGCCTGGTTTCCCATCACCCCCAAATCTGTGATGTTTCCTGCAAACAAGGACTGTCTTCTCTATAACTACACTACGCCCAGCAAAAGTCGTCGCTGTCGCTTACTCCTCGGACCCCATTCAAATGGCCAATTGCCCCAACCACTGTCTTTTACAGCCTCAGGCTTCACGTTCAGACACAGCTGCTGTACGAAGCTGTCGTGGCTCTTTAGGGTCTTCCAGTCTGGAACAGTTTTTCCACTTTGACTTGAAAAAATTTTTAAATTAAGTTATTGGGGTGACATGGGTTCATAACATCAGGCAAGTTTCAAGTGCACAGCTCTGTAGCACGTCATCTGTGCATGGCATCGCGTGCCCAGCACCGGCCTGACTTCTTCAGGCCTTGACAATGTGGAGGTCACTGCGCAGCTCTCCCACACCCTGAGTGAGTCTGACGTCGTCTCGGGGTCACCCGTCTTTAGCAGAACATCACGGAAGTGATTCCGTGTCTTTCTTGTTGCACCTTCAGGTGGGCTTGATTTTGTTTGGTCTCATCGCTGACGGTGATTGTCGGGGCAATGCCTACCAGCCTTCTCCACGTGAAGCTACTCTTTTCTCTTTTGCGGTTTTATAGAGACTCTGAAACAATGCACTCACTTCTCACCAAACTTTCAATTTATTCGTTTATGTCAGTATGAATTTAGGGTTATTCTGTGGGTTATAATCTCTTACTGTCTTGATTTATTTTGATACTCAAAGTGCCCCCAGGTTGGCCAGCGGGAGGCCCTGTGGGCTGACTGCTGTGTCCCTTTGAAGAGTCCCCGTCGCGCACCGACCGCTTCCTTACTTTCTGGCTCAACGTGATGTTCCTAGTACATCTCGGACCTTTCCTGTCCCTATCCTGCAATCAGGAATTCTCTAAGGAAATGTAAAATGGTGATATTCTAATTCTATTATTCTTTGTTTATTAACTGAAATTCCTCAATTCAAAAACAAAAACTTCCTTTCCATCAAGTACACTGGTTCATTTCCTTGAGGTACCATTTAAATAGCGAGTCAGGATAAACACTTGAGTCCTTCCTGTTACTCACCAGCTTTCATCCTAACGAGTTCATTTTCTAGCATTCTCTAAATGTGTTCGATAAGAGTTTTAAAGTGTTATTATCAACTTGTTAATGTTTATACATTGCAATCTATTTATTATTATTCTTATTGATGTTCACATGATCCCATTTTTGGTCAGTGGGAACGTGTCTTGAACCTTTTTCTTCCATACGAATCTGATTGTGAGGAAACAGGAGAAAACAGACCCAGACTGAGTTTCTTCCCAATGAGGAAGGTCACTGGGAGTTTCACATGAGATTGCATTGAGTCTTCAGGTCAATTTGGGGAGAATGGATGTCACGATAGCGAGCCTTCCTGTCCATGAATGGTACCCAGCCCTGTTCATTGCAGCCTCCGCTGATGCCTTCCACTGAGGTTTCATGAACGATCTTTCACATCTTCTGTTAGATTTATTAAAATATATTGCATTTTTATTGTTAGTACAAATTGTATCCTTTTAAGAATACATTCTCTAACTGAAGAAATGGAAAATGGTGGTACATAAAAGTGTAATTTGGCTTTTATATGTTGATTTTCCCTCAAATTGTTAAACTCCTTAAGACTAATAATTTCATGGTAGATTATTTTGCTTTTCTATATAAAAATTATATTAAATCATAATACAAATCATAACACAGATTGTTTCTCCCTCTTCAGTCCTTCTACTTTTACTTCTCTTTTGTCTCATTGTATTTTCTGAAGCTACTAGTGCAGTGTTGAACAGAAGTGGCAACAATGGGCACCCTTACTTATTCCTGTTGTCAGAATAAATATTTTTAATGTTTCAGGATTCAGTAAAATTCTGTAGAACTGGGTTTTTTTTTTCCTTTGGTAGCTCTCAGGTTTAGAACATTTGTTTCTATTACAAATATGCTAAAAGTTGTATTTTTAACCATGAATGAATGTTGAATTTTATGTTTTCTACGTATCTATTGATATAATTCTAACTTTTCTTCTTTAACCTGTTAATAAAGAGCAATTCATCAATACATTTGTCTAATGTCAAACGCTGTGGTCAGAGAGCACGGTTTGTAATAAAGCTGAGTCTTTGGAATTCGCTGACAGTCCTTTGCGGCCCGGCGTCCTCTCCGCGCGCCCAGGCAGTGCACGGCGCTTCATACTGAGTCTGTCCTTCTGTCTGGCTCTGTCTCCGTGCGTTAGGTCACTAAAGTCTTACTGATGGTTTTTTAACATAATCTATCAAGTCTTGATCAATCTCCCACTACATATATTATACTCATATATGTATATCTATTTTATGTATATACGATACATGTCTGTTAGACATAGTATGTTGTTATGTGCTTATGAATTAAACAGTTTTGTATCTTCCTGGGTAACTGAATCTTTAATCATCTTATAATGGCTTACTTTATCCCTAGTAATACTTTGGTCTTCAAGTCTGTTTTGCCTGATAATAATCTGGCTATACCAGATTTCTTTTGGATTATATTTGTGTGTCCTGTCTTTTGACTTTCAATTTTTCTGTGTTCTTTGAGCTGAATTTTTTTTCTTACTTTGACAATTGTCTTGTTATTGTTATGCTGATGTATTCAATTTATTTCTACCTACAGCGCATAGTAGATGCTTAGGAGATGAGCCATCATTCACCTCAGGTCTCTCAGAGGCTTGCTGGGGGTAGGGAGCAGGGGAGAGAAGTACAGCCTCTTCTCACTGTGGCCCCTTCATCTGGGGGGCCAACAGGACATGGTTTTTCCTGAGAAAAGCATGGCGTTTCCAGAAAGACTTGGCTGAGAAAACCCCAGCCTCGTCTGCAGCCACATAACCGTTTCCTAGAAACTAGATGTGAGTGAAACGCGCCTGGTGCCCGAGTCACAGCATTCATTTCCTGTTTTTCATCCACGAGCTAATAAAGTTATTTCCTTCGTATGCTGCACCGCTGAGCAGGAAGGTCCCGCTGCCTCAAGGCTTGAGGCCAGCGGTTATCCGCCACCCGGCTCCAAGCAGAGGGAGGAAGTGGCCTGGGCTCCCAGGTGGAGGGCTTCCTCTCAGTCAGGGTTGTCAACTTTTCTCTCCACGTGTGCTTTGAGGGGTCATCAGAACCATCTCTCTGTGACAGTCTCTGAGGCTCTGTCCCTGGCCTAGAGCCTTCTGTGGATCATCTGACCCGTCTATCTGGTCCTCTTGGAACTCCCCCAAGATGCCTGACCAGCACCTGAAATCCCACAGGCCCCACACAGACTTCTTCTCGGCTCACCACGTTCTTCTGGGTGTTCTTCGTGTTTCCCATCTCTGCGGTTCTCTCACCATCCACCTGGCTGCTCAATCACAAGTAAGGGCATCACCATGCCCCTGACCAATCCCTGCAGCCTGTCAGCCAGCCATCTTGGTCTGGGATCCCTGGCCCATTCATAGCAGTGTGGGAGGGCACTTGCCTGGCCCAGCCCCAACTCCCACTCACTGGGGGTTCTCCAGGGAAGGGGTAGGATGGATCCATCTCTGTGCCCCAGCATCCAGCACAGAGTGTGGTATGAATGAATGAATGAATGAATGAATGAATGAGCAGACTCCTACGAAATCTTCTCCAGGATAACACCCTGTTACCCCACCTCCCCCAGCCATTCTCCTTGCTTGTGGTTTCCAGAACAGTCTGCCTCCTACCCCTTCCTCTGAATCGGCTCCAGGCCTCCACTTTCTGACCCACAGATGGAATCCAGCTGCACACACTGTCCTGGCCACTGCTCTGGGGCAGGGCCCCAGCTGCAGCTCTGGAGGTGGCACGGTCCTGCACAGGCAGCACCGGCTCTAGGTGCCAGAGCTGTTTCACTGGGTCATTCATTTTTTTAAAATGATATTTCATTGATTATGCTATTATATTTGTCCTGATTTTTCCCTCTTTGCGCTCCTCCACCCAGCACCCCTGACTCCGTCAGGCAATCCACACACCACTGTTCATGTCCAAGGTCGTGTGTATAAGTTCTTTGGCTGCTCTATTTCCTGTACTGTACTGTACATCCCCATGGCTGTTCTGTAACTACCTATTTGTACTTCTTAATCCCCCCATCTCTTCACCCATTCTCCCCCACCCCCCTCCCATCTGGCAACCATCAAAACGCTCTCAGTCTCCATGATTCTCTGTTTTTCTTGTTTGCTTAGTTTGTTTTTTACATTCAGTTGCTGATAGATATGTATTTTTGCCATTTTATTGTTCATAGTTTTGATCTTTTTCTTAAATAAGTCCCTTTTACATTTGATATAATAATTGTTTAGTGATGATGAACTCCTTTAGTTTTTTCTTGTCTGTGAAGCTTTTTATCTGCCCTTTTGTATCTTTGTGGATAGAGCAATCTTGTCTGTAGGTCCCTGCTTGTTATGACTTTGACTATTTTGTGTCAGTCCCTTCTAGCCTGTAAAATTTCTTTTCACAAATCAGCTGACAGTCTTATGGGAACTCCTCTGTAGGTAACTAACTGCTTTACTCTCGCTGCTTTTAAGATTCTCTCCGTATCTTTAACTTTGGCATTTTAATCATGATGTGTCTTAGGGTGGGCCTCTTTGCATCCATCTTGTCTGGGACTCTCTGTGCTTCCTGGACTTGCATGTCTATTTCCTTCACCAAATTAGGGATGCTTTCTTTCATTATTTTTTCAAATGGATTTCCAATTTCTTGCTCTTTCTTTTCTCCTTCTGGCATCCTTATGATGTGAATATCAGACCTCCTAAAGTTGTCCTAGAGGCTGTTTATAGTGTCCTCATTTTTTTTTCTTGTTCTGCATAATCATTTTTTTGCTTCCTTGTTTCAAATCACTGATGTGATTCTTGGCTTAATACACTCTACTGTTGTTTCCCTGTAGGTTGTTCTTTATTTCAATTAGTTTATCCTTCATTTCTGGCTACATATTTCTTATGCTGCTGAGGTCCTCACTAAGTTCCTTGAGCATCCCTATAACCAGTGTTTTGAACTCTGCTTCTGATAGATTGTTTATCTCCATTTTGTTTAGTTCTTCTGGGGTTTTGACCTGGTCTTTCATTTGGCCCATGTTTCTTTATCTTGCTTTGGCAGCCTCCCTGTGTTTGCTTCTATGTATCAGGTAGAGCTGGTTTGATGCCATGTCTTGGTCTTGTGACCTAATGTAGTAGGTGTCCTAAAGGGTCCAGTGGCACAGCCTTCCCTATCACTCAAGCTGGGTACTCAAGGTGTGCCCTTTGTGTGGGCTGAGTACACCCTCTTCTTGTAGTTGAGTCTTGGTTGCTGTTGGCAGATCAATGGGAGGGATTTACCCAGGACAGTCAGTTGGAAGGATTGGCTCTGACCACTTGCCACCAACCTCTGCCCTTTGTGGAGGATCAGCTCAGCTGCGCAGGGGCAGGGTGGTCTGTAGCTGTACACTGGGTGTCTAGGGTTTTCTGGGTGGTGCAGGCCAAGGTAAGCCCCCACCTGTGTTTTACCCAGGGCCACCCTGCCTGAGCTATAACTGAGATGGTGCTACTAGTGCTGAGCTTGGAGATTCCCAGGTGAAGCCAAGCTGTGAAACTAGGCTGACTGCTGCTACTGCTGGGCCTGGGGCTCACTGAGGCTGGCTGTTGCTTATTTGAGAGGATTTAGGAAGTTGTGAAGCATGAGCCAAGATCAGCCATTCATATGAAAAAGCAGGTTGGGTGGGGAGGCGTCTCCGGGGATCTCCAAGGTCGGTTAAACTGTGTTAGCCAAGTTGATGGAGTCTCAGATACGGCACCAGCTTGCAGGCTCTGTTGGGGGAGGGTTTAGAAAAGGGACAATGGCCTCTGCTCACCTTGATGCCAGGCACTTGAGTTTTTCCCAGTTTGCCACTGAGGCCTTTCAAGCTGCTACCCCACTGCTGGAGCTCAGAGGGAGTAAATCTGAATAAGTCCATGTGTGGGTCTTTAAGAGGAACTGTCTGGGGCTCCATCAGTTTCTTCCACCAACTCAATCCCTGCTGATTTTTGCAGCCAGAAGTTGTGGGGGGTTATCTTCTGAAACCCTGGGCTGGGGGGCCTGCTGTGGGGCTGGGACTCCTCACTTCGGAAATACCCCTCCCTAATTTTTATCCACCACACATGGGTGTGGGACCAGCCTATCTGCATCTCCACCCCTCCCACCAGTCTGAATGGGTGTGGTTTCTTTAATTCTGTAGTTGTCAGACTTCCATTCAACTCGATTTCTGATGGTTCCGAGTGATGGTTGTTCTATATTTTAGTTGTAATTTTGATGTGGTTGTGCAAAGAGGCCGGCCATATCTGCCTACACCACCATCTTGACCAAAAGTCCAGGTAATTCATTTTTTATTCACACGAACATTCATGGAGCCGGAGCATGGGCCATGGCTCCACGGCACCATGCCCTGGGGGTACAGCACAACAAAGACAAGATCCCTTCCCCTCAAGGCTTACTCACCAGAGTGGGGAGCAGAGGACCCAGCAGCACCTAGTCACTAGCAAGGTCCAGCTGAGCTGGGGCACCTGCAGGTGTGTGCGGTAGGTACAGCCTCACAGTAACAGGACAGGAGGGCTGTGGAAAGCTTGTGCAGCTACTAGCCCAGGCGGCAGTCCGGCTGCAGAGCTGAATCTGGCTCCCAGAAGGAAGGGTGGTGAAAGGATGGAGGGCAACAGCCCAGGGGGGCAGGGTCCACTGAAGACGGCCCAGACAAATGATGGAGTGGGGAGGTCACAGTTTGGGAGTTGGGCAGCCCTGACACACTGCAGGAGTTGCTCTCTGAGCCCAGTTTCCTTTTCCGTGAAATGGATGTTAATAATCCTCACCTCACTAGAGGATGAAATAAATGCACACCATGAAAGGAGTTTTAGCACAGCTCCTGACACTTAGGAAGAGCTCAAGCCAGAGCCCAGGAGGCAGGGAGCCCCCAGTCAGCCCTGGAGCATGGGGCTGGGACCCTCCTGCCCTCCTTTGCTCAGAGGTATCTTGAAGCTAAGACAGGGGCATGGTGGAGGGGCAGGAACTCAAGAGGATTAGTGTGAGGGGTGGAGGAGATTCACTTTGGAGCTGGGCAATATATGTGTATGAACAACATCCCACAAACCTAAGGAAGATTTTGTCTTCCTCCCAGGAAACCGACGCTTGGGGAGGAAGAGACCTGCCGCAGGACACTGGCAGAGCTGGGCTCACATGCGGGTTTGCAGGGCCCCCGCTCTCATGCCCCTGGCCTCAAACTGAGGCTGGGGGCTTCATCAAGGCCATCACATCCTTCTCGCAGAGTATGGCCCTGGGGTTGACTGGGCGGCCCTCCCTGCCCTGGCTGTGTGCTGCTACAGGTGTGAACATCTCATTCATCCCTGATCAGTTCATCTTTTGTTTCCCAGGTCAAGTGCGATTCACCTAAGAGTGGCTGGTATTGTTCCCACGTTGGCACAGGTCAGCCCCTCAAGGAGGCTTCCTAAAGGGCAATATGGCACGTGTTCAATAATGATAACGAGTTGCAGCCATAACCATAAGAGTGAGGTGTTGAGGAGAGGACCCTGGCCCGTGGGACAGCGGAGACCTGGCCCCTAACCCTGCTCTGCTGTGAACCAGTTTTGCAGCTCTGGCCAAGTCCTTGTGCCTTCTGGGCCTCAGCTTCCTCCTTGCACAAAGTCAGGGTGCACTAGGGGACACTTTCTCCCGTAGTTTCCAAGGCCCCTACTCTTCTGTTATCAACCTCAGTCCTCACCTCCCCTGGGCCAGGAGGCTGGGTGGGCAGTTCCCTGTGTGTGAAGAGAAGGAAGCACTTCTTCCCAAGGCCCTCTGCTCCCTGAACGTCTTGTCTGCTTGTCCACCAGAGCCTCAAGGGCAAGGTTCCTGGCTTTCTGTCATTCATTCATTCGTTCATTCTTTCACTCATTTATTCACTCATGTATTTATGAGCCCTAGTCTGTGCCAGGCCCAATGCTGGGCTGGCTGTGGGAGACCTGGTGCCTGCGTCCCATAGGCTCCCAGTCTGGTGGGCTGTCAGAGCCAGACGTGCATGGTGTGGCACCTCGCTGGGCCTGCAGGGACAAGATGAGATCCCAGAGCCCTCTGCCCTGCAGAAGGGTGGGGTGGGGAGTGGCCTGCGGTGTGGACAAGCTGCGGCAAGTGCTCCTCTCCTTCAAGCTCTGTCTCCTCATCTGCAAAGCAGGCATGAATAACAGCAGCCGCTCCAGAAAGCTGTTGTGAGGAGCAAATGAGGGAAGGTAAAGGGCCAAGCACGGCTACCCAGCAAATGCCGGGTCTCATGTGAACAGCCCACAGTTGGGGTGGACCCTGCTGGAAAATGCTGCACTTACACGTCCATTTCATCCCTCAGCCAAACACTTCCCAGCACCTCTCAGGTGCAAGTGCATTTCAGGTGCAGGTTTGCACATGGGGTTGCACATAGCCCAGATGCGCTGCTCCATGCTGGGAGGCACTTCTCGAGAACCTGTGAAGATGCTTATCTCCACCGCTGTGGTTCTCAGAAGGGACCTACTTACTGTTGGTTGAGCAGAAACCTTGGGTTGGGGACACAGAAGTACAAGTCCCAGGGCCCTCCCTCCAGATCCTTGGTCTCATAGAGAGGAGACGGGGTGAAACTACAAACAGCCTGCCCTTCGTGGGGTGGATGCTGTGACCCCAGGACCATGCCCCCAGCAAGGCTGAGGAGTGTGGAGCAGTGAGAGGACTCCGCTCATGGTCGGAGGAGAGGACTGAGACTGAGGTACCAGACCATTGTGGCCAGTTCCAATGTTTATTCTCACAATACCAATACCATACACACACGCGCGCGCGCACACACACACACACGATTAGGCATTGTATCTACAATTCCCATTTTACAGAGTGGAAGCTGAGACTTGGAAAAGTGTTCCACTTGCTGGAGATCACAGTGACCCTTCCACAAGCTCAGGAGTTGAACGCCTGCCTATACATGTGACACCGGAGGCCACCCCACTCGGCTCCATTGTCTCCCAGTCTTTCTGTCTCCCCTTTGGGGTCCCCGCCCTCTGCTCCTTCCCTTTTCACCAGCCCATTCTCTGCCCTCAGGTTTGGCGGAGGCTCCCTCCCCTCTCTGTCACAGGCATCAGGCAGGGATTTCCTGGGTGCAGTCCCTAGGAGAGTGGTAATTGTAACCCCCGCCATCCCACAGCACAGCCGAGAACTCCTCCCGCTCAGGTGCCGCCCAGGCACTCATGCTCCACCCTGGGGTGTGGGGCTGGGGACAAAGCCTCTTTGTTCCATTATCTGCTCCCAGGAGGCCCCACCCTGAGCAGCATGGATCTGGGGAAGGCCCACCAACCAAGCATGGGTTTGCTGATGAGGCAGCAGAGCCTGTGTGTCCACGATTTAGTACAAAGGCTCCCATCCCGCCTTTGCATCACCGTCACCCCGGTGCTTCCGAAAAATTCCCCATATATTCCCCAGGCCAGGGCCCCAGCCCTGGCCAATTAAACCAGGGTGTGTGTGGAGCCCGGACATCAGCCTTCTATGAAAGCTCCTTATGGAATTCTCTGTGCAGCCAGGTCCATCTCAGTGGGCCACGCTTTGGTCCTAACGGTCATGACAGAGGGCATAGCCTGGGCAGTAGTTTGTACTGATCCTCAAACCTCCTCACCGCACTGGTTTTATTTCACCTCATGTTATACGTTGAGTTTTATCCCCTGCAAATTCGTGCAAAGTCCTGATCCCGAGTTCCTCAGAGTATGACCTTGTTTGGGGGTTGGATTGTTACAGAAGTAGTCGAGGCAAAATGTGGTCATTGGGGTGGGTCCTGATCCAATAGTACTGGTGTCCTTAGGTAAAGGGGAGATGTGGACCTAGCCTTGCACAGGGAAACACCGTGTGAGGATGGAGCTGGAGCCCTGGCTGGTGTGGCTCAGTGGACTGAGTGCTGGCCCATGAACTGAAGGGTCACTGGTTCAATTCCCAGTCAGGACACATGCCTGGGTTGCAGGCCAGGCCCTCAGTGGAGGGTGCACAAGAGGCAACCACACATTGATGTTTCTGTCCCTCTCTTTCTCCCTCCCTTCCCCTCTCTCTAAAAATAAATAAATAAAAACCTTTTTTAAAAAATGATGGAGGCAGAGATTAAGACAATGCTTCGACATGCCAAGGAATGCCGAAGATCACCAGCAAACCCCCAGAAGCTGGGGAGAGAAGTGGGATTGGCATACAAGGTTAAACAAACATATTATTGAAATTAAGTTCACCTGTTTCTTTTTACTTTCATGAGGCAGCTCTTAGGGAAAGCTAACACAGTGTGTGACTCGCATTGCACTTTATTTGGAGAACGCTGCTCTGGGACTCAGAAAGGCCACACCCAGGACATCTTCCTGCCGGCTCCCAGGAAAAGCAGCCTTGGAATTCTCACTGAATTCCACTCAACCTCAGCCTCCGAAGAATGTCTGCTTCCCAGACGGCCTCTGGGTTCTGGAACCCACTCAGGGAATGCACTCATTTCTCCCCAGTCCCCCATGGGTCACGCAGCCTCCTAGGAATCTGCCTCAGCCAGGGGATCTGTGTCACCATGAAAGCGTGACCACCAAAGCCTGCTGCCCCTGCTCAAACCAGACCTCTCCAGCTGGTTAGAACCTCAAACTTGTGGGAACTTCCATGGTGTCACTTTCCCCTCCCCTGAGGCCCCAGGGATGTGGCTTTTCCTTGCCCCAGGCCCTGAGTCAGTGCCAAGGAATCCCCTCTTCTCTCAAGACGGTTATGAGGGTGAAAAGCAGGACCATGTGGTGACCAAGAGTGTGGCTTTAGGGGCCAGAACAATCTGGACAGGAAACCAGGCTCTGCCTCAGACCAGCCACATGGGCAAGGGCCCTCTTCCCTGCGCCTCAGTTTCTTCACTGTGAAATGGGCATAATCATTGTGCCCGCCTCACAGGCTTGTTGGGGATCAGATGACATCATCAGCGCGTGGTCCCCAGCACGGTGCCTGGTCTGTAGTGAGTGGTAACTGTTAGAGGACAGGGAAGAGGAAGGGATGCGGCTTTTGGCAGCTTTACGCAGGCAGACCTGGTCGGAGAAGAGGCAGGAGCCAGAGGGCAGGGCCCGGGGTGGGAAGGAGGTGGTAGGACTGTAGTTCCCTTCAGGGGTGCCCAACCGGAGGCCTGCAGGCTGCATGCGGCCCAACACAAGATCGTAAATTTACTTAAAACACTGAGATTATTTTGTTTTCATTAGTGTTTGTGTATTTAATGTGTGGCCCAAGACAGCTCTTCTTCCAGTGCAGCCCAAAGATGCCAAAAGTTTGTACACCCCTGCTTTAGATCTTGGCCTGTACGAAGCCCAGCAGACCGTCTAGCTGGCCCATTTCCAGATGGGGGAATTTCGGGCTGAGGAGGGAAGGTGACCCGCCCAAGGCCAGCAGTGGGGCGCCCAGCCCCAAAGCCTGCGTTCCCTCTGCCCCACTATGTCGTGAAATCTGCAAGTAGCCTCTGGGGGAAGTGGACTCCAGAGGGTTTGAGAATAAACTAATATGACCCCTTTCCCACTAGTACTTTTGAGCCTTTGAAACAAAAAAGTCACAACTGCTGTCCTAAAGCGGGTTCCCGAAAACAGACCCCGAGCCAAGGACTTGAGTGCAAGTTCATTCAGGAGGTGACCCCAGGAAACATACAGTGTGGACAGAGAAGCAAGACAGGGAGGGAGAGAACCCAAGAAAGCAGCTTTGATGGGCAGCTCACCGCTGTGGGCACCTGGGCTCAAGCCCGCTGGGTACCCTCTGAGTGGCTATTTAGGACATACACTGGGCTTTCCAAATTGGGAAGCCGGAGACCAGGTGTTTGTCCAGCTTCTGCCCCCGGTGACCAAAGGTTGCCCCTGGGGGTCCATCTCTGGCACTTCCCTGCACAGGCTGCACAAGGTCCGCTGTTGCTGGAAGGAACCTGAATAGAGAGAGAGGAGAGAAGCTGAAGTTGGGATGCTGTGGGAGGGGGCGTCCATGGGGTCAGCCTCGGCCCAGGGCTGCAGAGTCCTCTCCAGAAAAACTTTCTCTCTCTCTCCTTCTCTCTCTCTTTCTCTCTCTTTCTTTTTCTTTCTTCCTTTCTTTCTCTTTTTTCTTTAAAAGATTTTATTTATTTATTTTTAGAGAGAGGGGAAGGGAGAGAGAAAGAGGGGGAGAA
Organism: Anoura caudifer; assembly: GCA_004027475.1. Classification (NCBI taxonomy): domain Eukaryota; kingdom Metazoa; phylum Chordata; class Mammalia; order Chiroptera; family Phyllostomidae; genus Anoura; species Anoura caudifer. Next base: position 23,204 of record PVKU01002115.1, read on the forward strand.
GAACATGGATGTGAGAGAGAAACATCAATACACTGCCTCTCGTATGAGCCCCACTGGGGCCCTGGCCTGAAACCCAGGCACATTCCCTGACAGGGAAGCAAACTGGTGACCTTTTGTTTGCGGGGTGACGCCCACCCCACGGAGCCGTGCCAGCCAGGGTGAGAGAAATTTTCAAACTAGGTAACAACACTCATGCCAGTTTCAAAAGTATATGTATTTAATGGTGGTGGTGGGGGTTGGGGGCAGGTAGAAATAACCTGGATAGCTAGCGGGAGGGGATTGGCTTAGTAAATTATGGCGCATCTACAAGACATAATATCCGCAGCCAACATGGAGAAGTGAGAGGGAATGGTGCACACAGCCCCGTATCAGTCAGGGCCCCCTCAGAGACACAGTGTCATAGGAGATGAACGCTGAGAGGCGTGTTACCAGGAATTGGCTGTGGAGTCGGGGGCTGGCTAGGCAAGTCGGAAGGACTCAGTCTGGGAGCAGTCTGGGCTTGCCTGAGGCCATGAGCCAAGTCAGGCTGGTACCACTCTAGCCTGAGGCTGGATCCTTCCAAAACGTTCCCCCTCCTTCACCTCCCCTGACAGTAGACCGAGGTGGCCACGGTGGGGGCCACTTTCTCTCCTGGTTCTCAGCCTCAGCCTCAGCACTCATCACTTCTGGGCTCAGTGCCTGCACTGACACACCACAGTCCTCTCCCCTCCTTACCTCCCAGGCCTCCTGGGACGGGGTGGGGAGAGCTGCAAGAGAGATAAGGCCTGAACACAGGGATCTCATCAGTGATATCACTCTGACGAGCCATTGCTAGACCTCCCTGGCCTGGCAAAGGTCTGGCTGTCACCGCAGGTGTGGGATTTGTTCAGCCTCTAGCCCCTGAGGATGGACCAACACCAAGTAGAGAGTGAGTCAGGTTATGATTGGTTACCTTGGGCATGTCTCTGCCCCTCCCTGGGCTCTCTGGCCACCCCTCACTCTAACACGGGAAATGTGTGATTGTGCCGGTGGGCTGGGCGGCATTAGCCCCTGTGCCTCTGGGGGTCAGCACCCAGCCTTGAGCTGCCCAAAGCAGGCCCCTGTGAGCATGGGGGCTGGGCCAGCTGGCCTGGGGCAGGGGCCTTTATGGCTGGAGTCTGATCTGTCCCTACTGGCCCCACACCTTGTACCTTGTCCTAGGCTGAGCTCCCCAAATCCAGGGACCCTGCAGGATCCACCTCTGAGGCCTCAGTGCTGAGCCCAGGGTTGGCACAAAGGGAGCACTTGGTGAGTAGAGAAAGGGAGGGAAAGGAATGGAGGGAGGGAGGGAAGGTGGGAGGGAATAGGGGAGTGAAAAGGGAGAGGGGAATGAGTAAGAAGAAAAAAGGGAAATGAAGGGAGGAAGGAAGGAAAGGAAGGAAAGGAAAGATAGAGGGGCAATGGGGAGGAAGCAAAGAAGATGGGTGAGGGAATGAGTGATGGAGTGGGTGGGAGAAAAGGCCGTGTCCTGAGGAGCCCACCGCCTCTGTAGCCCAGTTTTGCTGCTGACTCAGAGCGCAGAGCTGGATGGGCAAGCCCGGCCCTTTCCACACATGCAGGAAGGGCAGAAAAGATGCATGAGGCTGAACAGAAGCAGGGACAGGGTCAAGGCTCTGGTCCAGGCCCTTCCTACCTCCCAACACCACCCCCAGAAAAACGATTTCCTAGAGCCAGTGGGAAGGTGATTATGGGAACAGGGCCCTGGGCAGGAAGCAAGAGGGAAGGCGGCTTTGGGCAGGTTGTGATGGCAAGGCCTGGACTCTGACGGGTCAGCGGGCAAGAGCTGACCTCCAGTGTGACCATGGCTATCCCAGTACTGGCTGCAGCAGTGCCACCTGGACTGGGGCGCTCCACTGCTTGGGGACATCCCACGTTCCTCCAGCCTCGCCAGCCCTGCGGTCCCAGCATTTTCTCAGCCTCGTTCTGTGCCTTTTGAAGCTGCCTCTCTCCTTCCCCACCTCCTTCCTCCCTCTCTTTTTCTCCCTCGCCATCTCTCCTCCTCTGCTCCCCAGCTCTCTCTGCTCCCCTCTGAGGGTCTATCCCTCAATGCCTTTCTCTCCCTGTCTTGCTCTCTGTAGATGTCACTCCCTCTGTCTGCCTCCCACTGTCACATCTGCTTCAACTCACTCTCTGTCTTGCCCTGCTCTATCCAAGTGTCTCCCTCTATCTCTCTCCGTCACCTTCTGCCTCCGATTTCCTCTGTGCCTCTGTCTCATGCAACCTCTTTTCAAGTCACCAAAGGCCCCACTGGCTGCTCTGGGCAGTGCCCCACCCTTTTCCCTCTGCTCCCACCTCTGGTAACAATTACTCTGGGCTGGAGTGGAATCCTCCAGTGCCCTAGACATACCCCCGGGCAACACATGGGGACCAGATGGCAACAGATTCCTCAAGAAACTAACCACCATGGGCAAGGGAGCAGGGGCCCAGGGGAGGCTAGGCCAGCCAGAGAGCAGAGACCTACAGTCCTGTATTCCCACACAGGAGCCTCCGGGGCTGCCCTGGTCACCGGAACGGGAGGCTCAGGGAGGTGCTGGTGCCCAGGGCACGGACTCCAGGAGCAACCAAAGGTAGAGGAGCAGGAAATAAGCAACCCTGCCCCAACTTCACAGGTCACTGGCATCTGGGAGATATACCCAAAGCCTGAATCTGAACCTAGGCTCTGCTCCCCTCCCCAGAGTGAACTGTTTCTTTCTCTGGAACCTGACCATCTTGGGTCTAGGCCAGGCTCCACCTCTTCCTGTGTGACCTTGGGCAAGTCACTGAGCCTCTGAACATCTTCACTAGTAAATCAGAAATAATGGTAGTACCTGTGCCCAAGGAATGACGGGGAAACTAATGAGTTAATATGTATAATGTACTAGCTTAGGACTTGGCCGGGGCAAAAGTTCAATCAATGTTAAGTAATAAATAATATAATAATAAATATTAATTGTTATTAATCTTCCTAAAGCATAGCTCAGCTCAAGCCACTGCTGCCTGGAACCCTACCACGCCCGTGTCTCCCACGTGAGCCTGAGCCTGCTGAGAAGGTCGGTTCTCTTCCCTCATCCTGTTCAGCTGAGCACAGCCAGTCTCTCCCTCTGGGTCTAGAGGCATTTTGCTCACAGGCCCCTGGGTTTCTGCCCATCCCTCTGGCCTAGTACTCTCCCTCTCTGGTGAGAACTCCTGACCCGTACCACCCACCCCTTTCATGTGGCCTCACCCCAGGGCTCTTTCCTGGGCCACCCTGGGCCATCTCAGGTAGGCCTGTGCTCAGGGTCACCAGATACCGAGGACGCCCCGTGCAAATCTGCAGGCTGGGCTCCACCCCGGAAGCCTCGCCGTTCCCAGTCAGTCTCCTCCTGGACTCTCTCACTTAACTTGTCTGAGCCAGAACTCGTGATTCTCCCTCCAGACTTTTTTCTTTTCTGTCTCCCACTTCCCATTGCTCAGGCCAGGAAGCTTGCCGTCATTCTTCCATCCTCTCTTTTTCTCACCCCCATATCCGAACGTCAGCAAGTCGATCAACTCAGCCTTCAGAACTGCCCTCTGACTGCGACCCCTGCCACCTCCCCACACTGGGCCACCCTGTCTCTCACCTGGGCCACTTCAGCAGCCTCCAGCTGATCCCCACTGAGGCCACCTTTGCCCTAGAAAGGGTGTATATTTTACTGTACGTAAATTTTGTATTAATGTTTTTAGAAGTGGAACAAAAAGGCAAACAGACCACATCACCCCTCCGCACAAGCTTGTTGAATGGCTCCCAGCTCACCCTTCACCGCTGATGGTCCGTGGAGGCCTGTCTGTCCGTCCATGTGCTGCAAACTGCAGGCCGTGACCCCTGACTGGGTCAGGAAATCAATTTAAGGCTCATGACCAACATTACTTTTTTAGATAAAATAGAATAAAATAAAACATATACATGTATACCTATAGTAAAGGTATGTTTCGTGAGGTGATTACTTTGGTTTTATTTTTGTATGTGTATGTTTGTACTGAATTGCAATACAAAATTTATTTCTTACTGTGGATTATAATCAACAATATTAACACGGCCCAGCACGGTCTGCTGCTCAGCCCCTAGCACCCCCTCGTTCTATCCCTTCCCTCGCTCCCTCACTCACCCTGCTGTAGCCGCGCTGACTCTCTGGCTGTTCCTGGCACAGTCCTGACTCAGGGCCTTTGCACCAGCTGCTTTCTCTGGCTGGGCCATTCCTCCTCCAGACGGCCCCATGGAGATCTCTCACTTCCTCTGTGTCTTGAATCCAGTGTCAGCCTCCAGAGAGAGGTCTCTCAGACTGGCCTGTCTAAAATAGACCCTGTTTCAGTTTCTTCATCATCCCCTTGTCTTGCTTTATTGTCCTGCATAGCCCTTGGACTACCGGAATGTTATGTATTTATTCGTCTACTTCCCTCTGCTGGGAGGTCAGCTCCCCGAGGCAGGGACGGTGTTGGTTTTACTCACCGTTGTACCCCAGTGCCTAGAACAGTGCTCTGCACACAGAGGACATATATTGGATAAATTACTGCTCAATAATTACTATCCTTGCCCTGAAGGAACATACTGTCTGGTTTAGGAGGCCTCTTACAGTTCTCTTTAAATGGTAAAGTACCTGGATGCCACCTCCATTCTCTGCTGAAAGGAGAGAGGACACACCTGTGAATTCACGGGGGTCCAAGGCCCGGTGAAACTGAAGCACATCCCTGGGACCCCCGCTGCCTCCCTGGAATCTCAGGGAGAACTGGCCCTCTTCAAGTTCCAGGGCACCTCTGCTGGAGTCCCCTATCGTCCTGCCAAGGTCCCGGCAGGCCTGCACCCTGCTGAAGTCAGCAACAGTGAAATGCCATGCTTGGCGTGTTTCACTCCCATTGACAAGACTTCTGTGCTGAGTGCTCCAGCTGAGACAAAAACACTGAAACCTGAACCGGATGGGTGTCGAGACAGAGGCCTCCTCTCCTGGGAGGGTGCCTCGCTGGTTTGGAAACCGGCCCCACCATAGCACCCCGTCCCACTGGTGGCCGATGGAGAAGCCCCTCAGGAGCCCACAGCTGCCTCAGGGAGACTGGCTTTGGGGAGAATGAAGGGGGAGGAGGAGAGGACCAAATGTCCAGTAGCTTGAGGGCCAGAGTGAGTTCTCTCTATGAAAATGGCCCATTTCCCCAGAGGGTAAATCACAGGCTCTGAGCACCAGCAGGGCCCATGGAGATCTCATAATACACTTTTCCATTTCACAGACAGGGAAACTGAGGACCGGACAGGGGAGCAACAGTCACACAGCAAGCTGAGGCTATGACAGATATCCAGCAAACATCCATCAGGAGGTTTTAAACCAAGCAGAAGCTGTAGGGTGGGCAGGCCTGGGGGCCAGGAGCAGAGCACGAATGTAGGACCACCTGCCCTGAGCCCTGGCACCGGAAGACCTTGGGGCCCAGGTGGCATTTGAACTAGCTCTATAGGTTTACTGGATTTCAACATATAACATATAACAAAGGCACTCCTTGGGGGTGGGGGCCAGAGGGGAGGCTGGTTAAGCCAATTTGCAGAGGTTCGGAAAGGGGAAGCTCCTTTGGGACCCATGTGGAACAGTGTGGCTTGTGTCCAGATTGCGTGACAGTGGGGAGGGGTTGGCGCTGAGGCTCAAGGCCTTGTTTGGCCAGCAGCAGCAGCCTCTCTACAGCACAGAATTAGGGTCCAAGGACTTCATGCCTGGAAGGGCTCAGGGAACGTGGAGTGTGCTACCTGGGAGTTTTCTATCCAGGCAACGCCCATCCTCACCCCCTTTCCCCCCACTCCCAGGACTGTCCCTATAGGTGGCTGTCTCTCATTGTCAACTGCTGATGCTATTTTAAGATTCAGAACCTGCCAGTTGAGAGGGGCCTGTGTTTGGGGCCCCACGTCCTGCAGAGAGGCCAAGGGTCTGGGAAGCAGGAGCTGGGCCTGGGAAAACAGGCCATCAAAGCAGCCTGGGCAATTCCCTCTGGCCATGGAGAAGAGAGGGCTGCAGGGTCACAGCGGACAGCTAAATATAGGGACATGAGGAGGTGGAAGTGGTTCCTGCCAGCCACAGGGGGCCATTCGGTTCCTTCTCACAGGGGCAGGGATGAGGCCATCAGGACCGGTGCGGGTGAGATGGAGCTCTAAGTGCCGGGCTAGCCCGTGGTGGACTCGGGCATTTGCTTGGAGGACCTCAGTCTGGATTTGGTTGCCAAATCTTTGCCCATGGCGGGGGTAGTGACCAGGGTTACCCCCATATCATTAACCTTTAATTCCAACCATTATCCTTCGGGCCTCTGTTCTGGCCTAGGACTTGTGCTTAGTTAGAGCTTAGGCTCACAGACCTTGCTTTTGGAGCAAATGCTTTCCTGGGCAGACAAAGTTACAAATAGCCAACCCACTTTGTGGGTAAACAAAATAAGGACTGGCCTAGAACGTCAACCTCTACCCCACTAGAATGTGAGGTCCCAGACGGAGGGATTCTTGTCTGTTTGGTTCACGGCTGTATCCCGGCAGCTCCTAGACCAGTGGCTGGCACGTAGCAGGTGCTCAGTGCATAGGTGCTGAATAACCGAATGAAGGCCTCTTCATTTGGAACAGACTCCATGCAGGGAGGTTGGCCTGGGGCTGGCTCTTGAAGAAATAATAAATTTTTAAGCCAGTCCACTGGCTTAAAATAGAGATGGGCATATCAGGCAAAAAGACTTGCATTAGAAAGACACAAAAATGTGTAATGTTCTCAGAAACACCGAATCTGGTTTTATGTAGGAGCCAAGGTGGGAGACAGACTGGGACAGATCCTGAGGGGCTCTGGGAACGTGGCCAAGGACCCTACTGTACAGTCCAGAGGTGTCTGACCCAGGGTGCACAAGGGGCTCCGTTCAGGTAGAAAGAACATTCTAGAACTTTATATATGTTTATTTTTACCTTTGTTTAAAAAGGAAGAAAAATTTAAGCTCTACTAATATTTAATAAATGGACTGACCTTGTCCACACCGTGGTAGGTCGTGTGTCCCACATCCCCTGGCTACTGAGGAAGGCAGTGTGGGGGTCCTCTGGGTGGGCTGGGCTGACAACGGTGCCCCCACGGTGGTGCCTTCAGCCAGCCCGACACTGCGTTCATCCAGGCACTCTGTTTTGTAAAAACGAAGTCTTCAAATTGTAGCATCTTTACAAAACTTATTTTTGACAGAGGTAGAGGCACAAAGTAGGAATTTGCTGGCTATCTCACAGCAAAATACTTGAAAGAGGTACCACCTTAAAGATGAGTTTTACCTTTTTGTTTTATGAAAAGACAAATGGCCCACATGTGCGGGCTCTTTCTGTGACAGCAAAGTTAACTCTCCACCAGATGCTAAAACAAATAGATGGCATAGGTACAGGTGCTGTTTTAAAACTGAGGAAGAAAGTAACCACCTTGAAAAGAAACTCATGCTATAGAGAGAACGCTTTGCAGTCAGATATTTTGAAACGTTTCGGTTGCTGAAGTGATGGTTAGAACATCACCTGCCTGTTGCTTCTTCTAAGTATAGTCGTGCATCACTTAACGTCGGGGGCAAGTCCTGGAAAATTACCACTGAGTGAACACCACAGAGTACACTTACACAAACCTAAACAGTACCGCCTGCTGCACCCCTAAGCTGTACAGTACAGCCCACTGCTCCCTGGCTACAAGCCTGTATGGCGTGCCACTGTAGAGAACAACACAAGATCAAATCAATCACAAGAGAAAATGGCGCAATCAAGAGACCCAGGAAACACAAGATGCGTGAGGCTGCTGCCGGTGAACACGGTGTGCTGTTTCACAGCAAGCTTGTTGTATAAGTGTCCGGGCCAGCAGCCAGTGGGGGGAGGTCGAAGCCCTAGGTTCCAGACCACCAGATCTGGAGGTTGCCCTGGCAATAGGCTCTGTTGTGGTGCTCTGTTGTGATGTTAGTCAGAACCACGCAGGAAGGTCCCCTGTAGCCCTGGAAGGCCTGGAGGGCCAAATCTGGACGCACCTGGAAATGGCCCAAGGACTGACCATTGTCTGGTTTGGCTCTGGCCAGCAGGCCAGGGGAAGAGCAGCTGGTCATAGGGCAGAGGTGAGTCCAGCAGGGATCGGGGTTCAAAAATCAAACTACGGTCCATTTAACAAACAGTACTCAGCAGGGAAATCATGTTCCACCCTTGGTAGGGGGCGGAGGGTCTTTGTCTATCATCTGAGATGGGGTATCAGGGATGTCACCAGAAGAGCTAGGACGCACCCTACCAAATAGACCTCACCCCTTGAAACAGTCTGCTTGAGAGGTTGCTGAGCATATGCCAGATGTTCCTGGGGTGCCTGCATTGCAGGACCCCCAGTGGGGAGCCCCTGGGCAAAGGCAATTCTGTTCAGACTGGGCTGCAATATGCTAGTATAGTAGTATATAGGGGGAGACAACCCTCCTTTTCCTGGCTTCAGTCTCCCCATCACATGTCAGCAGACTGCCCAGGTGACTTGCACCCTTGTCCCTTGCCAGAGCCCGCCTCCCTCACCAGCCCCTACAAGCCCCCACTCCACCCACACCGGGCTTTGCCAGTGGCACCTGGGCCTCACTGCCACATTTTTGCTGTTCCAGTTTGCGGCTCCGGCTGTGGGGTCTGTGCTGACAGCAACGAGAGGCCTTGGGCCCAGCCACCACCCACCTTCATCCCTCCCAAGACTGAGGTAAAATCCCCAGGCCGTGGCCACTCTCCTGCTGTGCCCATGCCCCGCCCCTCACAACACAAACGCCCCCGCCCCCACGTCAGGGCGCAGGAACCTAATGACTGTCCTCAGTGGAGCCACTTCCCCCCCTGAGTCTCCGTTTCCTCACTGTGGAGGGAGGGTAACGAAAGTGACCTCACAGGGAGGTGCACCTCTGCCGTTAGCTCCCATGCTTCTGATCACATGTAAGGAATTGCTATTTTTATTATTAATGTGGGCGGCTCCTGTTGGCTTTTTTGGGGCTGTTGGATGAATAATTCAGGCATGGGTTGGACCCCACTTCCCTTGACCCTTCTGTGGGTCGCTCAAGACTGCGAGGGTGGTGTGTGGGAGGCCGCGTGCTCCCGGGACCTGCCCCCGACATGTGGGTCAGGAAGCTGTGTCAACAACAGCAGACCTGAATCACTGGGCCCTCCCCATCCCCCGGGACTTCTGAGAATAGATCCAGGAGCTCTTCCCAGAAGCAGCCCAGAGCACTAGCAAGGCCACCAGGCCTCAGTTAGAATCCTGCCTCTGCAGGTGCCTCGGCACAGGTCATCTGAGCTGCCAGCCACATCCTCGTGCCCATCTTCACCTTCCTGGTCTTCCATCCGTGAATCTCATCATCCCTGTTGCAACCATCTCTGGCAGCCTCGTGGTTCCCTGCTGCCATACTCTTACTTAAGCTGTTCCATCTCCCTGGGCTGCCTTCTCCATTCTTCAGGGCCCAGGCACTGCCGCCAGGGTCCTCTACCTGGAAGGGATCTTTTCCCCAGTACCTTGTAGGCATCACTTTAAAGGCCTCAAATAGGAGCTTCATTCAGTGCAGCAGCTGGCGCAGTGGCTGGGGCCTTCACACGCACCAGCTCACCTTCCTCTAGTCTGCAGGTGAGGAAACCGAGGCTCATAAAAGTGAACGACTAGCCCTGGAGAATTTGCAGAGCTAGGATTCCAAGCAAGGTGGCAGGGCGACCCCTGACCTCACCCCACCTCCCCCCGTCTGTACACTTTGTCTTCACTAGACCAATGAAGGTGATGTCCTGAAGGAAATCTGAACTTGGAAAAATTAAAAGTTAACCCAGAGTGACTCCCTAGTTAACCAGTCGGTCTCCCAAGCTCTTTTTTCTCCAGTATAGTCCCTGGAACAACATACTCTCAGCAAGCTCAAAGACGGGGAGATACAAAATCTGCGTCTCCTTTAGGAGCCAGGACCTGCCACCTCATGGGGACTCCTGAGGAGCCTGGCGGACTGCCTCCCTGGCACTAAGGGCACTAATAATAACAATGTCTGTCCACACCAGGCAAAGAGAGCTAAAGTGTTTGCCTCATTTTACCCCCACAACAACCCAGCTATGTGGCTATCCTGTGTCATAGGGTGTGGGGACGCTGAGGCTCAGAGAGGTTCAGGGTAACTCAGACAGATTTGTCTGGCCCAAAGTTCACGTTCTTAACCTGCCAAGTAGGGCCTCACCCCCTCCCCCTAGGGTAGCCATTCCCACCGTGGCCAGGGACCTCTCTGCCGGGGGGGCGGGGTACTGGGGGGCGTGAATTAGGTCTCTTCTCAGGGGAACTGGCTTGGGGGCCTCTATCAGGGCTTTCCCTCCTCCCAAGAGCCACAGAGCCTGGCTGACCCCAGCACCTGCCTGCTGGCCTGGGCCCACCCCATTGTGGAGTGTTGGAATAGAGAGTCCAGGCCTGAAATTAAGAACCTGGGGTTCGAATCTTTGCTCTGCCATTTATTTGCTGTGTCCTGACTTTAGGTGAGTCACTCAACTCTCTAAGCTTCTGAGGTAAATAAGGGCATGGAGGGGACTTGGGCAGGAGCAGAGCGGGACTCCCTGGAAGTAACCTGGGTCTGAGATCCAGGTGACGGGGCAGGCAGGAGGAATCTGGACCCAGGAGGCAGGATCATTCTGTGTCCGGGGCAGAAACCCGAGGAGGGAAGAAAGGAGGGCATGAGAGCAAGGAGTGGCATCTGTGCTTGGGCAACTCTTCAGGGTGCATCTTGTCCTCCCATGGGCAGGCGGAAGAAAGAGCTTTCCCCTTTGGAATGCGCCCCCCCCCCCCCCCCGCCCCATGGCGCAAGACACAGACCTCCAGCATTTGGGCTGAATTAAGAGCCTCAGACGTCAGCTGCCTCTGAATCACGGGCTGCTCGGAGCCCCGGGGGAGCACATAAGATCCCATTCCAGATGGCGATTTTCACATTGTATGCTGCAGGCTCTGGGGGACCTTGGGGGCACCCAGGAGCAGGGGCCTGGGCCCTGCCCTGGCTTCTCTCACTGCAGCTCCCTTGATCTGCCTTATCTATTGGGTTCCTCTTATTTCAAGTGAAGAAAAATTTCTGCATCCAAACAGAGAAAGGAAGTGAGCCACTTGATTTTAGTGTGCTGGAGAAGTCACACAGCCAGACGGTGCGCAGGTGGGATTGGCAGTCCCCATTCCTTCATGCACGTGGGCCTTCGTTCACTGATTAACTCAGCAAGCGGACACCGAACGCCCTGCCTGTGCCGGGCATGGCGCTGCCCATGGGAATTCCATGAAAGACAAGCTAGACAGGGTTCCTGTCCTCATGGAGTTTAGAATCGAAGGAGATGGCACTGAGTTTTAAGCTCTCACACTTCAACCTCATTACCACCTGCCACATACTTTATACGTTATCACCTCTCCTGATGAGCCTGTGAGGTCAGTAAATCCCCCATTTACAGAGGAGGAAACTGAGGTGCCGAGAAGTGAAACAATGAATCAGGCAGCTAGAAAGTGGCGGAACCAGGATTTGCACCTCAGCCATCCAGCCTCAGAGCGTGAGTTCATAACTCCCGCGTCATACAGATAAATATAACCCCCAGTGTTCTGTGCTGAATATGTATACAGGGGAACTTGGCTAAGAGGAGGCTGAGTGGGGCGGGGTGTCAGCAAAGACTTCCCCAAGGAAGTGATGCACGAGTTACACTGAAAGGATGGTGTTTGCAGGCTATTAGTTTTTGACAATGGAGTTGAGGAAACTCCGTGAGAGAAAGAATGGTCTTTTTAATCAATGGTGCTGGAACAATTTGATATCCAGAGGCAAAAGAATGAATTTGACCCCTTAACTCACACCATAAGCCACAATTAATTCAAAATGATCAAAGACCTCAATAAAAAAAAAAGTACAGCTATGAAACTCTTAGAAGAAAACATAGTTGTAAGTCTTTTTGACTGTGGATTAAGCAATGATTTCTTGGAAATGACACCACAAGTGTAAGCAACAAAAAGAAAATTGAAAACATTGGATATCATCAAAATTAAAAACTTTCATGCCTCAAAGAACACAATGAAGAATCGGAAAAAAAAATTTCAAATCATCTATCTGATGAGGGGCTTGTATCTAGAATATATAAGAAATTCTTTTAAATCAATAAAAAAAGATAAATGACATAATTTAAAAATAGGTGAAGGATTTGGATAGGCATCTCTCCTCAGAAGAAACGGCCAATGAGCCCGTGAAAAGATGCTCTGACATTTTAACCATCAGAGAAATGCAGCCGAAAGCCACAGTGAGACACCACTTCACACTCACTACAATGGCTATTTTTTTAAAAAAAGATATATAGTTAAAAGCATTGATGAGGATGTGGAGAACTCAGGACCCTAAAAAACTGCTAGTTGCAGGGGAAGTGACGTGGCCTCTGTGGAAAACAGCCTGGCAGCTCCTCAAAAGGTTAAACAGAGTTACTACGTGATCCAGCGATTTCACTGCTAGGAATATAGTCAAAAGAAATGGTGGCATAGTTGTACACAAAGATTTGTACACGAATGTGTACACAAAGATTTGTACACGAATGTTCATAGGAGCGTTATTCATACTCGCTAAAAAGTGAATGCAACACAAATGCCTATCAACTGATGGATGGATGGTACAATGTGGTACCATCCCAGCAACGCCATATTGTTTGGCACTAAAAAGGAAGGAAGTACGTATACACAGGCCTTGAAAACATTGTGCTAAGTGAAAGAAGACCGTTACAAAAGACCACGTATTGTGTGATTCCACTGACATGAAATGTCCAGAACAGGCAAATCCGTGGACACAGAAATCAGACCAGTGGTTGCCAAAGTGGGGGTGGGGACAGTGACTGCTGATGACAGGTTTGGGGGAGGCGATGCACGTTCTACAACTGATCAAGCGACGGCTACCCAATCCACGGACGCCATAAAAACCATCGAGTTTTATACTTTAAACAGGAGAATTGCACGATACATGAGTTATATCTCAATAAGTCTGTTATTTCTAGAAGGTGGAAGGATGAAGAGGCATTAACTTTGGATATGGAAGGGGCTGGGACTCAGAGTGTGTCTTCAAAGCTAAGGGGACTGTCATGCCGAGACCCTGAGGCTGGGACCCTGGTGTGTTTAAGAACACAAAGGAGACCTTGTAGCAGGAGGAACCTGCGGGGCACAAAAGGAGGAGAGAGAAGAGGCTGGAGGGCCAGTGGGGCCAGGCCACCCAGGGCCTTAAGGACTCTGGTGGGGCCTCAAGTCCAAGTGGAGGCGGAGCAGGGTGGGGCTCTCACCCGGGGCAGCAATGGCATGAGGCTCACCCAGCTCAGGTTGCCCTGTCCTTCCCCTCTTCCTGGTCTCTCTCATTTGCCTGGGGGACCCTAGGATAGGACGTGGGTTCGTCAGAAACTGCAGAAATCATCAGGTTCAGAAGTCGCTACAGAGGACAGGCTTTGTGGCAGAGCAAAGGCGAAAAGTCCCAGCTTTGGCCCTTGCTGTGTGCCTCTGGGCAAGTTATTTCCTCTCTCTCAGAGGCCAGATTTCAGCATCTTTACTGCGATGGCTCTCCCTGTTCTGCCTTCCTCACAGGGCCATGGGGGGCAGGGGTGAAGGGTCCCTGTGATGCATCCAGTGAAATCACTGGAAGGAAAGTTTCACTGCAAGGAAAGTTTAAAAACCCAGACAGAGGTCATTATCTCTCCACAGACAGCTGCCTTCTTTCTGAATTCCAGGGTCTGCCGAGAGTCGCCACACCCCCACTCTGGGGATGTTGGGCTTTACTGAGGAGCTGGCTCTAATCCTGAGATGGGAAGGAAAGCCTGGGGCCTGTGGGTCGCTCCTCCCCAGCTTCAGGGTACTCAGGGGGTCAGGGAGTGGGAGAGCTGGGGGCAGACAGGCTGCGTCCATAGCTGACTAATCGAGGGCAGGGGGGCAGGCTGACTGGCCGGCAAGGCAGGACTGAGTGGATTCCTTGGAGAGGAGCAGAGTCTGGGGCCTCAGCAGCTGGAATCTGTTCGCTTGCTCTTTGAACAAACACCGAGGCCTTCTGCGCAATCTAGAGATCAGGCTGTGGATCTGTGGAGGTGGCCAAGGCACAGCGTTGGGGAGGCCTTAACCAAGGCCACACAGTTGGCAAGGGGCAGAGGAAAACCCGGAATCCAGGAAAAGTCAGGAAGATAAGGAAGGGGCTTGGAGGGCCCAAACCCCACACTGCACACGCAGGACGGAAACCCATAAAGCTCCAATCGTCCACAGTTGTAGGGACAGGCAGGCCTGCTGACAGACGTGGGCCCAGTTACCCATCCTGCCCACAAGGTTTCTGTTGTCCGGGCCCCTGAGGCCTATGTGTGCTAGAGGAGGACTCCTTGGTACCTTCACAACATTCCATTTCTTCTTGTCCCAGGCACCCCACTATGTGCTCCCCTGTAATGGCCTCTCTTACCCTCTCCCCTCTCCTGCCTCCCACTTGGATGGCCAGAGGCTGCGTTCCCAGGGTTGGAGCTGAGCCCAGGATCCAGCACCACAAACCATGCTGTATCCCAAACAGAACATGTCACTGGGCCCAAGTACTGCACCCCACTCTCCAGTCTCTGCCGGTGATGGACACCGTTACTCACACTGTGCCCAAGCCAGCCAGACCCCCGAGGTCACCTGCTTCCCTCTCTTTGCCTGACAATCATTGAGTCCAAAGGCCATCCCTTTATCTCTGAAACAGACCCTCCCTGCCCACTGCCCTCACTCGGCTGGGTTCCCGCCCGCATTCTTCTTACCCACATCTCCAACCCCAGTGAGCTCTCGGCCTCCCCCCCATCTCCCCACTGCAGCCCAGGGACACATTTTTGACCCACAGTTCTGACCAATCCTTCCTCTCCTCACACCTTTCCTTGGCTGCCTAACACCCTCAAGGGACAGCCCCAGCTCCTCAGCCTGCTGCTCAAGATCCTTTCTTGCGTCCCCACCACAAGCGGCATGCTCTCGCCATCCCCACAGGAAAGATTTCTGGGTTCCCACATCTAAGCTTCGGTCCCAGACCCCTCTGCCCAGGGCTTTCTTCTCCTTCTCCCTCTAGTCTGCCTGGAATACCTACCCATTCTTCAAGGATCACATCCCCCAAAGATTTCCCCATGAGGTGCCCCTCCCCCTGCACCCTGTCAGACCTCGATCTGGCCCTCAGAACACACTGATCATACCCCCTGCCCTGCCAGGGAGCTCCTCAGCCCAGAACCAAAGCTTGGGCTCAGGGCAAAGTGTGGAAGGAAGACAGGAATGGAAGAGAAAGAACGAATTTATTTCAGGTGCCAGCTCAATGCCTCTCTCCCCAGTCAGGCCCTCAGACGGCCGCATCCCTGTTGTGGCTGCCCAGGCCCCTTGCCTGTATCTCAGCTGGTGCAGTCACAGTTGCTGTGTTCCCACAGAGTCCACAATGTCACCAGAACTCAGGGCTCTGGGAGTTCATGTTGGGCCATGCTTCATTTTACAGGTGGGGGAAATGAGGCATGTTGAGCATCTAAACTTCGTCCCCCTGACCCCAAACCCTGTGCTCTTTCCCTGTTCCCACTCCCTGATGTCAATACCTCATCATGAAGGGGCTTCAGCAGGACTGGGAACCCCAAACCACAGGCCCAGCACAACAGGGCAAGTGTGTGGGGGAGGGGAAGGGAGAGGAAGAGTGTGCGGAGGAAGGCAGCAGGGACAGAGCCTTGTGGGAGGTTGTCCACTGGGTGCTGACCCCTCCCACCCCTTGTCTCTTCCCAGCTCAGCCAGCTCAGCCAGGACCCGAGCCCCCCTCCCAGCCCTGCTCACGCCTCTACAGAGTCAGGCCTCCCAGGGTTGGGTCCCAGCTCTGGGAACCTGTGCCAGCACCTCCCTGCACCTCAGCTGCCTCCTCTGTGAAGTAGAAATATTAGCAACATTATACTGTGGGGCCGTGTGTGAATCCAATGAGTTTATGTGCGTAAATCCCTCAGAACTGTGCCTGGAGTGCAGTAAGTGCTCAAAAACAAGCTCGCTGTTGGTGCTGCTACGGTTATGGCCTGTTTGTCCATCTTGCCCCCCAGACAGTGAAGTCCAGAAGGCTGTGTTTTCCGAGCCTCTCTTTACCCCAGTGCCCAGCCCTGCACCTGGCCCAGCAGGGGTTTCCATGCATATCCGAGTGAGCAAGGAGAGCCCATGTGTCATTGGTCATGTGAAGGAACTTGCTCGAGGTCACATAGACATGTCAGCCTGTGGGACGCTCTTCTCCACTCTGCCAGCAGGGTGAGCACCGTGTCCTGCCCTCATGGGGCACATTGGCCAACATGGCCTTAACAGAGAAGGCTCCTCAAGGCCCCTCCAAATCCAGCTGTGGCTTCAAGAAAGAAAACGCATTGGGGTGTGGGAGTAGAGAATACCGAGGCTGGTGGCAAAGGGCTCGCCCCCTGCCCTGTGAGGCAGGAGTCCCCACGGCGCCCACCTGCAGGGCTGCAGGGCTGCAGGGAGGGAATGGGGTGATGAGGAGAAAGGGCCAACCCCCTACACGTCTGGTTTCTGTCATCCTGTGTCTGGCACATCACGCGAGTTTACATTCCCAATACTCCAGATGACAGATAAGGACGTTGCTGGTCTGGGAGCCTCCGCAGCGACTTATCTCCTCAGATAGGGCCGGGCTGGCCCTGTCCAAGACCCGGAGGGTGACCTTGGTTTTTGAGAAACCCGATGCTCAGGTGTGGCTGAGCCCACCTGGCTCTGTGCAGTTTCCCTCTCCCCCACCTCCAGCCCTTGCCTGCTGTGCCCTCCACTTCTCCACCCTGTTCCCCACCCCGTTCACCCTGGACTGCGTGGTGTTGGGCCACCCAGTTCCACTCCTCCTACCCCCATGTCTCAGGCAACTCAGGAGCAAACTGAGGGCAATGCCCTCTGGCTTGCACAGAGCTGAGCTTCTCACACTCAGCGTCCACCAGCACCCATCACTTTCCAGGCTCCCTGAAGCCCAGTTGTCTTCTGTCCCTGCACTAAGTCAGAGTCAGAGTCACATCTTTGATCTCTTCTTTTCTCCCTGGTCTCACAGCCCTGCATCCACCTACGCACTATGTGCCGGGCACTTTATTTAATGAATCCCAGACTCCTGAAAAGTACTCTCAGAATTTTCATTCGACAAAGAGGAAACAGCATCAGAGAGGGTTGGTGACTTGCCCAAGGGCACACAGCTGGAAGCAATAGAGCTGGGCTTTGAACCAGGGCTGTGCAGCTTGGCTTGGAGGGCTCAGCAGTGGGCAGAGGACTGACTCCAGGTTCTGACTGCAGGAATGGGAGAGGGACACAGGGAGGAGCTTACCCGTACCTGGCCAGGTGACTCAGGGTTGTAGGAGAAGAAGGAAGGCTGTTCCTGTCACCTAGTGTTGTGTGTCCAAAACTTAGTGCTTGAAACAATGACATTTATGTCCTCAAATCTGCATTTCAGTAAGGCTCCGAGGGGACAGTTCATTCTGCTCCACTTGACATTCCCTGGAATGGTTTGCATTCTGGGAGCCGGCATCATGTAAAGAGTCATTCACGCATGCGTCACAGGTTGAAGCTGGCCATTGGCTGAGGCCTTAACTGGGGTTGTTGGCCAAAGCAAGTGAGTGGTCTCCCCTTGTGGCTCGGGCTTGCTCGCAGCATGGTTGCTGGATTCCAGAAGGAGACGGAGCCAGAGAGCTTGGTAGGCAGGGGCTCACCTTTATAGATTTAGTCCAGGATGTTATGTAGTGTCACTTCCGCCACCTGTTCATTGAGGCAGTCACAAAGTTCTGCCCAATTCTAGGGGGAGGGGCAATAGACTCATCACTTGACGAAGAATGACAAGGTTTCAGAATGTGGACCTGAAAACACTCCTGAGGCCATCTTTGGAAAATACACCATGCCACAAGGACATCCTCTCTTGACCTCTCATTAGTAATTCTACTTCCGTGACCTGGCAAGGCACTTCCAAGGGCTCAGCCAACAGTGCCCCTCTCTCCCCAACTTTGAAAGTGTGGTCCTCAGTAGTGGGAAGGGGAGAGATGGTGAGTGGCCACTTACTGAGGACCTATTGCGTGCCAGGCTCTGCCCTGGACACCGCCATGCCTCATTTCATTCAGTCCCCACATGGTCCTACTTAATGGGCAATGAGGCCCCCATGTTGTGGGTGAGAAAACAAGCTGAAAGACTCAAGGACTCACCAAGGCCACGAGGAGTCCCCAGCAAGGCTGGGATCTAAAGCCAAAGTGGTTCCGAAGGTCCTGCTCGTACCCTTGCCCCAACTGTCCCCAGTCTCAGGATAAGGAAGGGTGAGGAATTAAGAACATGGGCCTTGGATCAGAGCCACTTGCATTCTGACTAAAGCCCCTCAACTTTGGGCAAATCACTTCATTTCTCTAAACCTTGATTTTCATATCTGTCCAATGGGACATCATGGACTTTAAAAAACAAACCAATGAAATAAAATGATCTCTGTTACAATTTGGCACAGCCCCTAGCAGGCCACACATGGCACCCACACCACCCAGCCCTCCCTAGACAGGACTGGCTCATTTGTGAGGCAGAGCAAGTCCCTGGGCCTTTTGCCACTCACCAAGGGGGAGCCCCTGTCTGCAACTGGCTATTTTTAGGCCTGTGTGGGCAACCACAGAACCACATGTGGGGTTTACCATTAGCTGGCCAAACCCGGAAGAATAAGAAATGCTTCCGATGACAGAGGGTGGGCATCTGAGGTCACAATGGGCCTCAGTCCTTCCCAGCACCTCCAGGTTGACTTCGCACAAAGTCAGAAAGCCTCGTTAGGTCTCTATGTGATCATCTATAAAATGGAGACCATTGTAAGCAAAATAGCCCCCACTTTGGGGCTGCTTACAGTGCACCAGGTGCACCCGCACGCACTGGCTCTTGTCGTCTCACGTGATGCCGGCCGCGGGGGCAGCCTACAGAAGAAGGGGCAGGCGTGGAACCAGAGCCGGTCATTTTTTTCTAGGCTGCTTCCAGCCTCCCCACACAGACTGGAAGAAGTCTGAGAGTTAGCTGGGACTATGGGTGTGGATATGTTCTTTCAACTATAAACTACAATATCAACTGAAAAGGCCCAGGAACAACCTAGGTGCAGAGCTTAAAACTCTGTGTCCTCAAGACCCCTCCCCACCCCCAGCCTCAGCCTCAGCCACAGCACTTCCCACTTATTCATCTGCTTTCCATGGGGAGGATCCTTGTAAGATTTTACTTGAGCTCTACTACAAAAAAAGAAAAAGGCCTTGAAAGCCACTGAGGTGTGGACAGAAGACCAGAGGTGGCAATGACATTGCCCAGGGCACACGGTGGGGTCTGAGGCCCCTGGTGTCCCAACCCCTTCACCAGCCTGGTTCACAGCAATGGCCTAGTTCTCAGAGGAACCCAAGCCTGAGGCCCACCCCCTCCTCCCTTACCTGGGACCTCTGAGGTTCTTACTTCTCAGACCCAGGAAACCACGTTCCTGGAAGAACCACCAGCCACAGCAGGACTCAGAAGCCCTGTAATTCCCCAAGAGAAAAAGAAAGGGCAAGAAGGATACATTTGTGTATGCACGTGCTTGCAACCACATGTGTCATCCCCACCACATGCATCTCATATGTGCACATGCACACTTCACACACAGACTCACCTATACACACGTGTCAACCTCCATGCACAGGTGTTCATACGAGCACACACAAAACACTCATTTCCACAGGCACCCATACGTACACCTCACACCATATTCCTATGTTAAGATGTACCTACAGGGCACACACACACCTTACACCAACATGCACACATGTTCTATACACTCATCTGGATTAACATAAATACACAATATGTATTTATCAAAAAGCACAAACAAATGCATATTTACCCATACCCACATGTAGACAAACAGGTATGTGTACTCAATACGGTCGCACTGTGAAAGCTGGTACGCAAATGGGTGTTCGCACAAACACACACGCCTACACAAACATGGGTGTGCATATGTAGTTTACTTCCACATTCCCATACATAGTAGCGATAAACACGGATGCATCAGTATCTGTATATTCATAACAAAATCACACATCACAGCTGTCCATGCCTGCATGTAGAAACACGTGTGCACACACGTGTGCACACACAAGTTCGGCAGCTCTTCGTGCTCCGGCACACACTGCCTTTTCCGGCTCCATTGTTGCTGAGCCATCCGGCAAAGGTGCAGAGGCACAGACACGTAGTTCAGCTTCACCTGAAAACCCCCAGCCCCTGTGTGTGTGGGAGGGTGAACCAGACGCCCTCCCTACAGGGGGCACAGTGGAAAGTATGACCCACATTGACTTACATGATAAGAGCAAAGGTGAGGACTTTTTCCACCCTGTTACCTCACTGTGTCGGGGGTGACCAAGGTCACCATTGCTGATCATCAGCCTATTACCCCCCACCAGCCCTTGGGGACATTCAGGTCTAACATCCATGTACTGAGCAATTAACTATCAACACCCGACCCCGCTGTGTGGCAGGCGTAGGACAGGGGTAGAGGCGAAGAGAGTAGCTGGACCTGGGCCCTGCCCACGGGGCCCCCAGGAGCAAGTATGGAGGATGGGATTAGGGATTGGCTCTTACCCAGGTCCCTAGCAATACACTCACTTGACAGCCAATTTCCCAAGTGATCAATCTCCAAGTGACTGATTGGCTGAACAAACCAAATTGACAAATTTACTGTTAATTTTTTCTTTCAGTTCGAAAGTATACAGCAATTTTATTGAATGGATTGGCATTTGTTTTCCTTTTGTCTTCGTAACAGCACTTTAGGAATGTTCAGATGGCCAAAAGCTAAGGGTGCGGTGGTTTAGTTTAATAAAGGCCCTTACTATTTTTAACTGGAGAAAGACTTTCTGGGGACATCCATCAGGAGCAGGGCATTCTGGGAACCCTGCAGCATGACAGGCTTTCCGGGACTGCTGACCCCCAGGTGCCACGTGACCTGTGCCCGGGGCTTTCTCACCCTGTGATATTGGCCGTATCCCTGCTCCAGTCTGGGCCTCAGACTCTTCATGGACAGAGAGCTCATCATCAGAGCTTGCTGACGTTGATGAGTCCCCCTGGAACTTCCTGTGACCTCAGCCTCCCAGTGTGGCCAGGGTCCAGGATGTGGACACCAGAGAGGGTGCTGACTCTGTTGGCGGGTGAGGAAAGCCCCGCTCGGAAGTCAAAGTTGGAACAGTCAACACTCACCCATACCGAGTTGGTGTCTGCCTGAACTGTGGCAGTTCTGGGTCCTGCTCCCTGCCCCAGGCAGCGGGACCTAGATGCTCTGAGCGGGGAGAACGAGGCCGCAGCGGGTGGGGCCCGGCTAACTTTCCTTTCCTGGTGACACGCTTGCTAACCTCATTTCCTTTTTCTGAAGGGAAATGCCATTGACATCACACAACTGGATTTTCAGCAAGGCCAGATGAGAACTCGTGATCTTGCTGGCAAAAGGATGCATGTGCCGGCTGGGCACAGATCTGTCCAGTGGCGATTTGGGCAAATTCTGATCTGAGATTCCTTCTTGTTGCTTCAGAAATGAGATCCTTAGGCCAGAAAGGGGCAAAGACATGCCGTAGGGTACACAGCCAGACAGTGGGGTGAGGGCCAGAACCCAGGCCCCTGACTCCCAGCCAGGGCTCTCGATGGAGGCCTGCTCCTCGAGCTCTGTCTTCCTAACGTCTCTAACACCCACCAAGCTGCCCAAGCAGAAATTGGCCTCAGCATGGTCTCCTCCCTCCCCACTACCTTCTCTCTGCAGCTACCTGTCTCCTCCAGTCTATCCGCAAGCTACATCCCAGCTCTGGCCACCTCGTCTCTCTCTATAACACCTGCCCAGGTTCTGCTCAGGTCTCCCCACACCCACCCAGACCTCTTCCTCCAATCCTTCCAGCTGGCTGGGTGACCTTGCTAAAACACGGTCTTCAGGGCTTCCTGGCAGGGCATTTGAGGCCCTCCAAGATACCCCCCATCTTCTTCTCAGCCACGACCCTGATAAGCCCCCTTGTTCCCTCAGTGCAGAGGTTACTTGCCATCCGGGATGTGGAACCGTCTTGCACTTGCTCCTCCCTCTACTGGGAACTCCTGCCTCCACCTGCACACTCCCGCCTAAATTCACTCCCAACCAAGGAACAGCACTCCGGGACCTGTCCCCATCACTGCCTTAGAGGGAACTGACCTCTTTTGTTGATATGTCTGAGTCCTCCTTCCCACCTCCTTGAGGGCAGCAAAGACATTCTCTGGTGGAAAATTTCAAGCACACACAAAAACAGGGTAGTACGAAGAAGCCCACGTATTCCTCACCCAGCTTCAACCCTCACCCGCTCAAGCCACTCTCACGGCATGCACGCCCCCAGCTCCTGCCCCACTGGACCATTCGGAACAACTCCAAAACATCGGGTATTTTGTCCATAAATACTGTTGCATGAATTTCTAAAAGGTAAAAGCATGACTAGAATGCAATCATCATACTTATAGTTTAATAATATCTTTAGTATCATCAAATGCACAGTAATGTTGAAATTTCTCCAAACCTCAGACTAACAACACCAGTAGTATAACCAAAAATACACAATGGCTGAAAACGTTTCACAATTTGTTTGTGGTTCTTTCCTTTCATCCTTAGGGCTCATACCCTGCGAGTGACATGCAGTCAGGTCTCCAGGTTTCAAAATCGCTCTGGATAACTCAGCTCTGTGTGGTGAAGCCATGGACTCGAAACACAGACTTATTTATTTAGCTCCGTTTTAAATGTTTTGGGATTGCTTCGGACTTTTATTTTGATTTAACTTTGTTTCATTTTTATGTAAAGCATTTACCTGGTTCCAAAATTAATCTACAAAACAAGGTATATTCTGGGAAGTCTACCCCTGTTCCCTTTAGCTTATTTCTTCCCTTCTCCAAAAGATAACAATTTTAAACTTAGTTTTTTAAATATGTTAACTGGTGTTTTGAAATTAGAGACAATATGTATTCCCTTTCCTTCGTAAACGACAGCGTGTGCAGACACTTTGTCCCACTGCGCCGTCTCCCGTGGCCTTGCACCTTGCAGGCGGCGTCATCACAGCGCCTGGGGAGGAGACTCCTGCCTGTCACAGCTGCGCAGTCATCCCTCCTGTGGACAGATAGCCCCTCCTGATGGACGTGTGAGTGGTTTCTAGGTTTTTCACTATTCTAGGTGGTGCTTCCATGCATACATTTTATGCTTGCATCTTGTCTTATTTTTGCTAGTATATCTTTGGAATAGATTCCTACAAGTGGGATTGCTGGGTCAAAGGGTAAACACATAAGTATTTTCCTAGAAATTGCCAAGTTTCCTACCATATAGTACTCCCACCTGACAATGTACAAGAGGGCCTGTTCGCCCACAGTCCTGCCGACAGAATGTGTTGTCCCACTTTGGGGTTCCTGCCAATCCAGTAGATGAGATATGTATTGTGGCTTAGTTTTAATTGGTGTTTCTCTGGTTATGAACAAGGTCAAACATGTTTTTAATTTGTTTAGATTCTGATTCACTTTTGGGTCCATAGCCCTCAGCTGGCACAGACGAAGTTCTTAGGAGAGAGTTCTAGAATGAAGGAAGGAACGGGCGAGCAAACAGATTGAGGCTTGAAGTGGGCAACTGAGGTGCCCAGGGCCGCATGTCCAGCACCGGCAGAGTCGGAACCAGAATTGTTCTCCTTCCCCGCCTTGTCTAATTAATCTTTTTCCAACTGAAATATAAACAAGTTTATAGTAGATTTTTTCTGACTATAAAGTGAATAGAAGTTTGTAGTAGAGGTCTGGAAAGCACAGGAAATTACAAACCTAGAAAAAATTTCAATTTTTCTATCCTAGGTCAACCATTTTTAGCATTCTAGTCTATTTCCTCCCAGTCTTGATGCATTTTTTTCAGTTATGATCACATGACATATATGGTTCTGTATTCTTTTTTCTTCACTCAGGAATTTTCCACATTAATAACAACTTTTTACAAACATAATTTTAATGGTTGCACATTATTTCACTATCTGAATACACACTAGTATATTTAAGCCTTTCAATGACTGCTGGGCTTCTAGATTGTTTCCATATTTTTCTATTACAAATAAATTTCACCATGTTCATCTTTGTTTGCATTCTGGATTTTCCCCTTTAGGATTGATTCCTGGAAGCGGAGCTCCTAGAATCCTAGCACTGACTTCCAAGTTCAGGGCTTTTCTTGGCTGCACTCAGAGGAGACTGCTTATTAAGTTTTGTCCCCATGACTTTGCAGAGCCCTGGGCCTCGCCTGGTTCTCTGTCCATGATCTTGACTAGCGATACACTCTCACCCAAGTCAGGTCAGCAGAGGGGCTGAGCCCGGTGGGATGGAACGCACTCAGGATGGAGAATCAGACTCTGTCGTCATTTGCCCCTGTGCTCCTTGCCTTCCCAGGGCTATGAACAGACAACCTGGAACCACCAAGGGGAAACTGCACAGGAGCAAGGTCACATCTGGTGAAGGGCGCTGGCAGACAGCAATGCTGAGTGGAAGCTACTTCCGCTGTGGAAGCCCTCACCATCCAGTGGAACAGACAGCTGCACTCGGACTCTCCCATCCATGATAGACTCAGACACAGCACCATTCACAGAAGGAGGGACCTGGGAAGGCTAACTGGAGAAGGCATTAGTTGAGTTTAGTAGGGAGGAATATAGGTCTTATTTGACTGGTAAGGTTGGGCAGTGGTCCGTCATGAGGGACCCTGTACGCTAGGTCATGGATCTTGCATCCCATCCTAGAGGTAGTGAAGCAGGCAGATGACAGAGCCAGGTCAGTATGAAAAACAATCCCTCTGGCCACTGCATCAGTGGCAGGGTTGCAGATGGGAATTGGACAGACTGTTAGAATGAGGCCAGCATCCAAGCAAGAGACCATGAAGAGCAGCAGCCATAGGGATGGAAAAGACCATGAAGAGACCAAATCAGAGCAGCAGCCATAGGGATGGAAAAGGAAGATCAAGACAAGAGACACTGGGTACACCGTCATTAAAGCAGAAAAGGTTATGCCAATTTAAAACCTTCCTGTCATGTATGGAAAAAGAGTCCTGGACTCAGAGTCAAGGTACCTGGGTTCCAGTCCCAGCTTCTGTGTGACCCAGGGCAAGCATCTTGCCTACCTCTGGGCCTCAGTTTCCACTTTTGTACACTAAGGAGGTTGTACTAGATCATTTCCCAGGGCCCTTATGTTCTGAAACCCATAATCCTAAGGCTGCAAAGTGGCCGAGGTCCCTGTGGGGAGAGGAAGGAAAAAAACAGGCTGAGCAAAGGGAGTACCCTGGGCTGGGGCCTCAAAGTCCAGGCTCTCTGTCTCCCTGCCCCATCAATCTTGCAGCATTAATGTCAGTGGGGTGGCCTGGGCCCAGGCCAGAGACCAGCTGCGGAGGGGGAGGAGTTGTCTGGCCAGAGAAACAGAGGAAAGAATGCAGAGCTCCCAAAAAGCTGCGAACAAGTTGTCAGCTCTGGCTGGGGGCCCGGAGGTTTCGCAACTGTCCTCCTAGCCTGAGTATCAAAGGTGGGTCAGCATGGGGAGGGCGCCTCGTTCCTCCTCTGTGCATCAGAAACTGAAGGTGACAAGGGGCACTGAAGATGCTTTGGCTGCAAGTAAGAGAACACCCAGGCTCCCACATCTAAATAAAACCAGACAACGTACCACCTCACACCACTGCAACTCCAGGGTGTGCGGCTCCAGCACCACCAGAAGCTCCTGGTGTCTTCAGGAACACAGACTTTTCCATTTCTCTCTTGTCCTCAGATGCTTCCCTTTGTGGCCCTGTGACAGCTGTCACTCTCCTCAGGATGAAAGATGGCTGACAATGGCAATGGGAGCTACCAGCTTCCATGTGAATGTCCAGCAGAAGAGAGCAAGAGAGGACTTCTCTCCCAACCCCAGACTATAAGTCCTTTTCTTTGGTTCAAATAGTATGACTTGAGTCGTTCCCAACTGATAACAGTCTCTTGGGGAAGTCCATGTGCTGATTGACTTAGATTAATTGGGATCCAGTGTTAAACCTGGGGGTAGGAAGAATGAGCAGAACTGGGGTCCTATGAGGAAGGAGGAGATGAATAGATGCTGGATGGGCAACGGACACATCCACATGACCATGAGCCTCCATCCCCCACCAACTCATTGGATCCCTACCCAGTCCAGGGGTCAGCAGGACAGCTGTCCTTTCTAGATGACCATGGAGGTCACTGAGGCATCAAAGTGGAGTGGCCCACTTGGGTCACACAGTAGGTGAGTGGCAGAGCCTGAATTGAGAAAAATAAAAACACAGCAAACAAACTGAGCAGGCCAGCCTTCCCCAGTCAAGCTTCTGACCCTGCTCCCCCAGACAGACCTGCTGTCTCCTCTGGGCTTCCCCAGCACCTGTCCAGCCAGTGGCCCCCTGTCTCAGAGTCACCTCGCAGTAGTGGATGCCATCTCCCTCTGAAGCCCATGCATGCTCTCATTCGCTTATCAGATGAGGCTGTCCAAGAGCTCAGGATCCAAGGCCAGGGTGTGGGTTTGAAGCCCGACTTTGAGTTTCTTTGTCCATGACTTTGACCATGAACCTCACCTTTACCTCTCGACATAACTGTTGGGTGTTCAGATGAAATGAAGAGATGGTGCTTTACTGACTATGAAGTACCATGGGAATCACCAGGTTTCCTGTCTCCTGGTGGAAAAGGGTCCTTCCATGAGCCTCACTGGCGCTGGAAGGCATCAGGAAACAGGCAGCTAGCGGGATCAATGACACAGCAAGGCGTGGATCCATTCACCCGCAAATGCATAGCCCAGATCCGTCAGTTGATAGATGAGGAGACAGGTCCCGAGAGTGGCAGTGACTTGCTCAAGGTCACACAAGGGTAGAACCCAGTCCCCTGGCTCCGAGCCCTGTCCTCTCTGCAACCAGGCCACAGGGGTCAACTGAGGTCCACTACCCAGCCCGAGGGTGGGTGCAGCTGCAAAGCAGTCTGTGACCGCCTGCACGTCTCTGAGTTTCTCGGGGGCCATTCTTCAGGGGTTCACTGAGGCGAGGCCACACTTCCCCTCGGGCGGCTTCCTGTTTTGGCCAAACAATGACTCTTGCCGGGACCTGGTGCCAGCTGGCTGCAGCTGTTGCCAAGGCCCTGATTCTTACACGCAGAGAGGGGAGACCTCGGCCCCAGAGATCAGCTGCTGGCCTCCCCAGGCCATGACCCCACACTCAGATGTGGCCTTTGGGTCCCACTGAGTTCAGTAATCCCTTCAGGTACCAATCACACACATTTGAGCACCTTCTGTATGCCAGGCTCAGTCTGAGTACCCAAAACACGGAGATACATAGGGCAAGAGTTTAGCCATTCTGCATTTATTCTCTGTCCATGAGAAGGAGGAGATTGTGCTAGGTACCAGTGATGCAGCTACGAGTAAGATACACCCTATACATCTGCTGACTGATTCATCTGTTCGTCCTCCCTGTGCCTTTCAGGAGCTCAGAGTTGGCTGTGCCTGCCCCAGTGAACTAGCGCATCCAGCTCCTTCCGGCAGGAATGTCTCAGGGCACATAGGGGAAGGGGAACCAATGGATGTGGGTAAAAATAATAAAGATGACAATTTTTATGATGAGTTTTTAAATAGGTGAGTAAATCAAGATTCAGATATGCAAAGGGAGGGGGTGGAGCTGGGACCCCAACCCAGGTCCTCAGATACTGAGCATTGCGCGCCAAGATGCTGCCAAATGCATCAGATCCAACGTGAAGGTTGGGATGCCGTGAGTGTGCCTGTGTGTAAGTGGGGTGGGAGCACCTGCTGATGAATAAAATATGGGGGGTGACAAGACCACGGGAGGGAAACATTGAGTGCTCTCTATGTGCTAGACACCTAGCCCGTTGTCATTTCCACTCTACAGATGAGGGAAAGGAAGAGGTGAAAAAACTTTTACCCACATCCCACATGGGTGCTGGCAGTCTGCCCCACATCTGTCTTCTGCCCCACTCTGCGTCCTGGAAGGCTGACTCCTGTGGATGGCGTCACCTTTCTGTCAGGTTCAGCCAATGGCAGGCTGTGGCAAGAGACCAGCAAGAGAGGAGCGAAGGGTCAAAGCTCTCAGTCCCCCTGCTCCTCCCTGTGGGGCTGCCATGCCAGTAGCTGCTGCATTCTGAGGTTATGGCTCCAAGGACCAACCTGGCCCCGGAATGAGCACACCGTTGTTGTCTCCAGACGCTGCAGGCCTAGGCAGGTAACGGTGTCCTACTGCTGCTGGTCCAGGGGCTGCTCACTTTCTGTTGGTTCTCTTCACCAAGCCCATCTTTCCATTCATCTCTCTTCAGCCCCTCACCATGAGTGGCCCTGTTGCTTGCTGGGATCCTAGCCAGGACTGAGCTGGACCCTTCCCTCACCTTGCTGCCTCGCTCCCCATCTCCATTGGGATGCCCCCCAGCACCCCATCCATACCCACCCGAGACAGGGCAGTGACTTGGCAAAGTCTGCTTTTCTCTGGACATCCTGAATAGTTTTGGGGTGGTGCTGCTGTGAAGACAATGAAAGGAAAGTTTCCAAAGACTGGGACCAGGTCAGTCCACATCTCCCATCTCCTGGGACAGGCTGGATCTCTTGGGCTCAGGGCCTGGGAGAAGCACAGTGCTCCGCTTGGAAGTGTGGAGGAGGGGTAAGTCTTGGGAGAGTAGCAATCTGGACCCAGGCTTGTCTGCTTCCACCCCCGAGCTGGGGTTAAGAAGGTATGGGAGATGGGGGTGAGAAGCAGCAGAGGCTCTTCCTGCTGAGCTGTAGGCCCTTAGGGGTCACCCAAAGCAACCCTTTGGTTCAGCAGCCGAAATGGGCCCAGGAGTAAGGGGTGTGACCGAGGTCATTAGGTAGGTGCCCCTCCAGTCTGCTTCAAGCCCAGCGTTGTCCCTGAGCACCACACACAGAACCCCACATGCTCCAGAGACCTTTGTGAACCATGAGGATGGTACCCAACATGCCCCCTTCCTCCTTCTTCTTCCCCATGTCCCCTTTTTCAGGGAAAGACACAAGAATCCCGGAGTCAGCCCTGACGGTCTCTCTCCTATTTCTCTCTGCATCCCAAACCCTTACCTTATCCAGCTTCTCACTGAGTCTGGCAGTTCCACTTTCTCAACTGCCCTGGACTCTGTCATCTTCTCTGCAGGCCCTCCCCACTTCCCTAGTCTGGGCCTTGAATCTACACAGTCATGAAAATGACCTCCTCACTGGTCTCCCTGACCCTGGTCTTGTTCCTTCCTATCCATCTCCATTCAGTCTTTCGGAAATACAAAAAGAAGCATGTCTCTTCTGTGCTGAAATGGAGCTCAGACTCGCTAACCTCAGTGATATGTCCAGGCCTCCCTCCAGCCTCACCTCTAAAGCAAATGATGGCGCCTGTCCACTCACCTTTGCTGGCTTCTTCACGTGCAGCTCTGAGCTCATTCAGAATGGCCGGCTTGGGAAGGGTTCCTTCTCATTCCCTCCAGAGCCTGCATCTCTCTCTGAGTTTGGGTTCCTCCAAAACCAGGCTACAGCACAAGGCCTTGGTGCAAGTAGTTTACAGAGGAGGTGACCCCAGGAAGGGGAGTACAGGAGTGGGGACAGTGAGTCAGGGAAGGAAGAAAAGCCCATTCCAGGGTGTGTTATGTTCGTCTCCACAGTGGGCAACAGGACCTTCCATTCCAACAGGACCCTGCAAAGCCCACAGACACCTTCCAGAAGTGTCCACCTGCAGGCTGGGGGGGGGGTCGATCTGCCGACTTCCGTCCCATCGGGTGAGAGCCTGTAGTCTCCTTGGCTGCACTGCCTTGCCCCAGCAAGCAACCGTGATAGTGAAGAACCTGCAGCCCATGCAGAAGCCCGTGGCTCGAGCTTGTGGTAAAATTCTGGCCATGGGACATGATCTCTGTCTGCCTGAAATCAGATGCGACAATTGCTTCAGAGGCGGCTGCACAGACACATTTCTCGCTCCACCAGGCCGTCTGACTTGTTGGTGCTCAGCTGCCCTGGAGGTGCCCCAAGCTGTGGAAGAACAGGCTGCGGTCAGAGTGCACCTGAGGAGCGCTGGAAGGAGCTTGGCTGTCAGACTTTCTGAGTTCATATCCTGCTTCGGCTGGTGCCTGCTGGGGGACCCCAAACAATCATGTCACCCTTGAGCCACTATGTCACACTCAGCAGTAAAATAGGGACAATAATTTCTACCATACAAGCTATTTCTGAGAATCAAATGTGCCCTTGGAAATGAATGCATAAAGCAGACTGATGCCAAATGCAATGTTATGTCTTTTTTCTTCCCTTACAAAGCCGCTGCCACAGACTCCTCCTCACTCTGCTCCCTCAGCCGGAAGTACCCCTCTACTCCATGCCACGGGTTTAGCCTACACTACCCAGAAACCCTGGCCTCTGGGGGCATTGCTGGTTTGACCTTGTCCTGGCTTTGGGCCAGCTCATTTGCCATCCCCTCCCCCACTCCACTGCAGAGAGCAGAACTAACTTTAGTGGGAACACAAGATTGATGGTGCATACCACTCAGAGATAGCTTATTTTTTTTTTAATCCCATGAGCTGTTTCTGGTGGGTTTTTTTTTTTTTTTCCTTCCCCAAATCTCTCCTCTGACCCAGCTGCCTCTCTCACACAAGTTGAGTTTAGCTTGAACCAGCACCACCAGTTCTGGTCTTCCACGTTCATCCCTGTCCTGTGGGTTCTGGCCACTACTCACCTGTTATTGGTTGAATTTTGTCACCCTCATCCCCAAAATCTTATGCTGAAGTCCAAATACCCAGCCCCTCAGAATATGACCTTATTTGGAAATAGGGCCGTGGCAGATGCTAACTAGCTAAGATGAGACCATATTGAAGTAGGGCAGACCCCTCATCCAAAATGACTGGTGTCCTAATAAAAAGGGGAAATTTGGGCACAGAGACACAGACACAGGGACAATGCCGTGTGAAGACTGGAATTATGTGGCATGAGCCAGGGAACCACCAGAAGCCAAGAGACAGGCCTAGAACCTCCCACCCACCACCTCCCACCCACCCTTCCCTACCACCTTTCCTCCTACTCTCCCAGCCATGCTGACACCTCGGTCTGGAACCTCCAGCCTCCAGGACCAAGACAACATCCTTCTGCTGTTTTGAGCTCCCACCCCTACCCCAGTTTGTAGAACATTGCTCTGGCAGTCCTAGCAAAGTAATAACACTACTTACAAGAGCAACTTTCTTTGCTGCAAATATCATTTTCCTATCCCTCCCTTCTAATTCAACCTTTGTGTCTCTGTTTCTGTGTTTATGTTTCTTCCCTCCCTCCTGGACTGTGAGCCCCTTGGAGACAGGCCCTGTGTCATTCTCACTGTTTCCTCCTCCGGGCCTGGCATGGCACCTGGCCCTTAGGAGCCATTCAGCAAAGGTTTGCAGAAGACTCCTTAAAAGAGGAAATATCAATGCCCTTGCAGGGTGGCCCAGGTTTGGACGGGAAGAGCTATCAGGGAAGGTGTTCCGGGGAGCAGAGCAGCATGAGCAAAGGCACCTTGGCAGGAAAGGGCAGCACAGGGGTGAGTGCACACTCACGGTTGGCTGGGCTGTGGGATACTGTCAGGGGCAAAGGAGGGTGGGACAGAGGTGGGGAAACAAGGATGTTGCCAGCATTTCAGGGAAGGTATTTAGTGGGGTAGGTGATGGGGCAGCAAAGAGCCATGAAAAGGAGAAAAACAGCAGGGGTGTGGGAAGCTTATTCAGCCACAGAACAGACTGAAGAAGGGAGACCAGGAAGTCTGTGGCTGAGGCCATGCGATCCAGGTGAGAGATGCTGTCGGTCTGAACCCATGGGGGCATGAGGATGGAGAGATGAGAGACATTTAGGAGGAAGAAATGCCAGCCTGGTTTCTGATTTGCAGGGATTTTCCCCTTTGAGGTGCCAGCCTCCAAGCTCCTCCCCCTTCTGAAGATGCCACACTGAGAATTTCCATGATGTCTATAGTGACATATAAATCACTCCACCCCCATCGCCTTTCTGACAGCTGTCAGTCTTGGTGAGAGAGCAAAAAAAACCAAGCCACTTCCACCCTAGGCTGTTGAGGTTTTTGGTCACAGTTCAAAATGTCATTCATGGAAGCAGTTGATTTTTTCACCTTTTTAAATATCATTTTTATCACCCAGAAATAATATAAGTTAACTGTATTATAAAAACTCTAAAAATAAGTACCATCGGATCTTATGAGTAGAAGGTGAAAATTGCACTCAAAAATGACCCTGGATATTCCCTTCAGTGGAAGGACCTGGGACAGTGAAAATTCAAAAGACAAAGGTTATATTGTATAGTTTTCTTTACCTTTTGACTGTGACCTTCTTTTCCCTGGAGCACCAAAGGCCACGGTCTAGTTTGAAGTGGGTAAGAGGGCAGAGCTTGGAGATGGCAGGTTGCTAGATTAAATGCTTGCTAGGTGCAGGTCCGTTCTGTGGGTAAGTCAGAGAAGACGGTAAAAATCACCTGAAATCCTTCCACTCTTTTGTTTAGGTGAACATCCTCCTTCCAGTGTTTTCCCCCCTCATGCATATTAGAAGCTATTCCCAGTGGAGCATGAAGCACCTCCTGATGTGGTGACCCGGGAAAAACACGTCACTTCTGTGGTGTTTCTGCCAAAAAGGCAGAGCCTGGCAGAGGAGACATCAGACCAACTCACCTGGAAAACCCAGTCTGCAAAACTGGCTTAGACGTAGCTAACGTGTCAATGACGCGACAGACAGTGAGAGACTAAAGAATGGTCCCTGACTAAAGAGGACAAAAGGGACATGGCAATCAAGTAGAATACATGATCCTGGACTGGGTCCTGGGTTAGAGGGGACATTGCTAGAAAGGGCAGGGGTTTTTTTGGCATTATTTTTTAATATAGTTTATTGATTATGCTATTACAGTTGTCTCATTCTCCCCGCTTCATTCCCCTCCACCCTGCACACCCCCTCCCACCCACATTCCCCCCTTTAGTTCATGTCCATGTGTTACAAGTTCTTTAACTTCTACATTTCCCACACTATTCTTGCCCTCCCCTGGTCTATTTTCTATCTACCGTCTATGCTACTTATTCTCTGTAAGAAAGGACATGATTAAAGCATTCCATGGAATATGGATCTGGCTTGAGGATTTGACAATGGCAATGTTGAATTTCCTGAATTGATAACTGTCCTATGGTTGTGTAAGAGAACGTCTTTCTTCCCTTAGGAAATACATATTGAAATATTTGGGGTAACGATGCAACATACTCTGAAATGGTTTTGGAAACATGGGTGTAGAGAGAGATAGAAGGTGACAAAGGAAAACAGCGATGACCGCTAAAAGCTGTGAGCCTGGGTGAAGGATGTTGGGAGTTCTTCCGTCAGTTCAACATTGTTTCCAAACTAAAAGTTAAGGAAAAAAATCCAGTTCAATTTAATCTCTGGAAGAAAATATTTGCAAAGCACATATCTGATAAAGGACCACTCTAAAAAAAGGCTATTAAAAATAACAAAAAATCTTCTGTTTCCTACTATACTCCTATGGAATGGAGTAGAAACAACAATAACAACTTCCGGCCAAGATGGAGGCGTAGCTGGACACGCTGTGCCTCCTCTCACAACCAAGATTAAGGACAACAAAAATATAGAACAAAAAAAAAAAAGAAAGAAAGAAAAGAAAACCCAACCAGGACAGAGAGAAAATTGAATTGTGCAGGAGTCCGACAACAACGATTCACCCAGACTGGTAAGAGGGGCGGAGTCCACAGCTGGCGGAGTTGGATCGCAGCAGGATAAGCAGGTGGGTGGTCCAGGGTGCACAGTCACCCCAGGGGCACAGGTGGCAGCGTTGCCCAACATAGGGAGGCCAAGCAGGGTGCACAAGGCGGCGGACCGCGGACACACATTCACGCACAGATAAACCAGGTGAACACGGGCAGCAAGACAGACTGCGAGACGTAGGGCCCCAGTGCTGGGAAGTGAAACCTAAAAGCACCCATTGACAATACTTGTAGGGGCTGAGGTGCTGGGAGGGAGTCCCAGCCTCACAGGAGAGTTCGTTGGGGAGACCCACAGGGTCCTGGAACATGCAGAGGCCCACCCACATGGAAATCAGCACCAGAGGGCCCAATTTGATAGGGGAAAGAGGCTGAAGGGACTAGAATCCACCAGACAGCATGGAGCAAGCACCATTGTTCCCTCTCGGACCCCGCCCCCACATCCAGCATCACAGCCCAGTGACTCGGCTGCCCCGCCCTGGTGAACGCCTAAGGCTCCGCCCCTCACTGCGTAACAGCTGCAACCAGACAAAAACAAAAAAAACAAAACCAAGGGTGGCTCAAAAGGGAGAACATACCAGGGCCCTGGAGCTAATTCATCTGAGCGACCAGGAGGTGGTCAACCTATCAAATACAGAGCTCATAGCCCTGGTAGCCAACCTTTCAAGAGCACAGTTCAAAGCTCTGGTGATTAGGAAGCTCACAGAATTGGTTGATTTTGGTCGCAAATTAGAGGAACAAATGGAGACTACAATAAGTGAAATGAAGAAAAACACACAGGGAACCAATAGTGATGGGAGGAAAACTGGGACTCAAATCAAAGGAGTGGACCAGAAGGAAGAAAGAAACAACCAAACAGAAAACAAGGAAGAAACAAGAATTCAAAAAAATGAGGAGATGTTTAGGAACCTCCAGGACATCTTTAAATGTTCCAACATCTGAATTATAGGGGTACCAGAAGGGGAAGAGGAAGAGCAACAAGTGGAAAACTTATTTGAACAAATAATTAAGGAGAACTTCCCCAATCTGGCAAAGGAAATAGACTTCTAGGAAGTCCAGGAAGCTCAGAGAGTCCCAAAGAAGGTGGACCCAAGGAGGAACGCACCAAGGCACATCATAATCACATTAGCCAAGATTAAAATGAAGGAGAGAATTCTAGAAGCAGCAAGGGATAAAGGCAGAGTCACCTACAAAGGAGTTCCCATCAGACTGTCAGCTGATTTCTCAAAAGAGACCTTGTAGGCAAGAAGGGGCTGGAAAGAAGTATTCCAAGTCATGAAAGTCAAGGACCTACATCCAAGATTGCTCTATCCAGCAAAGCTGCCATTTAGAATGGAAGGGAAGATAAAGCGCTTCTCAGATAAGGTCAAGTTAAAGGAGTTCATCACCACCAAGCCCTTATTATATGAAATGTTAAAGGGACTTATCTAAGAAAAAGAAGATAAAAAAATAGGACAGTAAAAAGACAGCAAATTCACAGATATTAACCACACCTAAAACAAAAGGAAACTAAGCAAACAACTAGACCAGGAGCAGGAACACAGAAATGGAGATCACATGGAGGGTTAGCAACAGGGGAGTGGGAGGAGGAGAGAGGGGAAAGGTACAGAGAATAAGTAGCATAGACGGTGGGTAGAAAATAGACAGGGGGAGGGCAAGAATAGTGTGGGAAAAGTAGAAGCTAAAGAACTCATGAAACATGGACATGAACTAAAGGGGGGAATGTGGGTGGGAGGGGGTGTGAAGGGTAGAGAGGAATGATGGGGGAGAAATGGGACAACTGTAATAGCATAATCAATAAAATATAATTTAAAAAAAACAATAACGACACCGAGAGTTGGTGAGGATGAGGAGCCGCTGAGACTCGCGTACTTTGCTGATGGGAACTAAAGTAGAACAATCAGGTAAGAAGAGCATCCGGCAGCATCTTTAAAAGTCAAACACGCGTGAAACAAGACCCAGCGCTCCCTTCCCAGGTATTGACCCAAGATGAATGAAGACTTATGTTCACACCAAAGCTCACTTACATGTGAATGTTTTATTAGTTTTATTTATAATTCCAGCCAGAAACTAGAAACAACTCAAATGTTTCTCCGTAGGCGAATGTTTGACTCACTGTGGTACATCCACTCAATGAGTGGGCTACTAGTCAGTAATAGGAAGGAACCTCAATTTTGTCCACGCCATGGATGAATTTCAAGTGCATCATACTAAGTGAACGAGCTCAGACTCAGAAGTCTAGGTATTGGGTGATTTCATTTACATGCTTTCTGCAAAAGGCAAAAAACTATGGCAGAAAAAACAATCAGGTCTGTTAAGGGTGGGGTAGAGAAAGGAGTTGACTGCAGAGGAGCCCGAGAGAACTTTTCAAGATGACGGAAATGTTTTGCATCTTGACTGTGGCAGTGGGTACACAACCGTACATGTTTATCAAAACTCCCGGAAATGTGCATTAAGGGTGAATTTTACCAAATGGAAATTACACCTCAAGTACACAACCAAACAAAGAAACCTCTTTCTCAAAGTTTCTCTCCTCCTCTACAGCTCTCTGCCAGATACAGTTCAGAAACCTGTGCTAGGGAAAGGAGGGCTGTTTCTCCTTTGCGCTGGGTCTTCATCTTTGAGTCAGGCTCAGGCTGAGTGGGGTTCTGCACAAGGTAAAGGAAAGTGACAGGTCCGTTGGGAACAGAATCATTGTAAACAGGCATCAGACACCTCCGGGTGGCAGATGCCCTGACTCTGGCCCTTGCTCTCATGAGGTAAGCTTTTTTTTGTTGTTGTTGTGGAGCCTTCTTTGTGGTCTCCTCCTGCTGGTCACTGGGCTTAGGGGACATACTACTGGCTGACTGCCTGTGCCTGCCCCCTCCACTCCAACTAAGGGTCCTCCTGTAGGTGAAAGGCAGACTGCTGGGACAGGGATCTTTCAGGACAACTCTTGCGCAGCTACCTTGCACTGCGTCCAGTTGGTTCTCTCTTGGAAACATCCGTTTCTTTTGCTACCAAGCTCTGGAAGCACAGGCAGCTCCCACAGCAGCCCCCAGCCCCATATCAAGCTGCCACCAGGGTGGCTCCCACAATCCTCTTATTTCCAGACTGTTCCATGGAAGAGGTGGGCCCGAGCTCTGCGTCCTGAAAGCCCCAGTCCCTTGGCTTGAGCTGTGTAGGGTGATGCGCAGCACTTGGACATCTCTCCCCATGGAAAGCCTTAGCACCCATCCTCCTCTGCCAGGTCAGCGCCTGCTGTGAGGCTGGAGGTGGGTGATGGGGTGAGGATGTCACCCTCGCTGTCAGAGGCCTGCTGGGTTGTGTCTGGTGCTGCTTTTTGAGGTTCTGGGGGAAAGTAGCAATTCTGAGACAGAAAAAGTAACATCTTATTACACATATCTACTGTTATTTTAACAAAACTGGGATCTTTTCCATGTTTTATAACCTGCCTTTTTACTTCATATTCTGTTTTGAGCATCTTTCCATGTCAATAAATATGTCTGTACATTCATATCATTTTGAATGACTGATCATATTCCCTTGTGTAGATATACTGTAAGTTACTATAACACATCCTAATAAAGTTTGTTTCTAATTTTAGATTATTATTAATAATACTATAATTGGGTTAATTTATGTGAAGCTGATGAAGATTTAGCTGTAGAGTCCCTCACTTCCTCAGGACCTATCCAAATGCCCAGGGGGGCCTAGGAATTTTATAGTCATGATTTCGTCTTCTTTTTAAAAGAGGGGCCCTCTAAATTGCATAAGCTGCAGGGCCCACAAACGCTGGATGTGCCCTTGGCTATGATAAACAGCCTCACACCCAATTTTTCTTTGGCTGCATCTTTATTTCCTTAGGATAAACTCCTGGAAACAGAATTGCTACATAAAAGCAGGTGCACATTTTTAAGATTCTTGGAACATATGGCCAGAGAGCCCTCCAGAAAAGTGATCTAACTTGCACCTCGACCCTGCCCAAGACGAGAACACCCAAGACTGCGGTGGTTTCTGCGGGTTTGTGTTTCTCTGTTATTGTGGTTCAGCTGTAGCTGCCATTAACACCTTTCCCCCCAACTGGGATCTTGACCTGAGATCCGTGGGTAGAATTCTTAGGGTCTGGGAACTTGGATGAGAAAAAATTATATCTTTATTTTCATCATCAGCCTCCAATGACAATGCAATAGTTCTTTCCATTGTGAATGTGGGCCACAAATCCCTGTGGTATTGCCAGTCCCTGCGACATTGGCTGTCCCGTCACCAACAGAAATCACAGGTGTTTCATGCTTGGTTACAGCTGTTGTAGGTTTCTCAAAATACTGTTTGTGCACGTTGGTGCTTTAAAATTGCAATAGTTATGAGACCTGCCACTTGATCTCATTATTTAATGTGTTAATAAAAAAATCTATTACCAAATCACAATTATTTTAAATATTTTTTTATAATTGCAGTCAATATCATTGATTTCCTTTGCAAGCATACGTGTTGTTTGTTTTACACATTTGAAAACCTTCTTCTGAGATGGGACACACAGGCTTCCTCAGGCTGCCAAGGGGCCACGGCACAAGAAAGGTCAGACCCTTAATGTAGGGGACTCTTATCTTACATGTTTTTGAACCTTCTGCAGGATGTAGAAGGGAAGAAATTAAACTTTTATGACCCCTGCCAGGAGCCAGGTGTTGACACATCAGGTGTTGGGGTACGGAAGGATGGGACAGCCCCCTGCCCTTGAAAAGGTCACCACCTCAGAGGGACATGTAATTTCACAACTCCTGCCACTCATTGTCCTGTGCGGTGCAAGTTTTTAGATTTTCAAGAATTTTAAGAAAAATCAAAAATCCAGATTTTTATATGTTCCCATATAAAACTACTCTTCCAGTTTTTAAAGGTTGGCAACTAATCCAGATTAACATAAACCACTGTGTGGGCCAAACAAAGCATGCTCGAAGGCTAAATTGGGCCCACAGGCCACCAGTTTTCAACCTCTGCTGTAGGAGGAGAACAGAATTCTAGTTAGGGTGGAACAAATCCACTCTGGGGGATAGAGCAGCAGGGATTCTGAGCCCCCACCCACACTTTCACGCTGCTCCTGTAAACCAGGGAGATGGGGTTGGAGCCCTGGTCTTAGGAAGAGAGGATACGGGAGAAGGAGCCTTTTGGTGGGCAGCGTGGGTGCCTGCAACCTGGCCTCAGGCTGCGCTGGGACAGGCCTGGGTGAAGATCAGATGCTACTCTGGCGGCAATGATGAGACTGTTAAAAGATTGTATACCTAGAAAACCCAAGCCTCTAGCAGAGAAACAAAAACCAAAAACAAATGCAAAAAAACAAGGAAATGAATTTTAAGAAAACAATTTGAATTAAGAAGAATTGATAAGGTTATTGGATACAAGATAAATATACAAAGGCCAATAGCTTTTTTTTATTTTGACAATAAACACATAGAAATGGAATAGATACTGTCGTAAGTTGCCTGTGGAAATGTAAAACATTACTGTCTTCTGGAAAGGTAAGTTTTATCAAAATTATACATAATACTTATAATATCTGTCCATTGACCTGGAATCCCACTTGCAACAACTTACCTGACAGACATACAAGTCCAAGAGACCAGGGGCATATGAATGAGGATATTTCTGCAGCATGTTTACGGTTTCAAGAAAATCCAACAAAGTCAATGTTCATCAATTGGTGAGCCACTGAATAGATTATAGAACACCCACACTATGGAATACTGTATACTCTCAAAAATGAATCAGAGCTATGTCAGTTTGTTTGGGGGGGGGTTCCTTGAAGTATTATTGAGTAAAAGAAGAAGGAGGCAGAAAAATGTGTATATTATATCATTTTTATAAAAGACTGATATATCCATATGTGTATTTGCATATAATTTAAATGTCTGTCCATGATTACTCGATTATGGAGAAAACATAGAGAAGGTTAGAGACGAGAATGTTAATAAGTTACCTAGGGTGAAAGAACAGGAGGGGTGCAAGCTGACATGGGTGATCAAGAAACGGAGGAGGGAGCCAAGCCCATCCTACATACCACTCCCCTCAAAATTTAAAAGCAAGGGCCTTTGGAACTGGACTATCTCAGCTTGCAGACTAGTTAGCTCCATACCCTCACAATGACTGACACCCAAGAGCCTTGCATATTCTTCTCTATGATTCTAAAATGGGCAGCGTCACTCAGGAGGGGGAAGGGCTAGGAGGGTCCCCATGTAGGGGGCTGTTTTCAGCACATGAAAATGAACCTCAGGGTCTAGAATGTTTCTTTTTCTCTCCCCAAGCATTTAGGAAAATTCATGGGAATGAGGGGAAAAGGCTAGAAGGAAGTTCACTCACTCACTCACTCACTCACTCACTCACTCGAGTCCTCCTGCAGTCTTGGCTTCCAGATGCCACCCTCAGAGAGGACTTCTGTGAGTCCACCCATCTCAGTTCCGGCTTCCTATTATTTCCTCTCATGGTTCTCAGCATAATTTGCCATTCTGTCTTTATCTGAGTGTGTGTGTCTCTGTGTTGAATGCCTATTTTCCCAGTAAGCTGAGCTCTTCAAGCAGAGGGGTCTTGTGCGCACAGCAGCCAGGATGCTTTGTAGCAGGGGCTTAAGGAATTTCAGCTGAATTCAGTAATTCACTTACTTATTCTCTTTTTCATTGACTCATTCTTTTATTCATTCATTTCCTTACTGATTCCAGAAACATGTGCTATTGCCAAGTGGGTTCTCCCCTGACCTAAGTTTTTCATTTTCTAGGGTGGCTGTTTGGGAGGAGGTGCGAGTGGGGACGTGACTACAGAATTCCAGGAATAGGCATCCACAGCTTGGGAGGGGGGGATGAATCCAAGCTCTCCAGAAAAGGATAGGAAATCCCAGAAGATGAGAAGGTCAAAGCTGAAGGTGCTATAGGACCAAGGAGGACAAAGCTGGGCATAAGCAGACCCCTCTCTGCCCCACCCAGGATGGCCTCTTCCCACTGCCCAACTTGCTCAGGTGTTTGCTCTGTCTGGAAGAGCCTCTTCCCATCTTCACATGCTGAAATCCTACCCTTCCTTGCAGGGCGAGCCCAGATGTCCTCGATGTCCATTTCTCTTCTCCAGCTGGAAGGGCCACTCCCTGCTGCAAACAAATCCTGAGCACAAAATCTGGACCTCCCCCACAGCCTGACCACTTCCTGCCTGTGCTGTGGTGTGGGCCCTCCCTCCACCCACAGGCAGAGGCTCTGTCTGACTGTTCCCAGGGGTCCCACCAGGACCCAGCACACAGGGGACGCTCAAGCCATTCTGGCTGCTGTGTGCTTGGGGGCAGTGCTTATGACCCCATTTTACGGATGGGGAACTGGAGGTACAGACAAGAGGCTTGACTTGCTTTTGCCCCCAAAGCAAAGCTGTGGCAGAGCCTAGACTCAGGCCTGCATCTCTGATCCCACAGGCAGGGCTCTTTCCAGGGCAGCTTGGTGGGAGGTGGGAGCTGGGTGGGTGGAGTGGGAGCTGGGTCCTGAGAACCAGCAGGCCAGAGAGCTTTGGAGTTGGAGTGGCCAAGTTCAGGGAAAGCACAGCTGGGGAGGAGCCAAGGTATTTATTATGCTTGGTCTCCAGCTCCAAACAGAGCTGATGGATGGAGCTGCTCCAGTTCCTATAAACAGCTCGGGCCTCTCCCCTCCACCCGACCCAGCTCCCAGCCACCACAGCCCCAACTGCTTCCAGTAAGGTGGGGGAGGGGAGGGAGAGGACCAAGGAAGGAAAGGAGAAGAGAGTGTGGGGAGGGGAAAGGGAAGATAAGACAGGGTCTTAGAAGCAAGAAGAAACTGGAGGGAAGTAGGGGGAGGTGAGAGAAGATCATTTCTTCGCCGCTCCCCTGGCCACTGCCACTTCTGGACAGTGTGCACCCTGACCCCCTTCAGTACCCTCTGTGTACCCTGGGTCTGTCTGAGAAGCTGTCACCCATTTTCTGTCTGAGGTCCGGTTGTAATCAAGTTTTTTAGTCTTAGAGAGCAAAGGCCATCTTTTCAGGAATCTTTTCTGACCTCAC
Organism: Anoura caudifer; assembly: GCA_004027475.1. NCBI lineage: Eukaryota > Metazoa > Chordata > Mammalia > Chiroptera > Phyllostomidae > Anoura > Anoura caudifer. Next base: position 64,926 of record PVKU01002115.1, read on the forward strand.
CTTCTGCATTGGCTCATGGACCCCGGGGACACCGAAAGGACACTGGTAGGACTTCTATGAGCTCCCTGTCTGGTGGCAGATCAGGCAGATATCCCAATGGCTGTGGCCCAGGGCAGTCCTGGGCTTTGGGCAGCTGGAGGAGGGAAATCAGGGCAGTCTCCCAAGAGGAGGTGACACAGACAGTGGTTGAAAAAGGAGGAGTTTGGCATGTGGAGTCTAGATGGGTGAGACGTTTCAGGTGGAGGAAATGGGAGAGAGCCTGGTGTTGGGGATGGTCAGGCGGCAGGGCCACCTAATGTTGAGCTCACTGGCTCTGGAGTGGGGCCAACCTGGGTCTAAGTCTCAGCTCTGACACTTTCCAGCTGTGGGATCTTGAGTCTCAGTTTCTCTAAAATGAGGGAGATAATAATAGAAATCTCTTCAGAGATTATTAGAATTACATATGACGTACATCCAGTGCTCAGAGCAGGGCCTGACCAGAAGTGCTCAGTAGTTGTCAGCTCTGAACACCAGGTGAGAGGTGCCCAGAGAGAGATGGGGCTGGAGGGCCTCGGACACCTGGCCTCGGAGCTGCCTACAGGACAGGGGCACAGGGAATAGGCTGTAGACCCGGGGTCTTGTAGGGTGTGCCAGCACAGGAAACTGAGAAAGCCAGGAAGCCTTGGGCCATGGGTACTGCCCACCCTGCTCCCACCTGGCCTACCAGCCTGGCTCCTGCAGGCCCTGTGCCTCCTGGAACGCAGGAGCAGCTCACTGAGTCAAATGGGCCTGGGGACCTGGCACTGCAGGCCATCTATGACAAGCGCCTCCCCTCTCCCTGGCACTTGCTGGATGCTCTGATGACCTAGTTGGCAGCTATGTCCACATTTGTCTGAAAACAGGAATTTCTGCCTCACTGGGGGTCTTGACCAGATAAGCAAACACCCTTGTTTGCCAGGAAAAGGGGTTGGGGCCTGATGGGCTCCTGGTTGGATGGGAGGTCCACAAAGCCCTGGGCCGAACTCAGCCCCTGCTACTGCCTTCCCTTAGGCCTTCACTGAGCACCTACTGTGTGTTAGGGTGTTGATGCGTGTGCTCTCTCACTGCCTGGCCCCATCCATGAAATAGGCATTTAAAATGTTCTTTTGGAGGTAAGAGCTGGGAGCAGGAGTTGGGAGGTGAGAGGTCACAGACCAGAGAAAGAGCTGGGTCGGAGAAACCTCCAAGATGCTTGGGAGGGGGAAGGGGCATCATTCACCTGGAACTTGGGGAGAGGAGGTTGGCACCTGCAAAAGGGGCAGTGTCTGTGTGTCAGGCAGCTGAAAAGGGGAGGTCGGGCCACACAAAGTCAAGCACAGGGAGCTGCAAAGTGGGGGGTGGAGGAGAGCCACTCCATGCTCTCTGGACTCTGCCTGCTCCCCACCCCAAGTGAGGAGGCTCTTGTCTCCTCCCCCAGACCTCACAGCCCACACCCTCACCCTCCAACTCCCTACCGGGAACCAGGAGCGCTTCTTCTGGACCCTCCTGGCCCTTCTTCCAGGGTCAACCTTGAACTGCAGCCCAGCTGCTCACTCTTAATTCTCTGACCCCTGGGAGATCTTTAGTTCTCTAGCTTGGGAGGCTTTTGGGTATCTGGGTATCAGAGCTGAATGTTCAGAAGGGGCTGGCTGGGGCTGGAGATGGACCTGTGGGCATCATCAGAGCAATGAGGTGGCTATGGCAATGAGGGCGGTTTCATTGACGAGGGAAGAGAGGTTTGGGACAGAGTGCTGGTAGTCACCATTCTGATGGGTCAAGGCAGATGAGCACCCAGCAGAGCCTGAACAGCAGTGATCTGAGCCGAAGGCAGAAACCAGGTGTGGGTCCTAGATGCTGGGAGACTGTGCCAAGGGGAGGGCTGGTGATGGGGAGGGAAGGAGTGAGGCCCCCCCCCCCCGCCCGCAGCAGAGAGGTCAAGGGGGTGGAGACTGAAAAGTACACTGATTTGGCAAAGGACACTCTTGGTGACCTTAGTCAGGACAGTCTGGGGCTCAGAGGGGCTGAAGGTAGCCCAGGTGGGTTGAGAATAGAGGGGAGGGAGGGGACGCTACTTCACCAAGAAGTTTAATTAATTAATTAATTAATTCATTCATTCATTCATTCATTCATTCAAGAAGGGAAGGGAAGGGAGGGAGAAGGAGTGAGAGGAGTACTGATATGGGGGAGAAACTCTGATCGGTTGCTTCTCCCACACCCTTAACCAGGGACCTGGCCTGCAACCCAGGCCTGTGCACTGACCAGAAAGTGAACCGGTGACCTTTTTGTTTGCAGGACAACACCCAGCCCACCGAGCCACACCAGTTAGGGCCTACTTTGTCAAGAAGTTTATTCATGAAGTAGGAGAAGGGGAAAGGGTTTAAGGACTTTTCACTATTTTTAAGATAGGCATGACTTGAGCACTGCTGAGGTATATGAAGAAGAAGCAACTAGAGAGGAAGGGCTGAGGAGAGCAAGTGAGAGAGGAGGGGATGAGGACCCCAGGGAAGGGGCAGAGGGGTGAGCTCAGAGACAGGACTAGTAGTGAAACTACGGACAGCTGCCGTTTTCTCATCGGTGGCGTGGGAAGCAGGGTTTGTCGAATTTGAAGGGATGTGACTGGGGCTGAGGCCCGGAGGTCCAGGGCGGAGATGACCCAGAACCTCAATCTCCCACCTAGAGGTCCCAGCCTGTCTCCCCAGGGCTGCTCTGTGGGGTTCAGAGACCACAAAGGGAGGAGAAGAGGGCAGGGTTCGAGTAGATGCAATGGTGCCGAATACCCAAAGCAAGGAGGAGGCTGGCAGGCCACACCATTTCTCCAAAATTATTCTTTAATACATTCATGTGGGTTATACAAAGAGCTGGTCCCGAGGCCTGGGCTGCGGCCTGGCCCCCGGGAGGTGAGAGCAGCATTGTGTAGTGTTTCAGAAGACCAGGCACGGAGGGCCCACACCTGCGAAGGAGTGTTCTATGCAGCAAGCACCTGTTGTCAGGTCCCAACCAAGACAGGGTCCCCTGAGCCACCCCGAGGCCCCCAGCGCCCAGGTGGGGCCAGGACCCCAAGTTCCAGCTCTGGCTCTGCCATTGACTCCCTGAGTCCTTGACCCTCTCTGGGCCTCAGTTTTCTCGTCTATAAAATGGGGCAGAGAGAGCGGAGTTTTCATTGTCTCACACTTTCCCCCTAGCGCAGGTGGGCGGTGGAGACAACAGCACAGGGTCCCGGGCTGATCCCAAGGCCCCCTTTCTTCTGGACAGCCCATGGCTGCATGGGTATGAAGGGCAGGCGTTAGATCTGGAGGGGGTTTACCCATTTTCCTAAGGGGGGAACATTCCTGCATGACCAGGACCAGAAAGAGTGTTTGGAGCCAACATTATCTTGTGATGTGACAGCTGAGAGAGAAGGGAACCACTCAGGCCCACCCTCAACCACCCCCCCGACCACACACACACACCCCTAATGAGGTCTGAATCTACTTTTTTCCACAGGCTCTGCCACTGATGTGTGCATCTCTGAGCAAGTCCCTTCCTCTTCCTAAGCCTCAGTTTCCCTATCTGTACTCCGGGGAGATGGGACTCAGTGCTCTTACGCTCTCAGCCATGCTCATTGGACAATGGGAATGAGGAAATGCAAGAGCAAGAACAGAAAAAGGAGAACCCACATCAGTCTGCAAAGGAGGGAATGAGGGAAGCTGAGGCAGAGGAGGAGGAGAGGGCTTGTGGCCACCCGGCTTCCCTCTGCCTGCCTGGGCAAGGAGGGAGAGAAGTGGGTGGGGATGGACAGCACAGGATGCCCCCAGGCCCTGTCCCAGCAGCGGGGGTCACTTCCTGTCCACCTGACAGCCTGCAGCCCCCGCAGTGGCAAAGCTCAGCTCCTGGAGTCAGGACGATGTGAGCCTGAACCTCAGTGACGGCATTTCTTGGCGAGGGCACCCTGGAGGGCGACTTGGAGCCACTTTTACAAAATGGGAAAAAAGACCAACCTCAGATGGTTGTCATAGAGAGGCAGCTGCAGGCTTGGGTTCCTTACAGCTTCCAAGCCTGGTGCAAAACAGAACCGGAGACCTAAGGCTCTAAGTCCTGTCTCCCCAAGCAGGGTGGGGCTGGGATGCAGCAGGGAGTGGGGCTAGGGCAGCAACACGAGGGTGCCAGGTGGGGAAAGAGCCTGTCCAGAGCAGGGAACGGAAGGCCCCAATGCTGGCCAGAGTCCAGGGCGACAGCCTGTCAACCCGACCTGCTGGAGCCGCCACAGCCTGCCTGATAGCGCCGGATCCAAGACAGACGCATGTGGCTCCAGTTCTCTTCCAGTTGCCACTTCTTCATGCTCCAGAGAAGCTGAGAGTCATTATCAGATGTGACAAAGAGTCTGCTTGGAAAGGGCTCAGACAGATCCTCTTGGTCTTTCCCCTCCTCGGCCTTGGCCTGGCAGGGGCAAGCCGCTGCCGAGCCTCGGAGCCCTGGGCTCCACTCTGTGTGGTCACTACACGGCTCTGCGACACCCTCCCCACCCAGACTGGGAGATGCTTGAGGACGGGGATTGTCTCCTTCACTGGCGTCCCCAGTGCCCGGAGCAGGGTGTGGCACAAAACAGACTTCTGGCAAAGATTTGTTGATTCGATGGGCGATCCTCATTCTTTGTCGCTCCCAGTATCGCTGCGCTTCCAGCTTCCACAGCTGGACCACATGTGTGGTCTGGGAGGCGGCTCACCTACCGATGCAGCAAGAGGCAGAGAAAGGAGCCCTGGGCTGGGGTTTAGAGACCAGGGTTCTGGGACCCTGGCCCACTGCGTGACCTTGGGTCAGACCTCACCTTTTCTGTGCCTCCAGCTCCCTCGCTGACCTGGAAGGGTCTCCCAGCTGAGGTGTTCCGCAGCCTAGCTTCTCTAGGCTTTGTACTGTTGGTTGAATTTCTGCTGGCGGACACAGCAACAGGTGGCCAGCATGATGAGGACAATGGCAGAGACAAGTGCGAAGGTGAGGATGATGATGAGGTTGACATTCTTGAGCCCCCCCTTCTCACAATCCTCGGGACGCACGTGGCTAAGGAACACCTCCTCCTGGGAGCTGAAGCGGCAGATCAGGTCTTGGGGGGCGTCCATGTCCACACGGCCCTGGTGCAGCTGGGCTGCCAGCCAGCCATTGCCGCAACAGCTGAGCGGATTGCCCTGCAGGTAGAGGCGCCGGAGGCTGGTCTCCAGGCCGCCCATGGCACTGCTCGGCAGCAGGCTGAAGCTGTTGTTCCTCAGGTCTAGCACCTCCAGGGACACGGCTCGCGTCCAGGCTGGCAGGCGGCTCAGGCGGTTCTCGGCAAGATTGAGCCGTTTGAGGCAGCTGAAGCAGGGCAAGTCCACCTGCAGGACCTCCAGCCCATTGCCCTGCAGGGCCAGGACCTCCAAAGAGGCCTCCAGGCCCGCCAAAGCCCCCGTGGCCACATCCAGCCCAGGGTTGGAAGACAGGTCTAGCTCAGTAAGTGGTGTGTGGAGGAAGGCACCTGCCCAGAGCGTCTCCATCTCATTGTCTACCAAGTTTAGGACTCGGAGGGAGGACATGTCAGAGAAGTCCACACAGCCTGAGGGTTCAGGCCCACCCAGCCCCCCACAGGGGCTGACCCGGTTCCCCTGCAGGTTGAGCCTCTGTAAGCTGACCAGACCAGCAAAGGTGTATGAGGGCAGGTCCCGCAGGGCGTTGCCCTGTAGGAGCAGCGTCCGCAGCGACACCAGGGCTCTGGTGCCCAGCTCCAGCATCTCCAGTGCATTGTGGCTGATGTCCAGGAGCATGAGGCAGGGCAGGGAGCCCGCACGCCGGGCCTCAAAAACCCGTAAGCAGTTCCGGCTGAGGTTCAGGAAGCGCAGGGAGGTCAGGTGACCAAGAAATCCCTCGGGGACTAGCTCAATCTCATTGTAGCTCAAGTCCAGATTCAGGAGCTGGGAGACAGAGTGGGTGCTGGCATTCCGGCTGGGGTTCGAGAGGGGCAAGGCCGACCAGCCCTCAGAAGGTGCATGGATGGCCTTGCTGCCCTGTGGCGGCCCTGCAGGGAGCCGGATGAGGTTGTTGGACACATTCAGGTAGATAAGTCTCGGGAGTGCCGCCAAGTCGGGGAGATGGAGCAGTTTGTTCTCCCGCAGGTCCAGCCAGGTGAGCTGGTACCCAGCCTGGGGCTCTGGGGCCATCTGAAAGGCCTCGATACTGTTGCAGCTCAGGTCCAACACCCGCAGCTGCTGGAGGCTGAAGTCGGAGATGCAGGTAAGGGAGTTCCTGGAGAGGTTGAGGTGGGTCAGGCGGGGCATGGCCTCGAAAGCACCATCCTCGATGTCCATCAGCACATTGCTATGTAGGTCCAGCCACTCAAGTGCAGGTGTGCCCCAGAAGGTCTGGCGGGTCAGGCGGGTCAGGCTGTTCTCTGCCAGCGTGAGGGTGCGCAGGGCTGGTGCCTCCCCCAGCAGCTGCTCAACCAGGCCACTATACAGGCTGTTCCCAGACAGGTCCAGGGACTTCACGTGCAGCAGGGGACCCAGACCCCCAGTGCTCAGTGCCAGGTGGTTGTGGCCCAGGTTGAGGTGCTCCAGGTGGGACAGGGCCTGGAAGACTCCTGGCTGGAGGAAGCTGATCTCGTTGGAGCTCAGGTCCAGGTGACGAAGCGCCGTGTAGTAGCCCAGGGGCAAGGTCAGGATGCTCCGAAGCTGGTTTCCAGACAGGTCCAGGGTCTCGATGTCCCTCGGGAGCACTGAGGGGATCTGGTGTAGGCCAAGGCACTGGCACGAGACCTCCTTGTTCTCCTGGGGAGGGGGCGGCAAGGAGAGCAGCAGGCGTTAGTGGTTGCAGTAGGAGCTGAATCAGACCCGTGCCTCTGGGAAGGGTGGCTTGACCCTCCTGTTCCTGCCCCTGCCTCTGGCACCCTGTAAAGCCCGGGCATCAGGAATGGACCCAAGGAAGTTTGATGGGTAGACAGACACAGAGGCGATAGAAAGTTAAAGGACAAATGAACAAACAAAAAACCCTGTGCTGATTATTATCCCATTTTTCATCGAGAGTGACCCAGAGCCAGGGAGGAACAGAGCCGTGCTGGGACCCAGGCCTCCTGGTGGCACATCCTGAGTTCCCTCCATGGGTCCAGGCAGTTATATTTACCCAGCTGGTGTCACACTACATTAACCCGCTCGGGGGATATGTTTCCAAAAGCGAAAAATGCAATTTGCCTTCTTGTCATCCATTTCAGCTTCTCACCCTCGGACCTCATTCAAGCCCTCGTTCCACACGGCACAGCCCTGCGTACAGAGCCTGCTTCCTCAGCGACACTCCCCAGGAGTTTCCTTCTTTAGGCTGCTGCTACCCACCCCCACCGCCCGCCAGTGGCTTCGCTTCCCATGGACCAGTCCATATCTGCCCCTGGACATGGGGTCAGGGTAAGGGGCAGAGGGGAAGATGGCCAGGGTCCCAACCCACATCCTTTAATGACAAGGCTGTGATTTTGCTGTGTGAGCCTCATCAAGTCACATTATCACTCTGGTTTCTTATCTAGAACATAACTCACCCTTCCCCAGCACCTACTCAGCATCATCTCATTGGATCTTCACAACAGCCTGCCCATCAATATGGTCACACCCATTTAAGAAACTCAAGCTCAGAGAGGGTAAGGGGGGTTCTAACAGCACCCAGCTGGTGAGGAACAGACCTAGGTTTTGAACCAGGTCTCTTAATAGCCAAATGCCCCACTTTTGTCCTTCTATCCCATGTGCCTGGCGGGGCCAGAATTCTTTCTGTGTAAATGCAGCCTTCCTCTCGTCTTTTCTAGCATACCAGGAACGCCAGCCTTTCTCTGCTTGTCTGACTTCTACTGCCACCCAGCTCAGGCCCATTCGTCCCCCAGCCCCTGCCTGCACTGACCAATCCACCAATCAAATGCCTGGCGACTGCTCAAAAATTCCACTCTGACAGTGCAGCCCTCTGTTTAAATCCCTCCAGGATAAACCCCAGAACTCTCTGCAGGGTTCAAAGCTATTTGGGGCCTCTGGCGAACTGTCTTCTCTCCTCCCAACCCACTTTGGCCCGGCCCACACACAGTGACCATAGCTGACCACTGCCCATTGTGCCCTCCCAGCCCCACCCCTAGGCCTCCCCCTTGCTGTTCCTTGTGCTGGTTATGCCCTTCCCAACAAGAACTGCATGATAAACTCTGCATGCTGAGCTCCAGGGGTCTCCTCTACCAGGAAGCTTTCCCTGACTGCAGGCCAGGTTGGGGTTTCCTCTGGGCTCTCACAGCCACTGTGCTTCCTCTCTCAGAGCTTTGGCCCCTGCACTTTGGCTATCTGTGTGGGGACCTCTGGACGGTGAGCTCAGAGCAAACGGGGACTGGTGTGACTGATGTGGATGCCTTGGACTTGGCCTACAGGAGGTGCTCAGAAAATTTTTTTGATGAATGAAAGTCACAGACATCATCGGCTTAGTAAAGGTGTCAGGGACTGACTCAATCACCTTTCTAAAAGGAATGATCCATATATTCAGACTAAAATTAAAGACTGCTAGAGCAAAACGGGTCCGGCTTACCCAATTCCCAGATGGGGAGAGCGAGTTTAAAGATGACAATGACCTGCAGGAGGTCACAGTGAGTCAGTGGCTAAGCCAGCAGGGCAGGAACATGAGCCTAGGGGTTCCCTTCCTGGCCCAGCTGTCAGCTTCCCCTCGAGATCTCCAAGGTGAGGTTGGGGAGGAATGGACTGCCCTCCATCAGGCATCTGTGCGCCTCCTCCTATTCCATGCAGCGCAGTGATGAGCCTACTCAGAGGCCGGGGACACCCCTGCAGTTGAGCACCCAGGTAAACCAGAAACCTACCCCAGCCACCTTGGCAGTCCTGCCTAGCTCCGTGCCCCTTCCTCCCTCACAAACTCTCAGCTAGCTGGGCCACCAGGCATGGCCTTCTCATCCTGTCCTGGCTCCCGGACCATCCTGATAAAGAAGGAACAGCAAAAGGGACACAAACACAATGACTGTCTCTAACTGGAGTGCCGGCTGTGAGTCAGGCTTGTGCTGACACACAGATCCCTTGCCTCATTTAATCTTCTAAGATATATTTACCCCATTGTACTCCCCTAAGGAAACTGAGGCTTGGTGGGGGGCGGCTGCCCCAAATCAGATAGTTAGAGGCTCAAAACTACCATTGCAAGTTCCTTTTCTTATTGGTGCCTGCAAAGTTCTGACCACTGGGCCCTCAGCTGGTTGAGCATCCAGGCTGCCCACTCTCTCTGGGATGCTAGGATGCCATTGCCCAGATTTTTTTTTTTTCCTTTTTTTGGAGGGAAATGGACTTGCCACCCAACTCCATTTTATGGCCTGCGCAGAGAAGGGAGACAGAGCGGTAAAGTCACGGGCATCGGACAGCATCAGCTCTGGAGAGCTGGGTTTGAAATCTGCTCTGTGCCTTTCTGTCTGGAGAAACTGGTGGGCTGCATCTCTTCCTCAGCCTTGGTTTCCTCTGGGTGGGAGAAGAGGAGAGAAAGCCCTCAACGTGGTGCAGGCACCTTGCAAGCCCTCGGCATGTGGCAATTTTGGTTTTTTACCCTTTAAAAAAACACCACAGTTCCTTCTATGGTAGTCCAGAAAGTACTTTTATCTTGTTTTTCCCCAATCCAAAGCTCACCCAGTCCCCCTTCCAAAGCTCACCTAGTTCCCCTTCCTGTTGGGTGGCCGGGCCCCTCACCTCGCTGAGCCTGTCTCTCTAGGTGGTGTGAGGCTGCATTAAGTGATGCCTGAGGCCTTCTCTGCCTGTTATGCTGGGACCTGGGAACCCCAGAAGGGCTCTAAAGGGCAGGAAGTGAGGTGAGAGGAGCAGGACACTGAGCCCCCAGGAAGGGCTGCCGGCCCTGGCTGCCAGCACATCAATCTTCCTGAAGCAGCCGCCCATTCTGTGTCGGAAGCTTCTAGTCCCAGATCCAAGTTCAGCTGCCAGAGGTCCTGTCCCTGCCCCAGCACAATATCCTGGGGTGACTGCCCAGCCTCACAGGTGGACCTAGGTGCCCCCTTTCCCTGTACCCTACAGGGTGACCGTAACTTCGGGGCTACTCTCCCTGGCTTGGGGCAGGAAAAAGGAGCAAAGTGAACCAAACCTGGCCCCCACCCTCAAGAAGTTCCTGGTCTAACAGGTGAGACAGCCTGGGGCCATTTTTCAACTGCAAAGCGAGTTCGACATGGACATGGAGAAGAGTTTGGGGCTGTGGAAGCCCAGAAAATGAAGCAAAGTGAACTAGGTCAGCCTGAGATCAGAAGGGGCACCCTGACGGAGGCAGCAGTAGACCTGGGCAGTAATGAGTGATAGACCTCCCAACAGGGATGTGGCAGATGGGCCCAAGTCAAGGAGCCCAGTTAGGAAAGGGGATTTGTCCCCAGGAGGGACCCAATCCAGAAGAGCCCTTCCCAGCTGGCCACCCTAAATTCTGTGTCACCCAGCTGGACCCACTGCCCTGTGAGAGCAGTTTCGGGGAATGGAGGCCAATATTAGCCCCTCTGGTCCTCGGTGAATGACCTTGGGCAAGTCACCTAACCTCTCTAGGCCTCAGCTTCCAACTCTGCAAAATGGGAATAATGGTACTTACTTGGCAAGAGTAACAGTAAATAAGGTACTTAAACATTCTAGCAGGTACTAATCAAATGCAAGGTTTAAGTGCATTCCCTTTCCTCTTCTGACTCCTCTAACTTCTGGTTTCTGGGTAGAACCCCCTAGGGCTGGGAGATGGGGGGGTGGAGCTTACCCTGACTGGGCAGGGCTTCTTACCGTCTCACAGGGCACCTTGTCTCCGTGTGGGGAGGTAGCCAGGCCCAGGGTCAGCCCCAGGGTCAGCACGGCCAGGAGTGGCAGGATCTGGTGGCTCATGGCTCTGCATAGGGCAGGGAGGAATGGGGAATACTGTAAAACCTCAGGCTCCTTCCCACTGCCAGGCCCCCCGTTCTGTCTGTGCCTACACTCAGGAACCCCAGACCACGGCTGCATTTGAAAATAAGGTGCGGTAAATGGGGCACCTTGTGAAGGGGGTGGGAGAGCCCCATCGCAAAGGGCCCTCCAATGCCAAGCCAAGGAGCTAGTTAGGAATCAGGCCATTTCCCCCAGCAAGAGTCTTTTTGGTGTGGTATTTTTTTTAAAGATTTTATTTATTTATTTTTAGAGAGAAGGGAAGGGAAGGAGAAACAGAGGGAGAGAAACATCAATGTGTGGTTGCCTCCTGCACACCCCCAACTGGGGACTTGGCTTGCAACCCAGGCATGTGCCCTGATTGAGAATCAAACCAGTGACCCTTTGATTTACAGGCCAACACTCAACCGCTGAGCCACACCAGCCAGGGCCCTAGCAAGAGTTTTTAAGCAGTGGGTGACATGGTCAGATTTGGGTTTCTGAAGACCCCACCTGGTGGAAGACACCTGAAGGGAGTCAGCAGGAGGCAGGGGGCCCTACAGCGTGCCCTGGGCCAACCTCGGGGCAGATGAGTAGGGAGCTGGGCCTCCAACTCCATTTCTACCCAGGCTGCAAGCAGGTCACCCCATCCTAACTCTTCTGACCCCAGAAAGAATTCCTCAACCCCTCTCCCACCCTGGACTTTTATTTTGCCTATTTTCTTTTGATTTTCTGATTCTCAAACCCCTGCCATTGTTTGAAGCCTGGGCCCAGAGCCTGGACAGGAAGCCCACCCGGAGCTCTGCCCTGCCCCCAGCATGTGGCTGTGAACTTCCCCAGGAGCCAGCTGCCAGGCCCTTTACTTTCACTGAAGCCACCACCAGTGCCAGGGCAGGGGGACACTCAGGCCTGCTGGACCAGCCCTTGTCTCTGTTAGCAGTCAGGGTGAGGCTGAGGAAGAGCATGGAGGCCCTCCGCAGGATGGAAATCCCAGGACTGCTAGGGGCTCACTCACTGAAGACCTGGGTCAAGTGCTAGGAATACACAGATGAATCTGTTTCACTCATTCATTCGTTCATTTGTTCATACTTTTACTGAATGCCTCCTCACATCAGGCTCTGTGCTGGGAACTGGGGACACAAATAAGTGCACAGAAGTGACCATAGTACTCACAGAGCATTGAGAAGGAGGGACACATAAAGCCCTCGAAGAGCCCTGGACTCAGAGTTACTTATATCCGACTGTTCCCTCTCATTCCTCCACTTCCCTGTTCTGTGGCCTTATGCAAATCACCTTACCTCTCTGAGCCTCAGTTTCCTTTTCTGAGGTTAATGCTGACTTCATCAAGTTTTGTTGAGGATCAGATGAGATACATGCTATGAAAGTACCACTTAGAGAGCCCTCATTATGCCCCAGGCACTCTCCTCCACGCCCCACATGTGTTACGACCTCATTTAATCCTCGCAGCAATTCAATGACGTGGCCCCATGATTACCACTCCCATTGTATAGACAAGGAAACTGCAGCTCAGAGAGATTAAGAAACAGATCCAAGGTCTCACAGCCCACAAGTCTGGCTGCTGGGTCTGTGCCCTTACCCTCTAACATAAGGTCTCCCACAGGTGCTGAATGAATGAGTGCTAAATGGTGACTCCGAGGGTGCTTCAGAAGAAGAGGCATCTATAGGACCTTTGAGAGCTGGGCCTTGCTGCTGGAACCCACCAGTGTTTCTACAATGAATTTTAAATCCAGGTGGCTGCCCTGAGGTCCTTTGGTGCTCAAACAGTGGTCTTTTAAACCCAGTCCCCTGGGTTCCCCTGGGCCATGGGCCCCCCGCCCCCACAGCTGCTCTCTCTTCTCACCTGCACTACAGGTCAGAGTTTCACCGGAAATTTTGTTCTGCCATTTAAAAAGCAGAACATCACCCACCTCTGAAAGCTGGTGAACTCAGAATTGAGTGGAAACCCCTCAGTGGGGCCTTCAAGGCCCTGGGGAGTGTGCCATGCCTGGACAGCTCTTCTGCCCAACTTCGGTCTTCACCGTCCCCTCTCCCAGTCTGGGTTCTGGAAGCCTGCTGTCTCCTTCAGTTCTCAGGGCCCCTTTACACTGCCCCAAACCTTCACTCTCTCCCTCCTCTTGTGCTGAATACCTCCTCATCCTTTGGGTCTCAGCTGAGATGTCCCTTCCTCCAAGAAGCCATCCCTGGTTCCCCAAATCTGGGCTAGGTATTGGCTCTTCCTCCAGGTTCCCACAGCCCCGGGGCTTCCAGTGGGCAGGGCACCGAGCACTCTCTGTTTTACCCCATGGAAGTGCCCCTAGGGCAGAGGAGGCTCACTCCCCTTGGGGGCCCAACGCCAGCCACTGAGCAGGTGGGGAGACATGAAGAGCGAATTGACATGAGGAGTCTTGGTGACACGGTGACACAGGTGAGAGCAGTTGCTCTCCTTAACTCTCCCTTCACCTCCCTGCCACACTCCTTTTTCTGTGAGCGGCTTCCGCCTGTTCTCCCTGAGAAACAACCCCCAGATCTGCCCACCTCCCTCCTCCATCATTGCCACAGACAGAGACGCCACCACGACCCTGGGCCCCAACCACAGCGACACCCTGCTCCCACCCTGACGCCCCGCAGTCTGTCCGACACAAAGCTGCCAGCAAGGCATTGTTAAATCAGAGATCCAATCACGAATCTCACTGCTGACAAACCTCCAGCATAATCCAGGCTTTACGCTTCTCTCTGACTCGGCTCCCATTTGCCCTTCCCTCACCAAGCTCTAGCATTCGCCATTCTTCTCACTGTTCCTCGAACACAGCAAGCGAGGTCCTGCCTCAAAGCCTCTGCCCTGCTTCTTCCTCCACCTGGAACACTCTTCCCCAGCCCTACGCAGCCTTCATAGTTTTCATCGCATTGATCATTTCCTGATAATTAATTTTTTATTCCCTGAGAACAGGGGTCTATGAAGTGGTGCTCACCACGAGTCTAATGAACAGACAGCAGAGCTGGGGGTAGGAGCGCCACTGAAGTGGGCTGAGCGGAAGTTGCGAGGTGAGGATAAGCAAGGGCCTGGCCTAGCAGAACCTGAAGGCATTGCTGGGCAAAGGGGCCCTCATTTGCCCCTCCTCTGCTGCCAAACCCCACGCCACCCCCGCGGTGGGCATCAGAGCATCCAGCAGCGACTGTCCCTGTGCCAGTGGAGCTCTGCGCTGGCATCTGACAGAAGGGGGCCCCTCAGCGGTGGGCATCCATCAGCAGTACCCAAAACAAAGTGTGTAGAATTTGAGGGCAACTCACTCTCCAGAGGGAGGGCTGGGGTCTCTTAGAGCCAGACTCACAGCCAGACTCTACTGCTCTCCCCAGCCTGTTCCCTGGGGCAAGTCCCTTAACCCTTCAGTGCCTCAGTGTCCCATCGGTAGGGCAAGTAGCCTGATGCCTGTTCTGCTGCTGGCTACCCCAGCCACTGCGATGCTCAAGCCCAGAACACCTGTGAAGGTGCTCTGGCCATGCATCGTCTTTTTTGCTGGGAACAGGCATTGTTCACGGGGCTGAACAGCCCAGGTGAGGTATGCTGAGAATGGAGGCCTCAGGCCTGCAGATAAGAGGCCTGGGCAAAAGGAGGCAAGAGATAGGAGTCTGCCTAGAAGAACTGTCAAACAATATCTTTATGTGTGCGCATGTGTGTGTGAGAAAGAGAGAGAGAGAGAGAGAGAGAGGGAGACAGAGAGACAGAGAGACAGAGAGGCAAAGGAAATGAGGGGGAGCAATGCCTACTATAATAAATAAGCCTATCCATACTATAAGAATGTCAGACACTCTTCTAAATACCCGACCTATATTATCTCACTTAGTTCTCACAACAAACCAATAACGTAGTTACTATAATTTCCATTTTACAGATGAGAAAAACTGAGGCTTAGAAAGATGAAATGACTTACCCTGCACTTACCCAACTCCTAAGTGTTTGGGGATTTAGCCCAGGTCTACATGACCCAAATGCTGTTTTCTCCTGCAGGGGCTGAGCTGCCTGCCCCTTTTAGAACTGTCCTCAATTTCCCCATGAGTAAAAACAAGGCTCAGAGAGGTAATCTACCCAAAGCCACACAGTCAGTAGGTAGAGTTAGGACCGGAGTCCAGTCTGTCTGCTTCCAGAACAAACGTTCCCACTGCACCAGGCCACAATCTCCCCTCTAGCCCTCTCTGATGACAGCCCCACCCAATATCCATCAGCTGACAGACTCACAGTGCTGGGTTTGGGGTGCTTCCCCCCTCCTCTCAGCCAGGATCACCAGTAGAGTGGGGCCCTGGGAGAGCTGCTGTGGATGCCCCTAGCTGCAGTGAATCACTAAGGGCAGACGTGTGCATCCCACGGGGGAATTAGACCTTAACCCAAAGGAATGTGGCTGTGATGGTGGAATTTCAGGCAGCGCGGGGGTGGGGGTTGGTGGGGGGGTTCCTCACATCTTACCACCCATGAAGAAGGCTGGCTTCAGCGCCCCTTGGAGAGAGATAGGGGGCCCCCACCAGGTGGGCAGGCTCTCTGGTGGGGTGGGATGGAAAGCCACATGCCTGGCTGGGTCAAAGGATGGTAGGAGATCTGTATTCAAATCCTGGTTTGCCTTTGACTAGCTCTGTGTTCCCGCCAAGTGCTGGCCTTTCTGCCCTTATTTTCCCATCTGTCAAATGGGAGCGCCGGCCCATTTCTTTCGCGGGAAAGATCAATTGAGACAGGAGCCTGGGAGACCTTTGGGGCAGCCAGACGGTCAACCCGGGGTCCACTTGCGAGGTGGGGGCGGCGGCGGGAGCGGGGATAGGCATCCTGATGGACTGGCCCCAGCCCAGCTCCACGCCTTCTGCTTTAGAGGGGCGCGGGACAGCGGGTTCCCTAGAGGGCTGGCCAGCCTCGCCGCTGGGCGGCTCCTACCTGGCTCAGCGCGGCCGCCGCTCCTCTCCTGGGCAGCCACTGCACATTTTGCGCAAACCTACCCCGCGGTCCCACCCCGCGCCAGACCCCGGGGTCACGGCCCGAGGAGGCGCACGGTCGCTCCACTGCCCCCACGAGAGCCCGACCCGCGAGGGGGCGGCGGGAGCTCCAATTTAAATAGCTCTCCTGCCCCACCACGCCCCCCCTCGTCCAAGCCGCGGGGTCCTAGCGCCCGGCCTACACTCCCCAGTAGGACTCGGTTTATCCGGAACCCACGAGGGAGCAAAGCATCTGCTTCACGCTGAAACACCGGCTGGGAAGAGGCGAGTTGTAGGGGGCGGGATGAAAGGGCCGGAGGGCGATGGGTCGCTGAGGAAGCCCAGTGGGAGGGAGGCTGGGTCCGGGCCGCTGCACGTGCAGTTCTCGGCCCGCAGAGTCCGGAGGGGCGGGTGGCTCTAGGAGCCGCAGGTCCTCAGAGGAAATCCGGCCTGGCCCCGATTTTCCCGCTGCTGGCGCCGCCGCTCTTAGAATGGTGGTGTTGGGGGGGGGAGGGCGGGGAGCGGGCGCGGGTGGGGGGGGGGGTCATTGCTCAAACAGGAGAAGTGACCGCGGGTTTGAACGCGGAAGGAAAAGGCCTTTCACTGGCCCTGGGACGGCCACCGAGGGGGTTCCCCACACCTCGGCAGTCTCCTCTGGACAGTCCAGGCAAGTCATTTCCCCTCTGGATGTGCTCTGGCATCCAGACCTGTCACCGACCCTTAAGCAGCACTGTGAAACGGTACCATCAAGTTTCCAGGTTTCAGACTGAGAAACTGACAGCGAATTTAATAAAAACCAATGGCCAGCGATTGGTACCCCATTTATATTTGGGGATAACGAGTCTCAGAAAAGTTAAATGGCATATTCAAAGTCATGTAGTCCATAAGAGGCAGGGATTTGAGCCTAATTTGTCCTTAAAGCTAATTCCAGGCCAATCTGAGTGCCCCTTTCCAGGCACCACTTTGCTCAGGTTGTTTCCAAGTGCTGTGCAAAGTAGCATGGTGGCCTTACTGTCTTTCACATCAGAGAAGGAAGCACGTCTTCCCCAAAGCCACCCTCTCTTCTAGATGCCTTGACCCTAAATATCACAGGTACTGTGCCCTGCTGGCTGTGGACTCTAGGATGGGGTGCTTGGGGGAGGAGGGTCACAGCTGTCCTTGGGGTCCTGCTTCTAGGGGTGGAAGGGAATTCTTCCACCGTGTTTCTCTTCCCTGATGGAGGGGCATGGGGTGCCCCATTTTACAGATGAGAACATCACTGCCTGAAGCCTGTGGTAAATCCAGATAAAGCTGGGCTTAGAAGCTGGGATTCCTGCATGCTAGGTGGCTGCTGTCTTTCCTTCCTCCTCTCTGGCTCAGTCACTGTGGGGATGGGCCTGGGCAGAGGGGCCGGCCCAGAGAAGACAGCTATGATAGCAGGTGGCCCAGGGCCTAACCTAGCCTCACAGGAGGAGATCAGGGCAAAGCTTCCCTAAGGAGGGACCTAAGCTGTAATGAAGACATGGGTAGGGAAGGTTGCCAGATGTGGGCAGGGCATCCAGACCTCTGCTTCCCTCTCAGCCACCTGAGGCCTAAGATCTATACTCATGGAGGTCCCAGCTGGTCATCCCAACTCCCTCTCTGAGCTCTAGAGCTCACCTGGTCAAGTGGAACCTCAGTTTCCCTGTCTGTAAAGTGGGGATGGTAGTAGCTACTTCTCAAGATTGGTGCCAGAACTAAGTGTAGTGGACCCAGCCTGGGACCTGCACGCAATGGTTGTTAGGTAACTTCTCCCTGTGTTTGGCAGTGATTGGTGATAACCTCTGCTAATACCCTGCAGGCTTCCTTTTCCAAATCCTTATCCAAGAGGCCAATGTCCAGGAAGTGATTGCCAGCAGCCCCTCCAGCATGGGCAGAACATGACTGTGTTGGATTCAGGCAGCTCCCAGCGCTGCTAACCAACCTGATCCCCTTACACCAGCAGATCACTGCCTCACCCTTTCCTGAGCTGCTGCCAAGCAGCAAATGCTGGGCAGGCACACAGCAGTAAATGGGGCTGGAGTAGGCAGGGCTGGGGCCATGACAGACTGCGGAGGGTGGCCCGCCTCCCCACACACCCCTAAAAGCTATGAGTTGCGGTTAGTTAGTTCATGGGGTACCACCTCACTCAGTGCCTGCCCAGATGGGGCTCCCCAAGAGTTAGCCACAGTTGGGCAACCAAGTGTGCTCACCTGCTGCAGATGCCTCTTGGGACCAGGGAGTGGGGGGGTGGCTAAAAGCTGGGAACCCCACGTGCTCGGCACCCTTTCCTTCATCTCTTTGCTTCTTCAGTAGTCATGTGGCTGTGTGGCTTTTTTCAGGTTGCCTGATCTTTCTGACCTCAATTTGCTGATCTGCAAAGGAGCGCTAATAATAGCACCTGAGGTCCTGGCTGGCTGTGAAGATGAAATGCAGCGATGTGTATCAAGTCGTGGTTTAGGGTCGGCCCATGGTCCTTGCTCAGTAACCATGATCCTTTCCCTGGTGAGTCCTGGAGAACTGGTGAATAAACATTCCTAGGGCTTGCTTACCTTCATGGAGCTCCCAGTCCAGATGGGAGGCAGAGGAGAACAGAGGATGACTGAGGCCTCGAAAGCCAAGTTTGGCAGTCTGAGCTTGATCTGAAGGAGGAGGAGGAGTTGGAACTGAGCAGGGAGGGATTTGTCTGGCAACCATGTAAAAGGTAACTTTCTTTAAACGCCACCAAGGCCAGCTTTCTATCCAATGTTGCTTATTTAGTACCCACTCACACACCTCCGGAAATGAGGACTTTTCCCGGACAGCCCATCAGTGGGCAGATCACCATGCTGGTGTTTTTGTGGGTCTGCTCCCAGTCCTGCATGTATCTGTCAGTGAAAACAGGAGACACATCTTTTCCTGTGTCCTTAGGAGTACCATCCCGAGGTGAGAAAACCCTTTCAGGCACCAAGTCCTTCTCTGCTCAAGGCTCCCTGGGAGGATTTCACCTCAGGCAAAAGTGAAACCCAAGGGTCCCAAGTAGGAGCCGATGACCCAGGAAGGTAACGATGTGCATATCCTGTGTGACCTCGGACAAGCTGCTACCTGTAGAGCTGGAGTGAGAAGGATCATTGCACCCTAGACCCTAATTTAGTCTCCACTACTCATTGCTGAATAGTCACTGTGGGCCAGCCCTTCATCTCACGTGGCAAATTAGGGTAAAGACAGCCATAGCCAGCCTTCTGGTTAGGTGCCTTCATTCTCAGCTACTCCTAAGAAACTGAGGCTCGAAGAAGCTAGGTAACTGGCCCAAGTCACGTAGCTCCGGAACCAGGAATTGAACCCAGGTCTCCAGATGCCCAGCCCAGATCTCAGTGCAAGGATGTGGCTGTCCTCACTCCTTGCCCCTGCCCAGCACCTCTGTTGGGCCCCGGGGAGTCAGGAAGTTCCCTTGTCAGCCCCTACTGGGGCCTTGCATTTTGGGGGCAGAACCCTGGGTTCCCCAGTGCTTCCACGCACCCTCCTTTGCTCCCTGGGGAAATGGGGCTCAGACCTAGCAGCTAGGGTCCACCTCCTGGAGGGGCAGTAGGAAAGGAGACCACGTGTCCCTGGGTGTCACCATCTGTGGGGAGTCTGTGGGCGGAAGCCAACACTGGGTGCTTGGGAAGCAAACACTCACGCAGGGACAGGTGGGGCAGCCCTCGCTCTGGAGAGGAGCTGGAATGTCAAATGGGAATAACAGGGGCTTGCGGACCCAGCCCTGGTGCCAGGTACTTTACTTGAATGGACGAGGAGAGGACTCTCATTGCCCATGTTTTATAGAAGAGGGACTGAGGCTTGGAGGGATTCTGTGACGTGTCCGTGGTCACACAGCTAACATATGGGAAGGGGAGGGCACAGCAGCCATTCCCGCCCGAGGAGGCCTCAGTCTCCAAGGCCCTAGGACAGCACGGCCAGCAGCTGGCTTGGCTGGTTTGCTGTTCTCATTGGGGTACAAGTCACCCCTCGCTGTGGCACCTGGAACAACCAACTCAAGCAAGCAGGTGCTGGTGGGGCCCTGTGCCGCCGGCTGCCACACCGGGGGCTTCCGGGCCCTGCATCCCATTAGGGAGAACTGACACCCAGGAGTCTGGGGGCTCCCCGAGGCCCCGAGGGAGCAAGGGGCTGTTAGGTGAGAAAACTCGAGACTGGGTGAAGCGGGATGGGCGGGATCAGAAGCGTCGCCACAGCTCAGCTCTGCTGTGTCATGGACCATGAAACCGCAGCCCTTACCCGGCTGCTGGGGAGTTTGACACACACAAACTTTTCCCCCATTTTAACCATTTGAAGGTTAAACCCGATGTACCCTTTTCTTGATGATTCGGGGTTATTGCTCTGGGCTTTGGCTATGGCCCACGATGTCACAAAGTGTCATCTTCACGTTAGCAATGACAGCCAAGGGCCCGGCCCAGGGCAAGACAGCAGCAGACACTGGGCGCCTCTGAAGGCAGCGCAGATGAGAGGAAGGCCCACCGCGCAGGAACTGGACGGCCTCGGACCGCCGCTTCCCTGGCAGCTCAGCTTCTCATCTGTAAAGCTGAGCAGTCGTTCTCCACCTGGGGGGGCGGGGGATGGTGACGCTGTAGACATCTGAATGGAGTAGGGGTTGGGTCGGCCTCATGTGGAAGTCGATGGTTAACTGAAGGGACTTGTTGGCAGGTGGAGCACCCAGTGATGGGAGACAAGACTGAGAGGGCGCTGAGTTGGAGGGCCTCTGTCACTGGAGGCTTGGTGGTCCCAGAGCAGAGGTGGCCTGGGCTCCTTGCAGGGTATGGCTGTGGCCAGGTAGGGCATTGCATGGTTGGGGTACCTTGCCTCCAGAGGTTCCCTGGAAGGCCCTTCCCAACTTCAGATTCTTTGCTCTGCTGAGCTCCCAGAGGGCTGTGGGCTCCTGTCCTCATCTGGGCGGCCAAAGCCCCAAGGGCCACCAGAGCCTCCGAAGCAGACTCACGTATCTGGGTGATCCCCGCAGATAATGGTCACCTCTTGGAACATCAGAGAATCCCTTCCCTCACCCTGCTTCTCTCACTTGCCTCACATGAGGTACTCCCAGTTCACACAGTAAGCCCCTTGGGGTTCCAGCCCAGGTCCTCTCTAACTTTGGAGAGCATCAGAATCCCCAAGGGTGTTAAAGCACACTGCCAAGAGTTGTATTTTCCTCCCTCTTGGGTGGGGTGAGGAGGGCAGAGCCAATGGAGACAAGCAGCCCAGGTTTCCAAGAGGGACCCAGTTCAGTTCCCATCCTCACTGTAGTGCTCACTGCTGTGTGACTTTGAGTTGGTGGCCTCACCTCTCTGAACCCATGCTGTCTCTGGAAAGCAGAGCAATGATGGGTGACAAGGCAGCTTGAAGGGTGAGCTTCTTGTGTCGAGTGCCTGCCTGCCCATGGCCTTCCCATGTCCGTGGCATGGCTATGACTCCTGGCTGGGTTATCATTCACCTGTTTTGGCAGCAGCTCCGCCTTCTTCATGCTGGCTTAGTTCAGGGAGGGGGGAAAGTGGTTTGTGACACTTTCCCGGCTGTGCTCAGGGGGCGTGAGGAGGGGAGTGGCTGAGACTATCTTTCCGGGAGAATGAGAGCGGCCAGCATTTCCATTCTGCAGGGAGATGGTGGGGCCCCTGAGGATGGACAAGGGGATGGAGGCCTGGGCACACCCAGCTCTCACTGGGACCAGTGTCCTACTCGACGTTGCCTTCCTCCTGACCACAGGGCCTCCCTAGAATATGCCAAATCCTGGCCTCTGCAGGGAATCTGAGGCTTAAGTAGGGCAGGAATTAGCTCAGGTCACACATCCAGGGCATATCAAAGTGGGAGCTGCAGCTCTGCCCCTCTCTGCTGCGTCAGGCTGTCACGCCTCCCCCCGTGACATCCCCACATACACACCCGCTCCCCCCATGCAGTACACTTGCAAAATCGTACTCTCCCTGACACACACATTCACACACCCTCCATGTAAACCCTCAAACAGCACAGGCCACACAGGGGCACAATTCATGAAAACAAGCAGGCCTCAACCTCACACGAAAACTTTACGCAGGCGCACATGCTAGCCACAAACATTTCACAGAGACACCTTCAAAAGCGACCACACACAGCTGTATACACCGTCACAGATTCAATTCCCATACATACAGCATGCATGAAGCATACAACACAAGCATGCACATTGAACATGCATGATGTGCGCGGCAAACACCACAGTCACATGCGTGCCGCATGCCTTGCCAGCAAACTCACGCCGTATCCCATCCATGCAGTGAAGACTTAAAACACCCAGGCTCCCGAAGCCAGTGCGCACACATCAGACACAACACACTGCCCCTGTGTGTGCGGACGTGGACATGCACAGACACACGTGCACACACATGTGTGACCATGGAAGCCAGGCTGTGACCTTGATTGCTGGTGATCCTGATGTCCTCAGAAGCAGACCACACAGGAGTGGAGAGACTTCCTCTAGGGCTGCTTTCCGCAGGTGTGAAAGGGAAGACAGGGAAAGGGCACAGTGTGACAGGCTGCTGTGCCTCCCCCGGGGTCCCCAAGATTAATCTTCATGGGATGTGAGCTCAGAATCCTGGGAGTCTGGAGGCTAGGGTCCAGGGTGTAGAGGGTTGGATCCTATTTCTTGAGGATTGGGTGCCCCACCTTTGTCCCCACAGCTAGCCCTTTTCCGTAGGTCTGGAAGCCTGGGAATGGGGTTCAGCCACACTGCTCTCTGGCCTCTTCTGTCTGCTGGCCTGTTTGCCTGTCTGTTTGCCTGCCTTCTGTCTCCTGGAGCAGGAGACCTGGGTTTGAGGCCTGCACCAGACCCCTGAAACCAACCTTCCCCCGGCCTGCCTCAGGGCCTGCCTGGCCTGGGCCTGGGCTGTGCTGTGCGTCCTGCTGGCAGAGGCTGCCTCTTAGGAAAGCTTCTGGGCAGCCCCTCTCCCTGTAGGCTCTCCCATCAGCATGCGCACCCCCATTTCACAAACCCCTCCAGGCCTCCCAGGCCCCAGCCGGCTACTGCCCTGCCCTCTTGTCCCCTCCTAGCCAGACCTGTCAAGGTTGTCACCTACCCTTGCTGTCTCTATTTCCCTCCACCCTCCCCACTTCTTCCTCCACTTGTCTCCAGCCCCACCCAGCTCCTCCCTGGCCCCCACATCAGGAGCTGCGATGGACAGACACTCTTCTGTCTCCAGAGGCCTTGGTTACCAGGTCACTTGGCTGCATTCTTCACAGCTGCTCACTCCCTCCTTCCCGAATCGTCCTGTTCCCTTGGTACCTGTCATGCCCTCTCCTGGTGCCCTTCCCATTTCTCCAGCATTTCTTCCTGGATCCTTGTGCTGGCCCCTCCTCTTCCTCTTCTTCCTCCACCTGATCTTCAAAGTGGGAGCTCCTGGGTCCTCCTCCTGCTTTGGTCTTGGCTTCTTTCTCTCCACCCCCTCCCCCAGGGGAGCTTCCTGCCCAGGGTCTCCCTTTCCTGTTCATCCATCCAGCCATTCGCCCTCCAAATGGAGGCCAGATGGAGCCTCTCCAAGCACACGTGGCTCAGTCACTCCCCTGCTGAAAACACTTTGATGGCCCTGGGGGTCCAAGCACATGTCACATTTCCCATTTTCCTGTCTCTTTCACTACTCAGGGGGCCAGATTCCATATCATGCACCCACATACATCCTCCATCTTCCCCTCTCTCCTTCCTGCTCTCTCCCACTGTGCTCAGTCATCTCTGTCAAACTCCCTCTCCACTCTCCCTCTCTCCATTCAGAGTTGCCAGGGGTGAGGGCCATAGGAACTAACTTATGAGCCTCCCATAGACAGGGGAGACGGTGGCCACAAGAGTGAGAAAACCAACCCCCACGTGGGCTGCCCTCACGGGTGAACTTAAAGACATCTGGCCAAGTGCCCGGAAGGCCACACCAGCTCTTTAAAGGCTCCTGGATGACCAGAGTGAATTGGCTTCCCTGCTCTTTCACCCTCCGACTGCCCCGCTTTCACTGCAAGTTATGACCTCACCTCTGTTCACAACACACTGTGACGTCTGCTCCATTCAGCTCCTCCATCCGCTGGCCGGACACCTGGCTGTTGGCCTTGGCTTTCCCCAAGGCCTGGCCTCACCTGCCTGACCTTCTGGACCTCACCCCAGAACTCACCCCATTTCCTTCGGCCGGTCCCACCCTGCATCTGGTGGCTGAGGCTGTTGCTGTATCTGCGTCACCCTTTTCCGTGTAAAGTGTGTCCGCGGTGGGCAAGGCAGCCAAGGTAGTGTGCGTGGTGGGGCTTTGGAGTCAAGGTCTGGTTCTGCCACTGGTTTGCTGGGTGACTTTGGACTGGGTCTCAGTAGCCTCACCGGAAATAGGGGAGAATGATGTCCACTTTGTACGCTTGTAGTGAGGATTGAAGTGCAGGTATTCCATCCCTATCAGTTCCTTCTTTTTAGTGAAATAAAGACCCTCATATGGGCTGCCTGCAGGGCGACCCTTGAAGGCATGTGCCTGGAAAGGCTTGATTCTTACCTTTAAAAGCCCCCTGGGCCTTAAATTGAGCTTGTAGTTGTTCTGTGGGTAACTACCGATGAAACAGGAAGCTGAGACTGGGTGCTGGTGAGCTTGGGACAACAGGGGCTCAGAGAGGAAGAGGAGTGGGGAGAGGGGTTGCTGCCGGCAGGGGTGGGGAGCCTGGGAGGTTTGGAGGGGCTCACAAAGCTTGGCTGCACACCAAGTGATGAAATACTCTCTTCTGTGGTTCCCAGGACATCTCCAGCAAACTGTTCATTCCTCGTTGATGTGCTGGGAAGCTGGGTCTGGTTTAGGGCTTTGTCAAAGTGTTGAAGGTGGGCTCGAGGTGGACACAGAGGGGAACGAAGGCTGCCCCCACGGCCTCGCTTTCCCAGGCATTAACGTTATGACCGAGTGGGTATTGTGATGTTCCTGCAGCTGGAAAGATTCTGCACCTGGACACAATGGTGAAAGGGGAAGGTTAGACAATCTCCAGGCCGCTGGCTGCAGGTCTTGGGAAGTTATTATAACCGCGAATGGGAATATTTTAATGATGAAAATCTCCTAGGTTGACACTGGGGTCTGAGCAATGTGAGAGGGCAAGATGGGGTCACACATAGGGGTGGGAAAGGGCTGGGCATCAGGGGAGATGGTGGGGCGGGGGGGGATCTTTTGGCAGGAACACCGTGATGAAGGGCCCTGGCCATCAGCACTGGGGACCGTGCTGGGTGGGAAAGTGACAAGGTGAGGTCTGTGCTGCAGGTGGACCGGGGGCAGCATGAGCTGGTGGGGTAACGGAGGCAGGAGAGCAGCATGGAGTCCAGGGCTGTCCCTGAGGGCCCAGGCGAGGGCACCTGGACAAGGGCAGAGGCTGGTGGTAGGTGGGATGGACCTGGGGATTGATGGGGGTGGAGGGTGAGGGAGAGGGTCGTGGGAAGGACAGGGAAGAGAGGGCGATCGCCCCGGTTGGGCCAGGCCAGGGCAGGGCACAGCCGGAGTGATCTGCGGCTCATCGGGGCATGCTCGGAGGGCAGCTGGGCACGGGCCCCAAACCCAGGGGCAGGTCTGAGTCAGCAGTGGAAGAGAACTGCCAGCAAGAGCCTCTGTCTCCTGCCTGTGGTTGGGGACAGTGACACGTGTCTCTGAGGAGGGGTTGCGACAGGCCGAGTGTGCGGGTGTGCTAGGTCCAGGAAAGCGCTGAATAGGAGACAGTGGCACCTATGTGGGATTTAATAGGAAAAGCAAACGGCTGGAGGCTGGATAAAGCTCTGACACATGCCCACTGGGGCCAGGGCTTTCGGGTAGGGCTGGGACACTGAGATCAGCTGTCCTCTCCCTGCCCTTCAGTCGTCAGGGGGATTCCTGAAGCAAGACTGCTCTTAGGCATGGGGTCTCAACTATTACCCTGTGCCGCACCATCCTCCCTCTGCCTGGGAGGTGGAACCCAGGCAACCTGTGGGTGGGCGAGGGCTAGGAACCTGAAGGGCTTCTGCTTCTTTCTGGAAACAGCTTGCCTGCCCCCTAGTGGACTTCTGAAGAGTCTCAAGCGCTGGTACTGGTGGAAATCCAGAGCAGGAGTGCCTTGCAAGCAAGGCCCGGGGCAGAGCAGGGACTAAAGGAAGCATGGCAAGCCCCCAGGTGAGGACCAGGGCTTTGGTGTCCTATGGCCCCAGGTGGGCTCAGGAGCAATGGGGGCTATAGCACCCACTTCCGAGGGCTTCAAGGTCAGCTCCCTGAGACAATGCACACACAGCAAGCTCAGTACATAAGTGGCCCATTCCTCCTGCTCCACGTCACTTCACCTCCCTCTGTAAGAGTATAGACTCAGTTTCAACAGCCTTTGAATACATTTGGATTTTTTTAATTATTTATTCATTTTTAGAGAGAGGGAATGGAGGGAGAAAGAGAAAAAGAGAAACATCAATGTGTGGTTGCCTCTTGCAACCCCCCTATCAGGGACCTGGCCGGCAACCCAGGCCTGTGCCCCAACTAGGAATCGAACCAGTGACCTTTCAGTTCACAGGCCAGCACTCAATCCATTGAGCCACACCAGCCAGGGCCAACCCTGAATTTCATGCATTTATGTAGGTGAATTCCCTTAAAAGTGAGGTTCACCTGCCACCACAGTGACCTCCTCTACCTCCCTGACCCTGTTTGTTCCTCCTCTCTCCAGGGTCACAGAAAGAGGGCTTCAACCCAGCTCTGCCCTCCGGAAGCCCCAAGTCTGCTAGACATGGTGGCCAGGAGGCTGAGGAGCCAGAGAGAGAGGTGCCCCTCCCATAGCACTTGGGGGCGGAAGGGAAGATTTCAGAGAAGCCTTCCTGGAGGAAATGGTGAAGGAGCAGTGGTGTGAAGGGTGAAGAGGAGTTAGCCAGAAGGGGTGGGAAGCAAAGGGGCCAGGGAAGAGCACCCAGGCTGATGCAAGAGTTGGAGGAAGGAGGTCTATGGCAGCAGGAGGGGTCGTGGCAGGGAGAGCAAGAGCAGCCAGGGAAGCCACCGGCTGGCACACCTCACATGCAGGATCCCAGCTAAGACTTAGACTAAGCAAGCCCAGGTGCAGAGAGCAGCCGAGGAGACCTCAGGGGCAGCAATGGGTCATTAAGGGCCTTTGGGCTAACTAGTTCGTGAGCTTGCTCACTCATCCACTCACCCTCCCAGTGCCCACCTCTCCCTGGGCATGGGAATGGAGGGCTGAACCAATAATGTTGCTGCCATCAAGTGAGAGTCAGACACGGCAACGACCTCATTACATGCAGGGGGCAGTTGGAGAAGGGTTTCGGGAGGAGGTGGCTTTTCAGGGGGACTTTGAAGGATGTGTAAGAGTTCACCAAATGTGGATGAAGGGATAAGGTCATCTAGCTAGAGGAAACAGCAAGAGCAGGGTGTGGCATCAGGTTGGCCTTGGGGAAGAGCAAACAGTCAGTCACAGCTGGAGGGCTGAGTGTGTAGGGGCAGATGAGGTGAGGGTGGAGGGTGGAGGGCTTTGAATGCCAGGTTCAAGTGTTTGGACTTTTCTAAGGAGCCCATTCCAAACCATGCCTGCCTGAAGAACCGCAAGCCAAGCATGTCCAGATCTCCTGGCCCTGTGCGGACCTTCTGGAGCCCTGTGGGCCCATCTGTCATTACAAGAACCCCATGCCCTAAAGATGCCAAGAGTGTCCCGTGCTGGGAACCATCCCAAAGGAACAGGAGGGTGGTCTCAGGCTGGCAGGGGAAGACAGGGGAACTTCAGAGGGACCAGCTAGCACTGACTCATCATGAAAGTCATAACGTGGGGGCCCCATCTTTGGGGTTCCACCTGGGCATGTGCCCGGAAGCCCCATGCAAATGCTGGGTGGCTCCTCACAAGAGGAGGGCCAGCTCTGAGGCCTCCTCAGCCTCAGCTGTCCTCACCCCATTTGCAGAAGAGAAAGCTGTGTGGTCCCCGGGGCCATCCCCCCAGGAGCCTTTCAGGGACCGTTGCCATTTCTCAGTAGACTTTTGAGATGCTGAGTAACCACCTCAGGTCAGGAGACCAGCTTCGCCCTCTGAGCCTCTGCTTCCTCATCTAGAAAGTGGGCAAATAACTCCGCTCTCAGAGGGCAGCTGTGGTTGAGACATCACGAGTGGATGCTCCAGGCACAGGGTCTGTCCCACGCAGGCAACGGGGAAAGGTGGAATACATGAGCCTAAAGCCTCCCAGGACAGAGGAAACTAGCCCAGCCCGTGGCAGGGGCACCACACAGGAGCCAGGCGGGCACTGGCCTTCCTCCTCAGAGACCTTGCTCCTGGCTGATGGGAGAAGGTTGGGGACAGGTGGGGACCTCAGTGTGTGGTGGTCTGTTTTTACGCAGTGTGTCAGCTTTGGAGCCAGAGTTCCCTCCCGGAGCCCCCAGGCTCTGCCCTGGGGGTTTGAGCAGGGGCATCTGAGCACAGAGCTGCCTTAGTCCTTCTCAGAGGGGTGGGCAATGGCCAGGGGCTGCCCCGCTAAACAACTGTTCCGGAGGACCTCAAGAGTAAGGAGACCCAAGGCTGGATGCAGATGCACCCAGACATACAGCCCACACACGTGCAGAGTGGGGCCTTGGACGCACACCATGCATGCAGACACACACGTCGTGTGCAGGGGCACCAATAGGAGATCCACCACTGTTCCCAGACCAGCACCCACACAGACACACTCGGATGCAGGACATACACAGCTAAAGCAACACGCATGCAGACATGCCAAGGCCCATGTACACACAAATGCATGTACACAGCTCACACAGCAAATACACGCACATGTACACAGATGGACAACACACACATAGATGTTCACAGACATGCACACGCACACTGTCACTTGTAGCTCAGGGCACTTTGAGCGCTGACATCCAGATAGCATGCACAACGCCACCAGGTCTGTCGTCCATGTGTGTGCCCTAAGTCACAGCAGCAGCACGCTCCTCAGTTGAGAGCATGTGTTCATGGCTGGAGCTGCCTTCGACTCAGAGCTGCCCATAAGGCAGGCAGGGCAGGGGTCTGTTCTTGTGCAGCGAGGAGTTGAGGCTTGGAGAGGCCCACTGACCAGCTCATGGTAGCAGAGCTGGGTCCTGGCTTGAATCCTGGTCCCCTTGTGTCTGCTCACCAGGCTGGGTCCTCACTTACTCGAAGTGTGCCCTTGGATCCTCACACCCTCAGGGACCTCACAGTCACCCAGACCAGGCTTTCCTTTTACTCATGAAGAGACTGAGGCCCCAAGAGAAAACCCACAGCCTACAGTGGGCCACAAGAGGCCAATGGGGGAGCCAGGGCCACGCTGCCGTTCCCCACTCTGTGGCTGCACCGCATGCACAGCCATAATCAAGCACCCGCTGTGGGCGGGGCCCAGACCGGCAGGTGCAGATCCTCCCTTCTCGACATTCCACAGGCTCGGTCGGGGCCAGCCCCGTGGTGTTTCCACAGTCCTCTCTGTTAATCCCACAGCCATGTGGGGGGTGAGGGTGACTGGCCTCATTTTGCATTTGAGGAAAAAGGTTGGCCCAAGGTCGCGCAGGTAGGAACTGGCAGTGGCATCTCCCAAGGCCAAGTCCAGCACTTGCCACACATGGCAGCTCATGGCTCCAAACACACATCACCCTTAGCCCTTTCAAATCACCTCTCTCTCTCTCACACACACACACACACACACACACATTCACACACACACACACACACACACACACACACACACACTCAGCCTGGCCTCTGTGAGCACAGTCAGCAGGAAGAACATTTTCCCAACAATTCCCAAGGGGTCTTTTGAAGAAGGACAATTTGTTCAGGGTTGAACCTGGGCCCTGGCCCCTGCCAGGGAAATGAATCCCACATGCTCCCAGTCTGCCTGAGGGTTTTGGGGAACTCTCTTTGATGCCAGAAGCCAGTTTAATGAGTTGGTGGTGGGCTTGTTTTTTTTCTGTAAGAAGTCTCTTTTTTCTAAGAATCAAGCCATTACCACTCTCCTCCCCTCCCCCAGACATTCTAGGAGCCCACGACATGGACGCTCAGCCCAGTACTCACAGACGCCTGAAGGATGAGATCAGCTTGGGGAGGAGAGGGGGGACACAGGTAGTGTTCTCTGAGTGCTCACTGTGGGCCGGGGCCTGTGTTAGGAGCAAGCCTGCATGGGCCCTCTCACCCCCATTTTAGAGACGGCAAAACAAAGGCCCCAAGTGGGAAGGTGGCCCGGCTGAGCCTGGAGCCCTCGTCTGCCTGGCTTCAATTCCTGGTACCTGTCTTGCTTCTGCTCTCGCCAGCGGGGCAAACGACGCCCTGCCCCTGCATGTGGGCACTGTGGCTGTGCGATGGGGACGCAGTTCTTTTTTAAAAAAATTATTTTATTGTTATTTTCTCCCCACCCCTCCTCCCCACCCCCTCCAAACCCACCTCCCTCCCTTGCTTCCACCCTCACCCTTGGTTTTGTCCATGTGTCCTTTATAGTAGTTCCTGAAGACCCTCCCCCACCTGGGGGACAGAGGTCTTGATGTGAGGAGTAACAAGCTCTGCTCTAACACACTCTCAGTCGAAACAGTTTGTCGAGGACAAAGCACTGCCTGAAAGGACGGGAATATTCTATTTTTATTGCTTTTGTGTCAAGAGGCAAGTTTACCCATAGGATTC
Organism: Anoura caudifer; assembly: GCA_004027475.1. Lineage (NCBI taxonomy): Eukaryota > Metazoa > Chordata > Mammalia > Chiroptera > Phyllostomidae > Anoura > Anoura caudifer. Next base: position 95,359 of record PVKU01002115.1, read on the forward strand.
ATTCTAGAACACATCAGTTAATATCGCCCAGGCACTATGAATTAGCACCCAATTGGCTGCCGGGGAGCTCAGCAAGGGAATCTTCGAGGGGAGCCGAGCGGGAAGAGGCATTGCAGGTGTCCAGGCAGTCTCTGGGGCTGGTGCAGGCCTCTGTCCCACTTTGTCCCTCTCCTCAGGACCCAGCCTAGGCCTTCTCTGAGTGCGAAGGTCCCGCTGAGCACTGGCAGACTTTGGCAAAAGCTGCCCTGATTTCTCGGTTTATGAGGTCCTTCCAGGAATCCCTAAGGGAAAAGAAGAAACAGGAACAATAAAACCCCACCCGGAACAGCAGAGGTGGGGATTAGGAGCCCACACTGCTTCCAAGGAGCCCTTTTCCCTCCTCAGCTTCTCGAGACCCCTACACTGGCCCTGCTGTGGGCCTGCCAGTGCCCCGCATGTGAACTTCAGGGGGCCAAGACTCAGAGAGGCCTGGTGCTGCTGCCTCCCCTGCACATGTGGCTTCGAGTCCAGAGGTCTCCCAGGAGATGGGGAGCTGGACCCAGCTCTGTCCCTTCTGCCTTAGGACATGGCCTAGGAAGGCCATTAGGGTGAGGGGCTCTGTGACTCTCTGGGTATTATGCAAGTCCAGGGCAGCGACACCAGACCCCCACCCTGCTCACACTCATATTCACATTAACTTCCCACGTGTGCCTAGAGGAGGGTAGAGCCAGCGGGTCACTGCCTTCGCACAGAGAAGGGAGCCAGCCTCAGAATGACACACAGCAACTGGGTGGGGGTGCTTTTGAGCCTGGTTAGCAGAAGCAGAGGGGAGAAAGGGGCCACCATGTGGAGTGTCTCTGTGACACATGACAGGAGGCATTTCTGTGGGTCCCACCACCTGGGCCGTGGCCACACCAAGACATGGAGGGGGCTTTTGCCCCCTTCCCCTAATCTCCACCAGTCTTCCCAACATGCCCAAATATAAAGATGTGTAACTTGTGCAGGTATGAAGAATACAGAAAGGAAGGATAAAAGCATTCTTAGAAAATTTTACTTAAAAAAAATTGAGCAATAGCAGTTCAAGTAAAATTTGGTAATTGCCTTATGAATGCAACTCTAAGACAAGTTCCCATCCAACAGGCATCCTACCTCTTCCTGTAGAGAGTCTGTGTGTCCGTGGGTCTGTGGGTCTGTCTGTGATATCATTTCTGAGCAGGCTGAGGGGCGTGCACCTGATGCCCATGATGAGTGCGGTGAGTACGAGCACGTTTGTGCACTTGCGTGTGTGTGCCCGTGAGCATGGTCTCCTTGCATGCTCACTGGCTGGGTCTGAGCCCGTGGGCCTAGACTGGTGTGGGATTCTCCTCTGCCTACCTGGAGGCATGGGGGAATGATCTCTACTCCCCTCCCTCCCTGAGCCAAGAAGATGAAAATGTTTCTGGCACTTTCTAAAGTTTCTGTCCAAGAGTGGAAAAGTCAACAGCTGAGGGAGCTTGGAATGACCAATGGCCACCGGGCCTGCTGGTTCCCACTCCCGGGACAGGGCGGGTTGGGGAGGGCCAGAACGGGGGACCCAGCACCCGCAGGACCAGGGCCTGCTGTGGGAAGGCAGCAGTGAGCTCCAGGGCTCAGCTCCCCTGGGCCCCGGCACAGGGGGCTGTGCATGTACATGGCGGCCAGGACGTCCAGGCTTGTTCATGCTGGGGAAAGTGCCATACAAGCGTCAACAGGAAATATCAGGGAGTAACAAGGGCTGTGGGGGTGCAATGCTAGGAGATGGGGTACAGGGTGACAGCAGGGCTCTCCGAGTAGGTGATCAGAGCTGTCTCATGAAGGAGGCGGCATCAGAGCTGAGACCTGCAGGACAGGAAGGGGCCAGGCCAGGGCTTTCCAGGGACAGGGGACAGAGAGAGCAAAGGCCCTGGGGTAGGAAGAAGCTCAGTGTATATTAAAGAACAGTGAGAAGGCCCCAAGCAGGTGGTTTGGCAGCGGAAGGTGGCAGGAGAGACGAGGACTAGGGGCAGGCACGGGCCGGAGGGAGTGGGGCCTCAGAGGCAGCAGGAAAGAGTCTGGGCTTGAGCCTCAGAGGGTTGAACAGGGAACTTTCATGTTGATCACGTTTGTGTTTTCTTTAAACGATCACTCTGGCTGCCCAGGGAGACCGATGCAGGCCCAGTGGGTGAGGGGGAACGGCAAGGAGCCCCCGCCATGGCCAGGAGAGAGGCATGGAGGTGGGGGGCTGGCAGGTCGGGGGTCTGATGGAGGCAGAGCTGTGGGATTGCTGAAGATTCCAAAACAGCATCCGGCTTTCTGAGGGAGGACAGCAAGTCCACCCGTGGGAAGAGAATTCTAGAGGAGGGCCAGCTGTCAGGTGGACCCAGGGCTCCAAGGTGCCATGAGGGCTCCAGGAGGAAAGAGTGAGGGGCAGTGTATGCTGCAGAGTCCTGGGCTCAGAGGGGCGGTGGGGGCCCAAGGCCTACAAGGGGGATCTTCAGCATCTGGACAGGACGGAGAGCTCCAGGGAAGAGCCCTGAGCACCCCCGGCATGTAAGGGTTGGGAGAGGAGAGGAGAGAAGACCCAGGATGATGATGATGAGGTGCAGAGGCCAAGCACAGCCCGGCGCCCAGGAGGCAGGGAGAGGCGTTGAGAGGCGTTTCTAGGAAGCTAAAGGGCAAAGGGAAAATGGGGCTGAGCACTGAGGCTGAAAACTAAAACTGCTCTCAGATCTAGTGACAGGGGTGGCGGTCACCAGCGACCTTCGCAGAGCTCTCCAGGGGGGTGGGGGTGGAAGTCAGACTGCAGGGCTGGGCAGGGAGTGGGAGGTGAGGAAGTGAAGTCAACACCAGCAGACAGGCCTTCTGAGAAGTGCAGCTCCAGTGGAGGCGAGAAGTGGGGTGGGAAGTGGAGCACTGTGAGGCCCGGAGAGCTTGCTCTCGCAGCAGCGAGAGGGGCGGTTGGAGCAGAGGGCCTCGGGGTGGGGAGGGCATGAAGGGCCAAAGCCACTCTCCTGGGGGTGGGCAAGCAGAGGCTGCTATGGTGCAGGGAGAGGTGCAGAGAGCACAGGGACCTGCCCAAGGTCCTGGACCCAGGCCCCAGCCTCACACCATGCTGCCGCTCCAGTAACTCCCCGCCGCCGCCCCCCACAAAGACTTCCTGCAGGGCTGAAGGACCCGCGGCTGTGTGGAGGTCTTTGTGCGAACAAGCCTGGTTCTGCACCCAGGGAGCTGGCGGTCCTCATGAAAAGGGTGTATCTGTGTGTCCCGTACCCCGGTGGCTTCCCTGTATGCCAGTGTGTGCCCGTCCACGCCCTGTCCCCTCCCTGCCTCTCTGGTCCCTGCTGTTTGTTGGGGGAGGGCACTTGGAGTTGGATGGGGCCAGTTCCTGTGCTCTGGCACCACTCCACTCCAGGACCCCTGGGGGTCCCGAGGCCTTGGGGCTCCCTGACAGGGTGGAAGGGAAGTGGCTGCTGTAGCTGGCTCCCTGCCAATCACCCCCGTCCACATCAATCCACCCACTTAGAGGACACACAGCCCTGGTTCCTCTAGCGCTGGTCCTTTCCCAGGAAGCCCAGGTGTGTCCCACACATTTCTCATCTTTGAGAGACACCAGGGGGCAGCCTGGGAGGGGCCAGTGGGAAGTTCTGACAAAGGAAAAACTCTGGTCAGGGAGCTGGGATGTGGTCATGCTGTGGGGCCCTGTGTGGGCTCTGGCCTTCCCCAGGCTCAGTCACCCCACCAGTGGAATGACCTACAGGCCCCTATAGGCCCTGGGACCTTCTTATTTATAAGAAGCTGTAATTCTCAGGAATTGGCAACACCTGTGACCCTTGCCCTCCAACCTCCACAAAAATAGTCTGAATGGTAACAAATGGCCAATATTTATCAATGCGTTGCCTGTAGGCAGCTCAGAGTGGGAAGAGTCTGCAGGCTCAGCCACAGGAGAAAGGGCGAGCTAATCGTGGTGCCCCCCACCCCCGCGTTGCAACCCTGATGCTGTCAACACGAGTGTGTTTTAAACGTGCTCTGAACAGCACAGCGGGGCCTCGGGAGGTGGAGCTGAGAGCTCAGGTCCAAAGGAGAAGTCGTCGAGGCAGCGCAGTCTCGTCCACGACAGACGCCTCGGAAACAGGCCAGTGGGAACCGTGCTGCCTCTCAGGAGTGGGAAGGTGGCGGTTATTTAATCATTAAAGAATTTTGTATTTTCCAAGTTTTCCACACTGGACAGGTAAGACTTATAATCAGAAAAATAACAAATATCAAATTTTGCACAAAAAAAGGTCAAACTTCTGGGGAAATTCCACTTACCCAAGTTCGATGTCCAGAAGTGCGGGGCGGGGTTGGGAAACCTGCCTTCCCCCCGCCCCCTCCCAGCCAGTAGGTCTCCTCCACGCCCTTCCCCAGAAGAGACCGAGAGAGGAGTGAGCAGCCTGCTCCAGAAGAGACCAAGGCAGAGGCACGCAGCTCCGGCTGCTTGGTGGAGAGCAGCCTGGAGCATGGAGGCACACTCTCTGGGTCCAAACCCTGGCTCTTTCACTTGATAGCTGTGTGACTTTGCCCGACCTACTTCACCTCTCAGTGCCTCAGTTGCCCTAGTACCTCACACAGTTGCTGTGCAGATTCAATGAGTTAATGTTTATCTGTCAGAGAAATAAAAAAATCAGTCGTGAATTCCATAGCCAGCAGATCTGGAATGCTGAGATGCAAAGATTCTATGATCTGTGATTCTCACCAACTGCTGAAGGACCTGGGGACCTCCCTGGGATGGGGTGCAGCTGCCCGAGGTTAGGAGTGGAGGGGGCATGAGGTGCACTAGGGTCAGGGCCAGCTGGTCTAGCGGTTCCACGCCTCGCCCTGGGACAGAGGTGGCTTTGCCCCTTGGAGCCCCCAGGCCAGCCTGACAAAACTGGCTCGCCACCCTCCCCATTCCCTCGCAGCACCCCCTTCTGCCATCAGAGTGCCTCTGTTCCTCGGGACACCGGGTGCCATGCCCCCAACAGGACACACCTGTCCTGACTTACTCCAGCTCACTCTACCATAACCTCAGCCTCCAGGGCAAAGGATTGCACTTTGTTGGCCCTCACAGGCTGTGTGACCGTGGATGAGTCACTGCCCCTCTCTGAGCTGTACCCTCCTACTCTAACATTCCACAGCACAGTGCGCTGAGTCCCCTGCAGCACCAATTTCTGACGCCTGGTCACAGCCCTGGGCCCTTAACTGCCTAGGCTGCTCTAGTCTCCCCAACAGGCCTGGCTCAAGCTGAGGAATTGGGGGAAAGAGAGGAGGTGGGGTAGGGAAAAAATATCATTCTGGAAATACTGCACCAGTTCATGAACATTAACATTAAAAAAGGAGGCAGAGGTTACAGAGTTTGTCTCAGAGGGTGCTCACGAGCCAGTACCACCCAGCATCACACCCGCAACAGCGGAGGGCTGGCGTCAGACCAGTGGGTGCACAGAGACGGCTCGACAGTTTCCACTGGGGGAGAGGGAGAAGAGCGTCCCCGGGTCAGGGCAGGCTTCGGCGAGTGGCGGCGTCTGCGAGAGTGTCCGAGGGACAAGTAGGAGCCCGACCGTGCCATGGAGAAAGCACAGGCTTTGGAGCCACCAGACCCAGGGGACAAGCTGTGGGACTTTGGACAAGTCACCTTGCCTCTCTAATTTAATTTCCTCAGCTATAAAACGGGGACACTGATCCCCCTGCCATTACTGCTGGGAGTAATAAACATGGCATGTAGGTTGTGCGCCAGCATGTGACCCAGTTCGACCATCAGTAAAAGCGGCTTCTCTGCCCGGGCCTTTCTCATGAGGGGCCAAATAAGAGAGGGGCTGCAGGGAGAAGTGTTCCCTCAGCAAGCGGGACGTGGAGGGAACACGCAAGGTGATGGGCTCCACCCCCACCCCAGGCGGGCGTCTCCTTCAGCCGCGTCGGTCAGACGAGACTCTCCTGCCACCCACTTTCCTCACCGATACCAGGAAGTAAAGTCTCTCACCTTTAGCTCAGTCTGGCCTCTGGTGTCCATGTTGTGGCCTTCCTCCAGGCTTAGCAGTGTCTGGACAGTGCTTCTGCTGACATGCATTCCGTATGCAGAGAAGGAGGGTAGTAATCCACGTCACCACCTGGGGGCAGCCTACCTCGTGTTTGGTGAAATCTTAAGAGCCAGTGATAGCCCCAGTTCCAGCCAGTAAGTAATATGCACAAGTCTGATTCATGCCATACACTTTGCCTGGCTCTCTTGTCTCTCTAGAAAGTGGTTGGTCCTTAAAATAGAGGCATTGAGGAAAAGCACAATACACAGATTGAGGGTTAAGATGAACTCAGGATAAAGTCACAACCTCCAGGAACATAATTTCCACCTGTAAAGAAGTCTATGAAGGCTGAGTCAGAGCAGATTAGCAGTTTGTTCCTTTTAAAAGCAGGACTGCCCAGTAGGGCCGCCAGGTCTGCTTGTGCAGGGCGGGCACTGAACCGCCGTATGGGGCACACCCTGAGGGCAGCCAGAAGCAGAGGTCTTAGGGCTTCAACTTTTTGTCTGCTCTAACCAAACCACAGAGTGGCTCCTGCTGCCAGCAAGAGCCTGAAACGGCACTGAAATACTAGAAGGGGTCTCCGCGCTGTGACACCGGGGGAACCGAGACCCAGAGGAAGAGCGTTGTGCTCAAGGACACTGAGCACACCAGCTGCCGCCAGAGCTAAGACCTCGGTTTCCTGCCTCTTGAGTCATTGTTTTCCCTGCTAATTTTCTCATGAGATCATCAAGAAAACCTCGTGGAAAGTTAAAAGAACTAGTGACGTACATCATCTCCATACAGCAGCTCCACTAACAGCTAGGGAGCGCCGCCACCAGGTGGTGCATTGTTACTAAGCGCAGTTTCAGCAGCCAGGCCGCAGGGGTCATTGAGGCGGAGTAGGAACAGGAGACACTCACGCAGCCCTGCGCACTGCATCGAGACTCAGCGTTAACGGTGTCTCTGAAGAGGCAGAACCGAGGTGTGGTGAGCCCCACGACCCCTGCCACACAGGGCCCTGAAACCCAAGGTGCTAAGTGGGCTCCGGCAGGCTCTGCGCCGCAGAGAAGTGCCTGCGACCGTGTTGCCCTTCCCCACCACTCGGCCATCCCCGCCCCCGCTGGATCCCGGGCTCCAGCAAGGGGGTCAGGGGGTGAGGATGCGGCTATCGGGAGTTTCCAACAACTTCTAGAGAGGAGATGCCATCTATGCCAGGTTCTGGGCTGGCGGGGGTGAGCAGGGGCTGGGGACACAGATTAATCAAAGCCAGTCTCCACTCCCGGCTCAGCGGGGAGATGGGTAAACTCTGATGGTGTGAAAAGGGAAGCACCAGCACTGTGCCAACGCAGAGAGAGAACTGAGATCCAGCCCAGGGGACTTCCTAGAGGAGGTGGTACACAAGCTGTCTCTGAAGGTGAGAGAATGAGTCAGCAGGGAACAGCAGGTGCCAGGGCACAGAAGCAGAGCCCACGTGCCTGAGGGAAACTACAAGCAGCTGCGTTTGGTTAGAGGGCCAAGTGGGAGGGGGGTGGGAGGTGAGGCTGGAGAGGTTAGCAGGGGCCTTGGTGACTATGGGGGCAGGGTGTTTGGACTTCATCCTGTAGGAGACACTATGGAGGGAGGAAGAACGGGGGCATGGGAAGGATATATCGAAGACCCTGAGGCTTCTCTCAGACTCATCTGGGCAAACATCTAGTTGTTTGCGTGACCACAGAAGGTCTCTGTCCTGCCTCTTTCATCGGACTGTCTGCTCCTTGATAGACGATGAGACAAAACAAAGACATGTGAATCTCTGAACACAGGTTCTGTGATTTATAACACCTTAAAATAATAGGGGGGAAAAGAAATGTACATTTTTTTCCATAGAGTTTTAGAATCCAGAATTCCAGAAGCACATCACTGGGGTTGCCTCAGCCAATAAATACCGCAGGCAGGGCTGGGAGACTGGTCTGGCCCATCACCTTCACGGCCCCCAGCCTTACCTGGTGCAGCCCAGCCCTGACGTAAGTGGGCATGTCAGGCGCGTGCCTCCTCCAGAAGTCGCCCACAGAGCTGAAGATGTCCAGGCCCATGATGGCAATCTCAGCCTCGGACCGGCTCCTGTTGCACCAGGGCAGCCCTGATGCCACCATGGAGGCGTCCCCAGTGGTCTCCACCTAGAAATCACAGCCTTCACACTCTAGCATGAGAGCATGCTCTCCCGGGGCTTCCCCACTTCCCACACAAGGCCACCCCTTGGGAGCCCACAGAGATGTCTCTGCCAGGCCTCTCACGTCAGACGCTCTAGCAATGACTGGGTCTGCATCTTTCAGATCACCTTTGTCTGAACTGCAGGCAGCCATGCCTGTCTCATCCCCTCTGGCCCCAGCCCATGGGCTCCTTGGTGGCAGACATGGGTGCCCTGCCTGCACAATGCCACTGTGGCAGATCAAAGTTTCATCTGCAAAAGAGCACATGTATATTGAACATATATCCTGTTGCCCAAACCTCATTGGCCTTCCAACATGTATGGAAAGGAAGGTAGATTTTGGAATCAGACAGATGTGGGTTCAAACCCTGGCTCTACCATTTACTGGGGGCGGACCACTTCGCCTGCGTGAGCCCATTTCTTCTTTTGCGGAATGCATCCGACAGGTGCAGTGTTTCAAGAACCAGGCTCAGCACAGATGCTCAATAAACGGAGACTTCTGCCTGCATCATCATCACCATGTCCTTGGCTAATGGTTTTGGAGAAGATAGGATCACAGAACCTCAGAAGTGGAAGGGACTTTAAAGGCCCCCCACCCTTCTCCCCAGTTCCAGTGGCTGTCCTGGCCTGCTCATTTGTGTTAATAGGAGGGTCCCTCCTTGAGGCGGCCACTTCTCCCTTCAGGCAGCCTTGACTTTCAAATATTGAGTTGAATGGAAACTAGCCCCTCACCTGCTGGTTCCAGGTCCACCATCTGAATTTAATCCATAAACTCTTCCTAAATGTCTTCTCCATTCCTAAGGCCCTATTCCAGGAGCTGAGGACACGTGTACTGTGGCTTTCTCCCCTCCACCCCCTGTCATATGCCAGACCAGCCAGGAACCGGGTTGATGATGGTGACTGCCCCTCCCGAGGCTTCCCCTCTGCAGCTAAAGAACCCAGTTCCTGTGCTGCTACTCCTCCAGCCAGCACATGCTGGCACCCAGGGGCGGGGAGCTGAGCCCTCCTCCTAGTCAGGCACATCCACTCTCCCTTAGCATCTGGTGGACAATAATAATAGTGGTGATGCTTTCCCTGCCCACAGAGGGCTCTGTAACTCAGTATACAACATTAGCCGTGGACTGTGCCCTACTGCTTATGTCCCCCAAATCCCTCCCTCACCCCAGCTGTCTCTGCCCTGACACCAGGAAGTGACCTGCCCCAGTCATGCCACAATCTGCTCATAGTTGACTTTGCTGTCCGTGGCCAGTGGCTTAAAATTCATGCCCCATGACCTAGCAATCAGGGACTCCCACAATCTGCAGAATTTCCTGACTTATTCCTATTAGTTGCTCCTGGTTCCCCATGCTCCAGCCCAATGGGGACCTTTCTACTTTCCGTAGACACAGGGCACCTGCTCAGCTCCAGGACTCGATCGTGAGGTCCCTCTGCCTGACATGCTCCCTGCAAATCCCTGTCTGTTGAGAACCACGCCCTCTACCAGCCCAGTTCACACTTGATCGAGTCCATTAACCTTTCTGGTCACCAGCTGGGGAAAAGATTTCCCCTCCTCAGGGCTGTGTGACCTCCCTCTCCGTCCATGTCACGGACCATTGTCCACCCAGCATTTATGGGCTGGTGGTGACTGGGGCAGCGGCATGGCTAGCCCCTCCCCCCACCAGCTGTGTATATTTCCACAGAGGAGAGAGGCCTCCCAACCCACACCCCAGGAAAGAAAGATATGAGTGAGACCCAGCTTTCTCCCAACCTATCCCCTTCTTGGAAGAAGGCAAGATTAAGTGCTAAAATACTTGTGTAGTAGTTATTACACACTAGACATTGTTCCAAATCCTTTACAAATATCATGCACTAGATCTTCCCAGGAATTCTGTGAAGTGGGTATTATTACTACTGCCATTTTGCAGATGGAAATCGGGCCAGAAAGGTTAAGTCAGTCACCAACGTCACACAGCGTAGCTCTGAACTCGGTCACTCCAGCTCCAGGGCTCGTATGCTGCTCTGCCTCTCGGTGCACATGGCTTGGCCCTTTCTTTCTTTTGGGAAGAGGTTCTGCCTGCCGTGCGGTGCCTCCCTCTGATCCTGCCCTGCACATGGTCCACACATGTTTCTGGGCTGAGTCCTGCCCCTCAGGCAGCCCAGGAGACCTGCTGCTTGATGGGCCCCACCAGCAGCCCACCAGGTGTGTGCCTGCAACTCAAGGACAGTGCACCTACTCTGGGGACCAGCCCTGCCTCAGATGGGTAAGCCAAGGTCCAGACCGGGGAGGAGGAGCAGTAGAAAGTGCCATGGTGGCCACACATCCAGACCACATTCTCCAAACTGCGAAAGTTGACTTCTAGCCCTCCATCTGCCTGCTGCCTGAGCTGGGAAGGAGAGCGTGGTGTAAGCAACCCCAGCGACAGAGAGCTGACCAGCCACAGGATCCACTCTCTAGGAACTCATACTCATAAGGATGACCTCTCAAAGACTTAGTTAGATCTTAGGTCATGGCTGCAAGTGAGGGCCATGCCTGGTTGTACACAGCTGTGGTCCTTTCGCAGATGGGAGAACACAGCCAGGAGAGAGGTGAGAGCAGGGGCTTCCATACTAACAAATACAGATGTGAATTCTAACTCCACCACTGGCTTGCTGTGTGACCTTGGGTGAGTCATCTACCTCTCTGAGCCTGTGTTCTTATCTGTACAGTAGGGATAATGATCCATCTCTCTGAGAGGCACTGCAAGGGCTAAATGAGATACCCTGTGACAATCCCTAGGCTGGGCCATCCCTCTGTAGATGCTTAACAAGTGCCGATGCCACTCCTGGCCCTAGTCTGTGCTTTCAGGGAGAGGCCTCAGTGGCCGCACCGGCAGCGCTACACCCTACGTCGTGTTGGTGAGCGAATGAACAATAGCACTTTGCTTCGTGTCACTCAGTCTGTAGAACAATTGTAAGCCATAAACACTTTCATCCCTGCTCACAAATGGGAGCTTGAGGTTCAGAGTGGTGAAGTGATTTGTCCGGGGTCACTTGGAAGTGTGGCTGGGGCCAGGATCACCCCCTGGGGCAGCCCACGGGGGCTCTGCTCTAGAGTTCTTTCCATAAAAGTGCTCACTCAGAGCATGCTGGGAGGGAACTGCAGTCCCCCGTGGAACCAGGAAATGATTGCCTGGTGGCCTCCCAGCCCAGACCGGATTAAAAAGCAGTAACCAGATCCTGCTGGGGATGGAGGGGGAGCCAGGCGGATGGCGTGAGTGATGAGAGACACACTCGCACATCGTGAGGAACAGGCCTCCTTTCCCCACATCTGGAGGGGTGCGCGGGCCTTGTTTTATTTCATTTCACTCTGCCAGAAAGATGCAGACCTCTTGGCCAGAGTTCAGAGTAGATTAAAAGGCGTGATTCAGAGCTGGGAGGGACACATGTGTGAGAAAAGATTAACGGGAAGAAGAGACAGGCCAGGGGTGACTCAGGGCAGATCAAAGCTGCAGGGCTCAGCGAGACCAGATGAGATGAGGAATCTTTTCCTGGGGTGCATGGGGCCAGGGCGGCTCTGGAGGCAAAAGGGAAATTCAGCCAGCACAGGAGACTAGGCCTCAGCACCACAGACTGGGGCAGGAACGTGGGGTCCTGAACAGGGAACAGCAGGGACGCTGCATGCTAGGAATGTCAATGGCCCCGGTCTCTGCAGGTCAGCGTTGGGCGGTGTGGTGCAGTGGGCAGAGCCAGGTGTGAGGGCAGGGGGGTGGGCATTGCAGATTCTTGTTCTGGCTCTACCACCTACCAGCTGTTCGCACAGCTGTTCTGCCACCTACCAGCTGTGCAAACCGGGCAAGTCGCTTCTACTCCAGGCCTCAACAAACGATGCGTTCAGTTAACGTACAAGTGTATTTCCTGAGGACCTACCATGTGTTGGATGTTGGCAGGCACTGGGGACAGAGAGGTTATGTTGGAGCCGTAAAGTGTGGATGTGCTGTCCTGGGGTCAGTGTGAGAGCCTCACACAGGAGCTCCTAACCATGTCTGGAAGGGCGGGAAGCTAACCTGAGTCCAGGATGACCAGGGTTGGCGGGGGTGGGGTGGGGCCAGGTGGAGAGGAGGGAAAGCAGTGTTCCAGGAGGAGGGAAAGGCGTGTGCAAAGGCCAGAGGCTAGAGAGAGCACAGCAGGTATGAGGAATAGTGTGACCAGAGATGCAGCAGGGGGGGTGGGCGGGGCCAGCTCCTAGAGGACCCTGTGGGCCACTCTGAACCTGCGGCTTTGCTCTGAGGACGTCCATGTCATGCGGTTGGTGAGCCCCCCTAACAGGGAGTCTTGGGACTAGAGTGCCCAAGTTCAAATTTCAGCTTCTTGTCCCGCTGGGAATATGTAATTAGATAGGCTACTTAGTTTCCTCATGTATTAATTAGGAGTACCTCATAGATTATTATGATAATTAAATAGGTTAATATACATCTATAAAGTGCTTAGACTGGTATCCAGTACATAGTGAGCACGCCGTAGGTGCCGATTGTTGTTGTTGGGATACTGCACGTAATTCTGTCAGCAGTCTGCCCCGTACTTTGAATGGTTAGTTCTCCCCTCAGAAGCTTCCTGTCCAAGTGTCATTTCTACTCTGGCTTCAGCCCCAAGGCCTGGCCCTCCCCGTTGCAGTGTCCTTGGAGAGTCATGGCTGGAAGGGGGCTGGGGGTCACAAACAAAGGCTGAGGCCAGTGGAGGGTGAGTATGGCTGTATCCTGGGGCCTCCCCTCCCACCTCCTCTGCCACGTCTGAAGCTGATCCGAGACCCCAGCAACGGGATCAGAATAAGGTGCAGGGTTGGGGTGGGAGGGTCCCCACCGCGAGCTCAGAGGGGCAGGAAGCTAGTCCCAGCACTTCACAGGGGGTAGGATCCAACCATCCTCTGTGACCCCTTCCCCTTCTGGGGCTGGGGTCATTGTTTCTGTTTTATAGGAATAAAAGAATCAGAGGCCCAGAGAGGGGAAGCCATTTGTCCAAAGCCACATAGAAGCCAGTGGCCAGGCTGGGGTTCAAAGCCAGGATCAAGGGGTGCACAGATGTTGGAGGGTCTTGAGAGCTCTGCCAAGGCCCCCATTGCCCTCCCCACACCCCCGCCCACCCTCTGCTCCCACCACTGGCCCACTCTGTGTCCAGCCATCACAGCCCATTCAGTATTCGTCACACTCACCAGGCCCGTTCTCTCAAGCCTCAAACTGCAGTGCATGCTCCCCCACTGCTTACTGGGAGCCACCACACCCAGACTGAGCAATGCTAGGAAGCCGGCACCTCTTCCAAGAACCCTTCCTTGCTCTTTATTCAGCATGTCTGCCCTTGGCTGGATTGAAGGCCTTCTCCGCCTTCTCTGCCTCCCCTGATCATACTTTCACCCTGGGTTGCCTTCATCTTTTACCTACAGCACCAAGAGCTCCCAGAAGGCGCTGACTCACCTGTCTGCCCTTGCCCAGCTAGCCTGCTGGAGGCTGGGAGACCATGTGGGCCCGAGCTGAGCTTCCAAGCCAAAGCTCCAGAGAGGTGAGACACCCAACAAAGGTCAGCAGAGCTTCCTTCTCATCCACAGCTGACCACAGATGCATGAGTGAGTCCAACTGAGTCCAGAGAACTTTCCAGCCCACCTATAGGCTTGTGAGCAGTAATAAATATTTATTGTTTACACGCCTGGAGTCTGGGGTTCTTTGTTACACAGCAATAGCAACCTGATAAAAACCCCTGAATAAATGGCTGGAAGTAAATAAGCATAGTGGTAAAGGGAGGAGAGAGGGAATGCCAGCCTGCTGGCACTCTCACCTTGTACACGCTGTGGCCGCCCAGAACAGCATCGAAGAGCGCGTAGAGGTCTCTGAGTAGGCCCACCACTTCAACGGGCTCACTCGGGGCGGAGAGGGCAGTGAAACCGACGATGTCACTGGGGTATGCAGTAACTTGGTCAAAGTACTCCGGCTCCACGGTTGTCCCAACGTTCAAAGCTTCAGCTACCGACCTGCAGGGATGGGAAGGGTCAGAGTCACAAGATCGGAGGGCCCCCTTTCCACAGTTTAGAGGTAAGGGGAAATATTTGAGGGAAATCCTGGGTTGAGAGTCAGGAGATCTGAGACAGCTCTGATGGTATGCTGGCTAGCCGCCAGCAAATATTTTTCTAAACGTTATTTTTTCTGAAGTGAGATAAGAGACATTATGGCTCCAAGAATATGAGGAAGCAGAGATTCAATACCCTTGTGCCCAGCACAGTGCCTAGCACACAGGGTGCTATGAAAATATGTTGGATAAACAATGAATGAATTGAATGAATGCATGGAACCCAGACTTACTAAGCACCTACTATGTTCTAGGTCCTGTGCCCAGAGCCACCGAAGCTAGAGACACAGCCAAGTCCTAAGGGGCCCCTCACAGAGGGGGCATCCGAGAGAGCAGCCTTTCCGTCTTCTGTCTTTCCCGCTCCAGTCCTCAGTCCGCTCCCAAATCTGGTGCTCCAGGTTCTGGGATTACTTCCCCGACATCCACAGCATTGAGTCGGCAACACTGGTCTTCTCGCCTTGGTTGATGCTTTTGAACTGAAGGTGGAACAAAAATCCCAATTTATCCATGAAGATCTGCATGTTCAGTCCACAGTGCGGCAGTCTTGGCCCCGGGAATGAACCAGACACAGTCCCTGCCTGGAGGAGATGGGTTGATGGGACCAGTCATGTAATAGATGGGGGCGGCAGCACAGACAAGGGGAAGCACAGACAGCTGGGAGGAAAATGGGTTAGTTCTGTGTGGGGCGAGCAGAGAAGACTTGGCAACAGAGCCCCCGCCCAGCCCAGCATTACCGCTAATAAACACTAACCTACTGCATTTGTTCTTATGGTAACGCTGTGGACAAGGCATTCTTTGTTCTTCTCAAAGATGCATGGGTGGATGGATAAATGGATGGATGGATGGATGGATGCTAAACGGGTGGGTGGATATGATGTATGAATGGCTGAATAAGTAAATGAATAAATGGGTGGACAGAAAGGTAGGAAGGATATATGTAGATTATTTACATAATAATCTATTTCTACCTCTCTAGTTCTGTCTGTGTTCCAAAAAAGATTTAAGCATTAAGAAAATAAAGAAATGCCACAAAATAAAACAACAAATATATAAGGACACTGGGACCAAAGTAAAGTTGAAAAAAAAAAGCTAATCTAGGAGTGAGGTCCCTGTGCAACATGCATGCTAGAATTTGGTCACAGGTTTGGATACGAGCTCCCTAAGAACAGCACAGGGAAGAGGAAAGCACAGATTATATGACCCGGGGGCCCACGGGACAAGCTGCTCTAAAGAAGCACCCTTCCTGCTGCAGAGAGAAGTACCTCTCTTAGGTCTTCCTACCAGGACATTCACGTGTGGGTATAAACCGGACCTTCAACAGCAACCTTACCACCTCTCCTGGACAATGCTCCGCCGCAGCTAGGGGTGCAGGCGGGAAAGGGAGGCGGGAGGATGTCACCTCAGGCCTGATGGGTTGGCCCTGCAGGAACCGTTAGCCAGTTCAGTCAGGCCCACACGCTCCACTGCCCCCACAAACTTGTACAGACTTGCCTCACCCCTCCCACTGAAGTGCCCAAGGCTGCCTGGGGGCCCAGTGCCCTTCACCTCTCCTGCTCGTCCCACGGGGAATCAGCAGTGCCACCACAGCCACAGACAGCCTCACTGCTCCGGATGCAGGAGGCCCAGTACAGGGTCAGGGTTCCCAGGGCCAGCTCTGCAGGCGGGTGAACCTGGGTTTGGACTCCAGCCTTCAGTTACCGTGGGCAAGTCCACTCACCTTTCTGAGCCTCAGTGTTTCTCCTGGAAAACCCAGATAATAACAGTATAATTCTTTGTACTATAACAAAGATTAAATAAAATAAATGGGGCACCTAGCATGGGGCTTGGCTCTCAGGGAGACACTCAAAGGGTATACCTAAGGCCCCACCCTCAGGGGTTCTGGTGCTGGCCCATTGACCCCTTTCTGCATAGAGTTCTAGGCCCAAGGAATAGCTTTGGGCTCCTACTGGGCAAAGTGAGGTAAACTGATCAGCCATTTCTTATGGCACCCAGCTCCTCCAGAGAGTACCGACTGGGTGTAGATCTGGTCCAGGCTGGGTCTGTCCTCCGGAGCCTCCTCCCAACACTGCTACGCCAGCCAGATGCACTCAGGTGGCCCCTGGTCAGGGGACACCAGTGACCAGCACAGGGGAAGGGCAATGCCACCTTTCTGGTGATTTCTGCAATGAACACTGTGTGGATAGTGGCCTGAGGCCCCCAGGAGGGCCATGGAAGAAGCCTGGGGCCCTGGAGGGAGAGCAGGGCAGGCCTGTGGGGTGTGGGGAAAGAGGCCTTGAGGGTACTCCTTCGCCGTGCTCCTGGCCCCAGGGCTGCTGGCCAGTGGCCCCAGGATTATTGCTTTCCTGGGTCTGCCCTGGGTGTGACTAGCAGAGGGTCCCAGGTCTCAGGAAAGGGTCAACCTCAGGTTACAGCTGGAAGAGTGGGGTTTAAATTCTTGGTCTGCCACCAGCTCTCTGTGAGATGGTGGCCAAGGCAGTGACCTCTCTGAGTCTCAGTCTCACCCTCTGTGAACTGAGATCAATAAACTGTCTTCTTGAGAGGGGTGCTGAGGAAGGAGATGATAGACGTTAGGGGCCTGGCACCCCGCAGCCTCTCCGCCACCCCCAGACGCTGCGGCTGCTCTGCTGCGTGTGATGCCCACCTGGCTCTTCGGACCAGCCCCGCCTCCTGGAGGCCTGCTGGTGCCCGCTCCCCCCAGGGCTGAAGCAAACTGCCTGCTTATCGTTACCGCTCTCACCATCATCGTTGGTTCCCCAAGGCCACCCCTGCCGTGGATCTCCCAGCCCTGCTGCGTGGGCTAGAGACCGCCAGGCCAAGCTGAGGGCAGACAGGCCCGTGCTCCAGTGCTGGCTCTGCCACTTGGCCTCACTCAGTGCCTGGTCTCTCCTCCTAACAATGCAGGCAGAGAACCTCGGGAGCAGGTCAGCAGCCTGGGAGAGCTGAGAGATTCACAAGGACACTGGGAGGAAGAGGGGCTGGGCACAGGTTCAGGCTTCCAACGAATCGGGAGGGAACTTTGAGAGTACCCATTTAAATTCTGTACAAGTTCCATCACCTCTCCAAGCCTCAGTTGCCTCACCAATAAAAGGGGCATAATAATAGCGCAGACTGCATGGGGCTCTCACGAGGCGCAGCTGGTTCATCTCCAGGGACTGCTGGATCCTCCTCTACTGGGTGAAGAGGAGGGCATCTGGGAGCCCATGAGAAGCTTCCTTCTGATTTCATTCCCTCCCCCTTCCCTCATTGGCCTCCTTGTTGAGGGGTAGTGCCTGCATCTACAGACTGGGAAACTGAGGTTCCTGGAGTTCAGTCAGTCACCCGCAACCCCAAGGCCACTAAAAAGCAGACTCCAGAACTGGGCCGGATCTCCTGCCGACCTGCTCGATTTCCTCCATCTGCCCAGAGGTTCCTAGCCTGCAGCCTCGGACCCGAGGGCCCCTGACTACAGGGTCCGGAAGCTGTATGTGCTCACGGAGGAGTGTGAGCAGATGGAACCAATAATACATCGCACACACACGTACAACACTTTTTCAAAAGTGTCCAGATGGTGCCGTGATGACTAAAATGCAAACCCATTTCAAAGTGTTATTCAAAGATTTTGCCTTCAGGTATTTTCTCAGTCAGCAAATATTGAAAGTCAAATAGCAGCATGGAGGGCTCTCACCTTTTCTGACATGGAGACGGAGCCCTCCTCTGCAAACCTGCTGGGCACCCCTGGCCCAGACCTGGCAGGGCCTCGTGCTCCCCCCGCTGTGCCAGCTGGCTGTCCACACCCAGCGCATCTCCCTGACTGTCGGATTCTGCTGGCGGCTGAGGGAGAAGGCACACCCAGCTCCATGGGGGAGATGCTCCATGGATGAGGCCGAGAGATTTTAGGGCAAGAATACAAGCTTGGATCAAAGGACTTTCGCCCAAATCCTGACGCCCTGCTTCCCGCGGAGAAGTCCCTTCTTGTGTCTGAGCCTCCCTTAACTGTCTCTGAGCAGAGCACACTTACCCCCTCACAAGTGCCTCACACACACAGGCTCTGAAAAGATGTTATTCTCACAGAGTCTGCTTCCTGGGGGGACAGTCAGGAGAGAACCCGAGATCCTCAGTAGCTCAGCCCTAACGCCACCCAGGCAGGTTTTTATTGGGTGCCACATGAGCCAGGCTCTCTGCCTCAAGAATGCCCCTGAATCCTCACAACTGCTCCAGGAGGCAGGCATGGTGACCCCCGTTTCACGGAGGAGGGAACCGAGGCTCAGAGCCTGAAAGAATTTACTCAGGGTTGTGAGATGAGCTGATGTGGTCCTGAGTGCCGTCGGTGTTCCCCAGTGACGGCGTCCTTAACAGTTTATTCCCTGAGACCAGGAGAGCACCCCAGGAAGCAGCAGCCCAACCCCAACCCCAGTGTGGCCGCGGGGTTCCAGGCCTGGTCCCTGAACCTGAAGCAGGGTGGGGATGCGGCCTGCAGCACCCTGCAGCGCCCTGCACAGGCAGCAAGGCTGGCAAGCCCATCTGGCTGGTCTTCCCTCTCTCAGCGGGCAGATGGGGCGGGGGCAGCTGCAGACTGTTGAACAAATGGCCTGACGAACCCTCTCCTTCCCACTCCTCCACCTCATAAATTTGGGGCCTAGAATGCTCATTATTTACTGAGCGCAGCTTTGATGGAGAAAGGAAGAGGGCCGGGCCTCCTTGTGAGTTAAAGATTGTCCACTGCAGGTGGGAGGGATGGTGGGCTCGGCTCCACCACTGCCCTGCGCTTGGAGCTGAGATGCGAGGGTATCTGCACAGACAGGCCCCAGGGACTGGACGGAGGCAGCAGGGGGACAATGGGAAGAGCAGCCTGGAGTCCCAGAAGCCCTGAAAGAGGACACGGAAGGGGAGGAAACATTTCTGAAATTGGGCTCCGGCACTGGGAGAGAAATTGTCTGAGAGCAGGCAACAATGGGGAAGGTGTGAGTGATTCTCCAGTACACCCAAGTATGGGGACAGAGATGCTCCTGAAGGAGTCCCAGCCAGGCAGAGAACCAGGCCCCTAAGACCAAGCAGCCTGGTCACACCAGACATGGGCCGGATGTCTGGGCACATTTTAAATTTGATTCCCATTTAAAGGTGAGAAAGCTGGGGCTCAGAGAGGCTGAGTAATTTGTGTAAGGTCACACAGTAAGTAAGTGTGACAGCTGGGGAAGAACCGAGACCGGTATAGACACAAGGTCGGTGCTAGTCTGTGGTTGGTTCCTGCACCCACATCTGCACCCTTGGCAATGACACTGGGAGAGGCAGGAAGAAGCTGGGGCTTTCACCCAGACACAGTGTCCTCAGCCCTGGAACTGCCAGCTGCCATTTTGGCAGAGTTGCTGAAGGCTGCCCAGCTTAAGCCACAGAAACCAACTCTGATGGTGAAGCCAGGCCCAAATGTCCTGACAGTCGCTGTTGCAGAGCTCCCCGACTATGCGGGAGGAGGAGGCCGAACCGTCTGCCGAGAGCCCTGAGGAGCCGTAGGGTGAGCCTCGTTGGAATCTCTTGCAGGATGGCGCCAACACTGAAGACGTCTCCTGTGAGGGTGCCCCCCACCCTGCGGGCTCCCCCCTCAGCACACGCAGCAGCTCCGGGCTGTCCCCAGGAGCTCTGCAATCACAGTGCAGGGCCACACAATGTCAGCCACCAACTACCCACTGGGGCTGAGCTGGAAGGACACGTCACACACGTGGGGTCACCACCTTTGCCCTTTAGCCACGGGAGGAGGCGGGCCCTTCCCAATCCACAGGCCAGGGGCCAAGGCTCAGAGAGGACAGCCATCAGCTTCGGGTCGCCCCACACGAAGTGGTGGAGGACCAGTGACCTCGCCCTTTCCCCTGCCTCACTAGCTCCCCTTTAAACAGCGGCCACAGAACCCCTGCCCTCCCGTGAGCTGAACTTCCAGCACTGGCCGTGGTCGGGGAGGCCCGCTGAGCACCCAGGAGCTCCGCAGAGCTGTGGTCGCTGACCTTCAGCACGAAGCAGCCATCCACCACATAGTTTTGGGACTTGCAGCTGCCACAAGGGAAACGTCGATGGTGCAGATAGTGCACACCCTGCAATGGATATAATGGGGGTCCATTGGGCCTGTGGTGAATGAAGGGGACCCTGGTCCTTTCAGAATTCCCATGGGCCCCAAAAAACCTCTTGCCTCCCCTCACCCTTTGCCACACTATTCAGACTTTTCTCAAAGTGAGGACAACCCAAGTCTGGGAAGTCTGAGCATCTTGTCTCCCTACACTCCCCACATCCCCCCAGCTCCAGGCCAACGGGGACAGGGGCACAGGGTTGCTCACATGAACCAAATCCAGCAGTAGGGCAGCCTTGAAGGTCCAATACAGCTGCAGGGCCTCGTTCTGCAGCAGGGCCTCCAGGCTGCCCCGGGCACAGTGCTCCAGCACCAGGGCGCTGATCCCAGGAGCCACGAAGAAACCCAGGCAGCTGGCAATGTTCCTACACCACAGCTCCTGCATCTGCCAGGGCAATGAGCATCTTTAGGAGCCCCAGGGGTGGGACAGGTGCAATCCATGTTGGGGCCCTCCGTACGTGCAGCACAGGGCTGAGCATAAAGAGTCATCAGAAATGTTGGATGGGTGTGTGGACGATGGATGGATGGATGAATGAGTGAGTGGAAACATAATAGATGAATGGTGAATGAGCCGTAGCCAAGTCCACAGTGCAGGGATTTAAGCCTGTTTCCTGACCTAAGGGGCACCGTGAACCTGAAAACTCCAAGACTCAGTGACTGATAAGGAGAGGAAGAGGTGCAGAGGTGATCGGGTCCAAGCAGAAAGCAGCCTCCTTGATGGCTGCCCAACAGGTCCAGAGAGCTTGAACCCAACCAGCAATGCCAGCCTTTGCTCAAACGAGAAAGATGGAACCCTTGTCTGATGAGGCCCTCCTCACAAAATAGTTCAGGGGTCAGCTAAGAGGGGGAGACCTGAATACTCTTCCCCTGTAGAGATTCACATACATATTAACATGTGGTAAGGTAAGAATGGCCTGCCATCCTTTGCCATTCCTGCCTTCAAGAGGTGGGGCCTCTGTCCCCCTCCCACCCCGAGTCTGAGTGGGCTCTGTGACACTGTGACCCCGGGGGGTAACATGGCGGAAGTGGTCCTGGGGGGTTCGGGCTTGGGTCTTAGAAGACTGGCAGCTTCTGTTTCCTGTCTCTTTGAGTCCTCACTGTTGGAGCCCAGAGTGGCCATAAGAAGTCCGTCTAGCCAGAGTCTCCACACTGGAGAGGTCACACAGAGTGGGAAGATAGGCCCAGTCCTGCCAAGGCACTTAGCATGTGAATGAAGTCACATGAGCACATGAGGTCCTCTGGATGGATGGTCAGCAAACTTCTGAAGTCCAGATGGTAAAGACATTAGGCTTTGCAGGCCACACAGTCACTGTCACAAATACCCACCTCTGCTGTTGGACTGCAAAAGCCGCCATAGACAATATAGAAACAAGGGAGCATGGTTGTGTCCCAATAAAACTTTATCTATAAAAACAGGTGGCGGGCCTGATTTGGCTCAAGAACCATAGTTTGCCAACTTCTGACTGTTTATAAGCTGAATACCACTGAGTGACCCCAATCAATGCCAAGTGAAACTGAAAACTTGTCTAGCCGAGCCCTGCCCAAATTTCCTGCCCACAAAATTGTAGGATATTATAAAATAATTCGGGGCATTACTTAAGCCACTATATTTGGGGATAAGTTGTTACACAGTCATAGATAAGCAGAAGAGCATATTAAAAGTTCTAAGAAGTCCTATTGTTAACCCAAGCGATTTCCAAACTTATTTAAACACAGCTGAGCCTTTTCTTTGCAGAAACATCTATGCACACTGGTTACGTTCTATGCACGCTGAAGTGCCTGCCTCCAGTCCCCTAGTCTCTATGAACCCGATTTCAGATGGCGGCGATGTTGGAAATAATAATAAAATGCACACTTTATCAAAGGCACCCTGCCTGCCAGGGACAGTGCTGGGTTATGCCATGCATTCTCTCTAATCCTCAGAGTTCCCCTTGGTGGTTTCATTATCTCCATTTTGCAGGACAGCCAGCTGTCCTGAGAAGGCAGAATCCCACCTGGGATCTTCCCCACTCAGGTCCTGTGCTCTGTCCTCCACCCCACAGTGCCTCTCAGGATGGTGACAATCTCAGGGGTGAGGAGGCTTATGTGATTAGTGGTGACAAGTCACTGGTAGCTCCCCAAGGGAAGGAATACTGTCCCTTCTCCATGGCTGTATCCTCCAAACCCAGAACACAGCCTGGCACACAGCTGGTGCTCAATAAGTAGTGAATAAAGTGTGGGTGGGTGGAGGGAGGGCGGCTACTCGGCTGGTATTGATTATGCGTATGGTGACACTGATGGAAGGGATTGTGCCTCTGGTGGCCATGGTGATGATCATGTTAAGGGGGTGACGTGGCTTTGGGATGCTGGTGTGGGATGGTGACAATGATGGTGTATAATTGTGATTGACGTGGTGGTGATTGTGACAACAGGAGGACTTCCTTTCTGAGGCTAGAAGCTTCCACGTTGGGTAGGGAGCAGCCCAGACCAGTAGGGGTCTCCTGAAGGTACCCCGCCCCAGCCACCCTCCAGGCCCTCTGCAGCCCTACCTTCCTCAGGAGGTTGAGGCAGCCTGGCTGCAGCACAGGGGCTGTACCTGCTTCAGACTTCTTCAGCCACACCCACTCTCCCTGCTCCAGCAAGAACGAGAGTTCAGCAGCTGCTAGTTCCCAGCTGGGTGACCTCGGGCAGATCCCTCAGCCTCTCTCCACCTCAGCTCCTTCCCCTTAAATGTGCTCTTTCCGTGGTGGGCTCCAAGGCCAGGGGAAACAAAATCTGGACGTTTACTGCAGCCCCGGGGCTGAGCCAGGGGCCCTGCTTGGCTGAGTTCTGATCCTAACTCCACCACTTTCAAGTTCTGTGACCTTGGGCAGGTGACTTCAGATCTCTGAGCTTCATGTTTCAGGTCTGTAAAATGGGGGTGACACCCCCACCCCATCACAAGGGCTAACGAGATGGGGGATATAAAGGTGTTAGTTCCTGGCCCCAAGGTCAGATTTACTCTGCAGGGCCTCAGACACCCACGACACCCCAAACCCTGGAAATCAGGGGTCTGTGTGGTCTGGGGGCTCCCGGGGAAGACAGAGGGGAGGGTGGGAGGGGTGGGGGCCTCGGGCTGGGCTGTAACCTTAGCCCTCTGCCCTCTCAAGGATAGATTTCTGCCTCCTCAACCTCAGCAGCAGCTTCCCAGCTAACTCAGAGGAGCAGACACAGCATGCTTTGCACATCTTTAAAGCCTCCTTTCAGTAGAAAAGAAAAGAGATGGAATTCCCCAAGGAGAAGATAGAAAGAAGGAGCAAGAGCATCCCTTCCTGTAGAAACAACTAGCCCGGCTCATCAAGCGTGAGTCATGAAACAGGAGAAATGGAGCATCAGTGAATTGTTGCGTTTGAGAACACTCAGAAATCACAGGGTCCTCAGCGACTTTGGAATCTTGCCAGTCTAACCTCTCACCTCCCAGGCTCCCTGTCAGCTGTGGCCCAAGCTCTGCCGGGAGGCTGTCCTGGGCTGGGTGCTGCCCCCATGTGTCAGGGCCTTAGGGACAGGGACCTCACTGCCCCCACCGAGGCAGGCAGCAGGATGACCTAGGCTGGCCCTTGTGCTGAGAGAGGCCCTGGGGGGCACCTACGGCTGACAGTGCCCAGGAACTAGTTGTTTCTCAAGGTCAGCCCACGAAGCATGCCGGACTGGGAGTTGGGAGTCCTGCTTCCCAGTTCTAGCCCTGCCACCGGCTTGCTATGGAACCCAGGAAAATCGCTGCCCTTCTTCAGGCCTCAGTTTCCCATTCTGTAACAAGGGTGGGGCATACAGAGATCTGAGGGGCTGTGGGCTCCTTGAGCTTCTCCCAAACTGACCACAGCCCCCAGGCCTGGGCATGGGGCTGGCAGAGGCTCTCAGCTGGCGTAGGGCCAGGCTGGCAGGCTCCTTGCTGATGCCCGGGCCACAGACTGCAGGCTCCTGCCATCTGCCGCACTTCTTAATTTGCTCACGCTATCCATTTGCAACCTCTGGAGGGGACAGGCATGGTCAAGAGCTTAAATTGGGCCTCAGTCCTCTGCCTGACCACGCAGCCCAGTGCCTGCCCCACACACTCACCCACTCCAGGGCAATGGATGAAGGTGAGCTCCTGGGCTGTCAACAGGATTCCGTGGGGCCCCACACCAGCTGCAGTTGCTGGGTGCCCAACCTGGAGGGAAAGTGCAGGGCAGAGGATACGGCCCCGGATGTCACTCCTGCTTCTGTCTGGCCCTTTTGACCTTCCTCTGACCCAGAGCTCTTGCCTACCCTCCCTGGTTTCCCTTCCTGCCTCCCCAGCAGTCCCAGCTGGGCTAAGATGGCACCACCAAGCAGTGCCCCCCACAGAGGCCCCCCTCAGCCCTGGTTCAGATCTGGACTCCCAGCCCAGTGTCCCTGCTGATCTCAGCCCCAGGGTTCCCACGTCACCTGGAGGCCTCCTGGGGGCAACGACTGCAGTGAGGGCTGGGAGTCTGGGGCTGCCCCTCCCTGGATGTGGCTGAGGCTCAGGGAACACAGACAACTTGAGACCCAGAAAAAAACTATTTCCAAAGCTGATGGTCACCCTGGCCAAGCCCCCGCTGTGCAGCTGCTTGGCTATAACTTGGTGGGGCTGGGGTCTCATCCCAGTCCCAGGCTTCTTCCCCAGGTCTCCTCAGGAGCCACCCCAGGCCTGGCAGAGTCTGACAGGGCTCTTGGATGGACAGGAGTGTGGGACGGTCCTGTGGTCCTTGGGATGGAGGGTGGGAAAGCCCCCTGCAGACTGCCAGGGCTGTGCACATGGGAGAGAGGCTCTGAGGGACGAGGGGCACCAAGGGGCAGAGTCAGACTCAGGCACCATCTCACCTGATGAGCCAAGTGAAGGCCGGCTAGCAGGACACAGGCCAGGTGGGCTGTGAGCCTGGGGAGGAAGCAGGGGCGGGCGTGAGTCCTAACAGTAACAAACACACAGGGAGCGCAGCCCCTTCACTCAGTTCCTGCTCTTATCTCTTGGTTCCCCTCTGGGAAACGGGGACACAAACCTCTGCCCACCCCTCCCGAGGAGTGAGGCTCGGAATGGCCCCTGAGGATGAAATTCCTATCTGCACATATTGATTTCCAGTGTTGCTGCCTGGGTTCTCACCTCGGGCTCCCTGCCTCGGAGCCCAAGCACCCTGCTCACACCCCATCACAGTCCTGATCACACTGTGGCCTTTCATCTGCCAGATACCTGGTCCCCTTTCACCAGACTGAGAGCAGCTGAACAGCAGGGCCTGTGCCTCATGCCTCTAGGGGCCCCTGGCTCGTAACACGAGGCCTGAACAGGGCAGGTCTGGATAAAAATTGTGCATCCTTATCAATTGTTTCCCTACTTCTTTTTGCATGCCCTTCACAATGGGCCACTCACTACTTGTTTTGGCAGTCAGCTTCACCGTCACTCACTTTAACTGTTAGAAATGTCCTCCTGACACTGAGTCCGATTCTCAAGCCCTGATGTCGGGAGCTGGATGGAAAGAGGCTGCTTAGGACCACATGCCAAGTAAATGTTTTGGCCCCACTCAGCTGAGTGGCAGCCCTGCTAACCCTGCCGCCACTGCATAGCTGTTGGTCCAGTCTTCTCAACAGAGTGACAAGTCTCTTTTTTCACCTGCTCCTGCACCTCATGTGACTGACTTGACCATCCACATGGAGAGCCTTAGTGAGGGAGGGAGGGAGGGAGGGAGGGATGGGTGGATGGGCAGATGGGTGAATGACCTCTCATGCATAAGGTATCAGGGTCGAACCAGCAGCTGGAGTTGCCTGCCGGAGGGGCTCCTCCTGGGAAGTGTATGGGCTTCCCAGGCCACATCTGCCCTGTGCCTGTGTCCAGAATGTGGGTGGGGACCAACTGGCTTCCCCAGTCATCCATGTCCACAATGATGTACTGAGCCAGCCTCCTGCCCTGCTCATCCATGTGGATCCTCTGGCTAAAGCCAGCCCCACCCAGAGCCCCTGTGTGGCCCCATGCCTGTCAGAGCACTTCAAGGCGTGGGCCAGCAGAACAACCACATCACAGATGGTTCCAGAGAGCAGGACACCTGTGGAAGAGAAGGTCTTTGACAGCACAGGCTCCCAGAGGGCTCTGAGCCCTGGCCTCAGCCAGCAGCAATTGTTTGGATTGCCATTCCCTAGCCATCACCCCCTGAACACTCAGCGGCAGCTCAGTCTCCATGACAACCACCACCACCAACTCTGACGTCTCAGGCTCCTCGAACCTACCTCATATGTCCAAACAGAACTCCTGGTTCTGCGAGATTCTGCCTGGTTCTACCACAGCAAACCCCACTCCTCCCGCACTTTAGGAAACAGAACTACCACCTGCCTGGAGTCTCAGGCCTCAGCTTGACTCCCGACTCCTCCCTTTCTGTCTTCCAGCCCATCACCGCGTCTGTTTGCTCTATTTCAGAACGCGTTCCACACTCACCACCCGCTCACCAGCTGTACCCTGCCACCTGGGCTGGCTGTATTCCCTGTTCACGTGGGTCACTCAGGAGCTCCCAAGGGCCTCCTTGCTTCATTTAGCCCTCTCTTCAGGCCATTCCCCATAAAGAACCAAAGCGATTTAAAAACCAAAACAAACCAAAACATTTCTTACGTAAAACCCACTGATAGTTTCCTTATGAGATGCTCAGGCTCCTAACTGTGGTCTACAATGCCTCATGTGACCAGGCCCAAGCTCATCTCGGACCCCTCTCGCCATCACGAGTGATAGCCCAGCCACTCCACACTCCCTTCTGCCTGCCCCTCGAGCCTTTGATGCTCATGCTGTCTCGGGGCCTTTGCACTTACTGTTTCCCCTACCTGGTTGTTCTTCACCCAACTCCACCTGGCTGCCTCCTTGTCACTCCGCACTCAGCTCAAGTGCCACCTCCAAAGTAGGCTTCCCTGCCTTTCCTACTCTACCCTGGCCACCCTTTGTCACTGTCCTGTTTTGTTTTCTTAGCAACGTTATCACTATAAAATTTTGTTATTGGGTTGCTTGGTTATTGTCTATCTCACCCTAACAGAATGGAAGTTCCTCGAAAGCCAGATCTGTCTTGTCCTTTGCTGTGTCTCTGCCACCTGGCGCCAAGGCACATGAGAAGGACTCAGTGCACATTTGTCAGAGGAATCACTGGTTGAACGACCATCCTTAACATCTGAATCTCTGTCACCACCTCTAGACGCCATTGTCTTCTTGTCATCAAGATGCATGGTTGGTACGGCAGCCGAATCCCCCACCTGACACTCTTCAGATTCACCGCAGTGACTTCAGAAAACCTTCCCACTCTCCCACACCCTAATGTTCTCCTTCTGATCCTCACAATTTGCTAGAGCTACAGAGAAAGGAGTGGAAGAATGTTTGCAAGAGAAGACATTTTTCATCTCAAAAGAGAGATAAGGGTAAAAGTGACAGAGAAATTAAGTCAGAGACAGAAAAATTGAAGCAAAAGAGACACACGAGGAGAACTGACCAAGCCAGTGGCCAAAAGAGTGAATAACATGAGAAAGAAGAGAGACAGAGACAGACAGATGCACCCACGTAAACACAAGCAAAAACCCCATGAAAGAAAAAGAAAGAGTACACCAGAGACTAGACAGTCACTTTGTCAAATAAGGGACAGGTGTTGCGATCACAGTGGAGGTGGGACCAGTTGGCCAGGAGGGCAGCTGGCCAAGGCCAGGAAGGCCTGGTGTGGGGGAGGAGCACATGCACACCTGCCCGCAGCCCTGGCTCTGAATCCACTGAGGGTCGGTGCTGACCCACCTGCTCCAGCTCCAGGTGGGCAGCCGCCTCTTCACTGGCCCCAATGCCTTTGAAGGCCTCATCCATGGGGCCAGACTCCAGAGTGACACTGAGCACTGCATCCTAGACCTCTCAAAGGGGCCCACTCTGGCCAAAGACCTGGTAGGAGTGGTTCCGGTAGGGTAAGGCCAAGAGCGTGGTGTCATAGGGCAGGAAGACCAGCCTCCCATCAGCCAGGCCCTGGCACAGGCTTGTCTCAGCAGGGCCATCTGCTCGGAGCTGCCCAGGAGCGCAGAGTGCATGCACAGCGCCATGACTGGAAGCAGGCGTGGCAGGCGCACTTTTGCACACCTTCCCTGAAGCCCAGAAGCCAGTGGCCCTGGAGAGCTGCTTGGAACTCACAGGTTCACCCCCATCCCTCTGCAGCCACTACCCAGCTCCCTCCCTGCCTGGCTGGGGAAAGGAGAAATATCCCCTGTATCTGTTCCCTCTGTAAGAGTAACATCCAAGGCCCCCAACCTGGATTCAGTGGTCCCTCAACTGAGAATAGATTTGCATTGATATGTCCCTTCTAGCCTGCACAGCCAGTCATTCTGACCAGCTTCCACCTTCCTTCCACCCAGCTATCTCTGACAGTCACTGATGTATACTGACGACTTGGTCTGAGTTGTCCTAAAGTACTTCTGCAAACATTTAGTTATTTGATATTACAACAGTACTAAGAAGTATGTTTACCCTTATCTCTCTTTTGAGATGAAAAACCCAAGGCCAGGGGAGATTCAGGAGCGGCTCCCGGGACACTTCTGCCCCGGCTGGCAGGGCTGGGATCTGAACATGGCAGCCTGGCTCCCAGCTTGCACTCCTTATTTTTTACATTAAAAAATTTAACGTAATGTAGATACCATCAAATTTGCCCTTTTAAAAAAATTACAACTCAACTTAAAAAAAAAAAAAAAAAAAAAAAAGCCCTGGCTGATGTGGTTTAGTGGATTGAGTGCCAGTCTGCAAACCAAAGGGTTGCCAGTTCGATTCCCAGTCAGGGCACATGCCTGGATTGTGGGCCAGGTCCCCAGTAGGGGGCGCACGAGAGGCAACCACACATTGATGTTTCTCTCCCTCTCTTCTTCCCCTCTCTCTAAAAATAAATAAATAAACTTTTTAAAATTTATAACTAAAAAAAGTGAACTCAGTGGTTTCAGGATACATACAAGGTGTGCAGCTATCACCGCTACTTAATTCTGGAACACTTTTCACCACCCCAAAACCAGCCCATTAGTAGTCACTCCCCATTCCTCCCTCCTCCGAACCCCAGTTAACAAACTACTCGTCTGCTTTGTCTCTGTGGATTTGCTTATTCTGGACATTTCCTACAAATGGAATCAGACAGTTATGTGGTCCTCTGTGACTGGTTTCTTTCCCTAAGCATGGTGTTCTCCAGGTTCGTTCATACAGTAGCCTGCACCAGTACTTCTTTCGCTGTTACGGCTACACAATATTCCCCTGTATGGGTAGACCACATTTTGTTTACCCATTTATCATCAGCTTGTAAATTGAACTGTGGCTTTGGGTGCATCCTCAAGGTCTAGGCAGACATGAATGCACTCCCCTTCACCTTAGTAAACTACATCGACTCTGGGAAATAAGTTAGCCAATTTCATGCCCAGTCCAGAAGGGACCCTGCCTAACGTAAGGGTCCCACACATCTGCCCAAGGTAAAGGTGCTCTGTGTGTTGGGTCCCTGACCTGGGCTGCAACCCCAGCCAAAAAAGGACCATCATTCATTTTGAATGTGGCCCAGGTTCCTACTGCAATCCCTTTCTCAAAAAATCCAGGAATGTGGAGCCACCAAGGAAGGCTGAGGGTCCCCTTGCTGGGGTCTGAGAACCCCGGTCATGTGAGTCAGGGCCTGAAGGCCCAGCCTCTGCCGAGCTCCCGGGTAGCCCTGCTACATGGGTGTGGGCATGGGCAGGCACCGCTCCCTCTTGTTCCCAGAATAGTGGGGGAGGCCTTCTGAAGGAGACCCACCAGGACTGGGGGGAAACTAAACCTGGGCTTCCTTTGCCCCATCTCCTCTTCCTGGTTGCTGTTCCGCTTCTCACCAAACCTCCCCTTTGTCTTAGGAGGAGCCAGAGCCGCTGTTTCATATTTGGCCACAAGACGGAGTCAACGCTCAAACCTGGGAGGTTAATGGGTAAAAGCCTGCACTGATTTTAACCAGCGCTCACCGCGTGCAGGGCAGGGTTCTGAACCCTTTATCTGCAGTAGTTTACCTCATCTTCACAACACTAGAAGTAAGGACTTTTATTAGGCTCCTAGCATTGATGAGGAAACAATAGCACAGAGAGGTTTAGTGATTTGCCTGAGGTCACACAGCTGGTAGGAAGTGGGGCCAGGTCTGGGATCTTGATTATCTGAGTGCAGAGAGCGTGCCCCTAACCGCTCTGCTCCTGGCTGCTGAAAGTCAGTGCAGTGGCTGAACTCAATCTCCTGCAACAGTTTTGGGGAAGGAGTGTGGTCGGTCCCCCCACCGACTGCCACGGTGCTCCAGCTGCCCAGAGGCGAAAGGCTCATGAGCCTGCTGCTCCTTCGTACTAGCTGACCCCTGGGCCTGGAATGTTTTCCCCTCACCCCTCCTGCAATCAGCCTCTCATGTTCAGGCCTTGCCCCAAAGTCACCTCTTCTGTGAACAGCCCAGCCCAGCCCCAAGGAGGTCAGCTTCCCCAGCTGCTGGGCTTCCCTGTTGCCTAAAAACACCCCACACAGCAGGGGCTTGATAAATTCAGGAAGCTATCAATCAATCAACAAATCCATGAAAGTTCTGACTCTAACTCCGAGAAGCTGAGAATGGCTCTGCCTCCCTTCCAGGGGCACCCTTCCTCCTCTCTCATTTCCCTCACTGTACCAGGCAACCACTAAGGAAGCCTCTGGCTGCCATTCCACACCCGGTATCTGAATCAGAACTCGAAATCCAGCTGAGCTGCTTGCCAGCTTTGTGCCTCGGCCATGTTACTTCCCTTCTCTGAGCTGCAAGGTGCGGACTCAGCAGGACTAGCTCTCAGAGCTGCTGGGAGGTTAAATGTGGGTCATTGTCAAGTGCTCAGCCTAGTGTCTGATGTGGGGGAAACTCCCCACCGGCACCATACGGAGTCCAGGCCGCCCACAGGAGGAAGGCACCCCGCACACTTACTTTTCAGGCTGTCCATGCTGCGGGCTGCCTCTGGGCAGTAACCAGGATTGACAGGGCCCACAAAAGCAGCTACCACATGCTTGCAGGCCAGAAATGTGGCCAGGGCGTGAGGAGTGTCCCAGTCCGTGGGAAGGAGCACAGAAGCCAGCCCCAGTGAGGAGTCCTGGTTAGCTTGGTCCACAGCCAGCTGGGCAGCCACACTGCGGAGAGCCTGGGCAAAGATGGGGTCATAGTCCCAGGGACCCAGCACCCCCAGGGTGAAGGTCCCCACCCCACAGGCCAGATTAAAGAGGGAGCCAGCCCACAGGAGGGCACCCCAAAGAACCATAGAGAGAAGCGGCAGGGAAGGAGCTCTCCTTGAGTGGCTGACAGTGGACTCCCTCAGGCCCTGGCAGGCCAGGCAAGTCTTCCTGTGTGGAGCATCCGGTGCCAACCTTCAGGGCACCAGCCCCCCACAGTCCTGGGGAAGGGGATGAGGACGAGGCTTCTAGCATTTTCTGCCAGCACTTTCTACATGAATTTGACACAAACAATCCTGCCCAAACCTCAGCATCCTCATTGGTAAGACAGGGATTTGGACCCACGATGCTAGAAGAGCCCCAGCCTCGGGAGGCCCATGCATGGTCCTGGGCTGCAGCCCAGAGACTCAGGATGTGGGCTCTGGGGGGAGCTGGGGGGACCCTCTTACTGCTTCCCATCCTTGTGGCCCTACACCAATCTCTGAAGTTTTCAAGCCCCATTCCCCTCTTCTGTAAAAGGTGGATAATGAAACCTACTTTATGAAGCTATTGTGATAATTAAGTGATATAATATGACATGCTTATCACAGCCCCTGGGACTTAGGTGTTCCATGAATCCTACCCCTTTCAATCTATTACTATTATTCCTTTCTGCCCTGATCCTCCAAGGGGGGCTGAGTTCTTCTGGTGCCCCTCGGAGCCTCCCCTGCCTCTTACCCTCAGTCCCAGCACCTTTCATTGCACTTGACTCTGCTGACATCCATGGGTCCCTAGTGCAAGCAGGGCCAGGGTACAGGGAGCTCCCCCACTGTGTGCCTGCGGCCAGAGGGCTCACAATGCATGCACACAGTTCCCCCTCTGACACCACACAGCCCTGCGCAGAGGGCTTTCTACCCTTGGTGTACAGATGAGGAAACTGAGGGGAACTGGATGGGGGCCTCTTTGACCAGGACATGTGGACTGGGGCATCTCCACCCCATCCTACTGTTCCAGGACCTCGATGCCATCCTACAGCCTGAAGGCTCGTGCCTGCATCCCAATACTTGCCCCTTCCCCACCCACAGGACCCAGCAGGCCTCCCGTACCACTGATGCAGCCAGCAGCCCCCACTGTGGGTGCCCCCAGAAGGTGTCAGACTTAATCTCACCCTTCAGAAACTGCCGGACTGATGAGGAGGCCAGTCCCAGCCGAGAGCAGAGCTGGCCGCAGTGAGGGCAGCAGGCAAGGCCAGGGGCGAGGCCCGAGGGCTTCCTGAGAAGGCTCAGGAGGGGCTTCCCAGGGGAGGCCCAGCTGGAACTGGCCAACACTTGGAAGGTAGATGTAGAGAGTAAGGGGACACCCTCCCAATGCCAACAGTGATGGTCTGTTCAGAGCCAAGGAATAAGGAGGGTCTCGGAATTACAGAGCGATACACCCTCATTCTATCACTCACCAGCCCCTACCCTTGGGCGTCGGTTTCCTCATCTGTAAAATGGAGATGAGAATAGCTACCTGGTAGTGTCGTGTGAAGACTCAATTGTGTAGAGCACAGTGGGGGGACTCCTTGTGGTAAGGAGGTCAGTAAGTAGCACGCACTAAAGGGAAGTAAGTAGGTACTTATTAACTGGAGTAGTTTCACAACCACTATCATCACTATCTTTGGATCTCTGGGTGCAGGCAGCTGTTCTGGTGCTTAAAGAGAGCTGGACGGGAGCTGGGAGTGTGAGTTTCAGCCCCGGTCCTGCCTCTGCCCCACTCAAAGCCTCAGCCTCTCCAGCTGTAAAGAAGCCAGTTTGCCGGGCTGGCCAATGTGGCTCCTCCGGGTCTGCAATACTATGGTGGCCCCGGCTCAGGGCTCGGCGACTTGGGGACGGCTGCTCTCTGCCAGCCTCCGAGGAGCCCTCTGTACCCTCCCTGCCCTTCTGCCGTGCTCCTCAAAGTGGTTTCCTAGTATCCCTGCCCCTGAGGACGGGCCCCTTGAAGGAGCTGGGCTTATTCTGGGCTCACAGAGAACTAATCGCTTCCAGTTGGGAACATAAGCATAAGTGGTTGATAGTAATGACAGCCACCTTGTCCCTCAATCTGAACTTTCCAAAGCACCTGCAAACCACTGCTTGGCCTCTTTTCTCAGAGGCCCTGAAAAGAGACAAAGTGACTCTGAGTTGGACAGTGACTTATCTGAGGTCTCACAGAAACTTAGGGCTGAGCTGGACCAGGGCTTGACTTCCCGTGGCCCAGTCAAAGACAAAAATCAACTTTTTTATTGAATAACTAGGACATCAGAGCTGAGGCATCCTTGGAAATCTAACCATCTGAACCAACTCCTCCAAGGCACAGAAAGGAGCAGGAATAAGGGCCTTCCATAGGTCCCGCAAAGCAGCAGCAGGCTGGCCGTGCCCATTGTCCCAGGAATTCTGCCCTGATGGCCAGCAGGAACTCACAGAAGGCTCAGGCCTGCCACAAAGCCATCCGGGCGCCAGGCAGGAGCCGGTTTCAGCCCCAGCTCTGCTGCTGATGTGTGGGATGGAGACCATATTTCTTTCTATGCCTCAGTTGTTCCATTTGCATAGGGAACACTTAATTTAAACATTTAGGTCTCGAAAGTCCCTCAGCTTTGATGTTCTGGCTGTTAATAAAAACTATGAAACAGGTGGCTTTTGTCTCTGAAGTTGGCCCCATCCCCTCTGCCAGCTCTTCCCCAGGAGTGGGTGGGCCAACAGACCTCCGTGCTGTAGACTAATGCACCACCTTCCTGGTATTTTTGTGGGGAGGCCATTGGTATTTTTAGAATCAAGGAGATGGACACCAAGGATTAGCCACAGATTACTTGGCTCGTAGGGCAAAGTTCATGGAGTTAGCCAACTCTATACCATCATAACCCAAAAAGATGAAGACACCTTTAGCTACATTAACAGATAAAACACTAGAGCAGGAAGGATGATTGGAAACCAGGGAAGGGGGATAGGTGAGTCCTGTCAGGGCCAGGGCTCCTCTACCTTCTATACCCAAGGGTCACCCTCCTGACCCCCAACCTGATCCTGCTTGTCTTTCTTCAGGGCAAGATTCCTGAAGACCCGCCTGCCAGACTGCGCTGTTGGGGCTGATTTACTGTCTCTTTGGGATCCTAGGTGTCTGCACAGTGTCCTCAAACATCAAGCTCTTCAAACAGACTCCAGCCTGGGGAGCCCGCATGGCCACCACAGCCAGCGTGGCCACTGCTGCTGTTGCCCATTGACTTCCAGAGAGTCCTGCCTGGGGAACGCTTCATGTACAGCTCACCCCTTCCCTGTTCCCCCAGGAACATGAAGAAGCCACTTAGAAAATCTGATCTGTTTAGATCCTAGGGCTCTGGGGAACCAAGCCAGAAAGGAAGGAAGGAATGAAGGAGTACCTGTGGGAGGGAGGGAGGGAGGGAAGGAGGGAGGGAGGGAGGATGTCTTCAGCACTCCGGACAGCTCCAGGACTGGCTGGGACTCCCAGAAGGAAGGGGATGAGCCAGCACTAAAGAAACCAGCATCACTGAACATCCACTATGTGCCAACACTATTTATACAACCCACCGAGACAGGTATTATTATTACTGTATTCCCACCTTAGAGATAAGGAAAGTACAACCCAGAAAGGCTGAGTAATTTGACCAAGGGTACAGCGCTGGTAAGTGGAGCGGTGATTACAGATCCAGGTTTCTGCTCATCATACCACGCTGGTTCTTCAGGAATTTAAGGAAGACTTCTCTGTCTTCCCTTTTAAAGGACCCTTTTGAGGAGGTAGGCACGACTCTCCAGTGGCCTCTGAGCCCTTCCTCCCCCACATGTTCCCTTCCACCTGGATGAAAGCAATGTTCACCAACCACCCTGTGGCAGGGGTCACACACACTCTTCTCATTAAACCCTTGCAACAACCTTGTGAAGTAAGAGTACTTTGTCTTCTTCACGTCACTTTATTCGCTCAGCGATATTTACTGAGCACCAACTCTGTTTCAGGCACGGTTCACTTGAGATATGTCAACAAAGAAACAAAAAGACCCAAAGATTTTGCCCCTCACAGAGCTAACTTTATAGCAGAAGTAGAGAGAGATGTGTGTAAGTCAACAAACAATCAACACAACAAACAAGCAGATTTATTTTTTATGTCAGAAAGTGATCAGTAGCATACAAACAAAAAGATAAAGACTGGAAATAATGCCATGTCATAATTCAGCATAAGCGTTTTCCATAATTCTACACAAGCTTCATAATTATAATTTAATGGTCAAGCAACACACCAAGTGGATGTTGTTGGATACTTTCATTTAGCCCTTTTTTGTTCTGGAAGGCGGGTAGGGCCCTTGTTGACGTGCCAGACAGATGCCTGTTGCTCCCAGACCTATGCCCTGACCTTCCCACCCTGAGAGGGCTTCCAAGCAGGAGGTTAGAGGGACCCTGGCCCTCAGGGAGCTACCCCCACAGCTGCACTTCCCAGCATCCCCTGCCACTGGCTTCTGCCTGGGTTCAGCCAACAGGAGACACTCGTAGGAAACTGGAGGACAGGAAAGCGGGAGGAACCAGGAGATGGCTCTCTCTTTCTGTGTGTGTGCACAGGTGTGTGTGAGAGAGAGGACACTTTGGACAGTGCTCCAATGACGGTTTGGTCTCCTCTCAGGTTCTGGCCTCATCATTTACCCTTCCGAGGTGGCCCCAGTTCGTGGACTCCAGTACAACTACCTCCTTCCTCACTCTTGTCCCTCTCCACCAGGGGCGGGAGAGACTTCCTGCTGTGACCAATCCTTGAACCGCTTCTGACCCCAATACCTTTCCCGTTCTAATCTCCCGCTGTTGGACTCCTGGGGAGGAGTCCGTTTTCCAGTGTGCCTTGACTGATACATTGCATATCTGATTTGTTTCCAGTTTCTCACCATTGTGAATACTTCTTTAATAGACACAACACTTTTGTAATATTTTGAATTTTTTCTTATGATAAATCCTCAGAAATAGCCATACTGGATCAAAGAATAGGAATATTATTAAGGCTTTTGTTGCATACAGATTCATATTGCAAGTTCCAAAAAATGTACTGAGTCAAGATATTCTTTAAATAATTAGAGATGTTTGAATATGGATTGAGCATTAGTTGATACAAAGTTACTCTTAGGGTTTTTTGGACATGATAATGGCAAGGTTGTTATATAAGAAATTAGGCATTTTTTTCAAGTCGGCACACTCAGATGTGAGAGAGGGGAAATGACCGGATGTCTGGGGTTTGTTTGAAATTATTATACAAAAAGAGGAGGGATAAATGAAGTGTAGAAAAACCTTAATATTCGAATCTAGGCCATGGCTGTACCTGGGTTTACTGTAGTATTCTCCTTACTTTTGTGTATGTTTGAAAACTCTCATAACAAAACAAAATAGTGTTAATACCTATTAAAAATGCACAAATTTTACCATATCTTCCTTCGCATTTAGTATTCTAATTTAACCAGCATTTAAAAATGTCACGCATTGTATTAGTTTTCCATATTGTACAACAAATGGCCACAAACTCAGCAACGTAAAGCAAGGCACACATGTCAGATAGAGTTGCTGCAGGCCAGACATCTGGGCACAGCTTAACCGGAACCTCCTCTCAGGGCTTCACAGGCCGCAGCCAAGGCATCAGGTGGGGCGGGGCCTCCCCTGGAGGGTCCAGGAAGGAAGGACCCACTTCCAGACCCCTCGGGTTGTTGGCCACAGGATCCCTGGCAGCAGCCTTCCTCAGAGCTAGCAGGGGAGCCAATATCCAGTAACCTCCTGGATGGGCGGGGTACTTTCCTTTTCCTGGAGGACAGTCATTCCAGTAAGTGACAACTGGACCCCTTGGAGGAAGATTTATGACATGCGCTTTGCTTAAAGGGACCCAGAATTCAGCGCAGACAAGAGCTCTGAGCCTGTGAGCTGCTCAGCCTGGGACCTGGCTGAAAGGCAATGCATCCGAATGGTGAGGACTTGAGACAGGTTTCTGCCCAGCAGGCCTAGGGACCCTGCGGTACACTAGCCACCCCTAAAACACCCCAAGGACAGGTAACCATTGCATATCCGTGGCTTATTATCGTCATTGTGTTCATCTTGCTTGTGGTGGTGACGTGCTGCCATCTGCCTGGCTTCCCAGTATCCACAAGGAGATCAGAAACTTCCATTACAGCGCCCCCGCGTGGCCACCTGCCTCTTGCAGAGGACAAGCACCTGGGGTTCTTCAAGGCCGGTGAGGTGCCCTCATGGGCCAG
The DNA here is from genome assembly GCA_004027475.1 of Anoura caudifer. Lineage (NCBI taxonomy): Eukaryota > Metazoa > Chordata > Mammalia > Chiroptera > Phyllostomidae > Anoura > Anoura caudifer. Next base: position 133,075 of record PVKU01002115.1, read on the forward strand.
AACGGGCTCCTTAACGCTTTGGGGAAGAGAGTGTCCTCAGCTCCTCCTAGGGGTGTGAGCAGATCCCTGTAGATCCTAGATGTAGTAGATCCATGACCACGCGCCCACTGTCCTGAGCCTTCCGATTCTTTCCCAGAGAGTGCTCCAAGGAAGCTCTGGCATTTCAATCTCATTTAGTGAGGCAAGTGACCCCACTGATACTGCTTACACAGATCGGCCTCCTGGGGCCCAGAAGAGGTGGGTAAAGGTGGGGGAGGGTCTGGGCGGGCACAGGGAAGACACTGGCACCACTCTTCCCTGAGACAGTAAGGGGGCAGGCAGCGTTGGTCCACCCAGACCCTGACGAAAAGGAGGTTCTCCCAGGAGTGGATCATAGGAGGTCTCCTGAGGAGAAAGGAACGACGCAAACAAATGTGATGTGCAGATCAGAGTGCTGGGTGCCAGCTGTGTGCCTGAAAGGAAAGAGTTGGGGCCAACGTGCACAGCAGGCAGGCCAGCCTGGGCCAAACCTGGGCCCAGCTCTTTCACCTGGAAGACACCCTATTTCTGAAGTCTGTCCGTCTTCCTGGCCAGCCCCTTCTGCACTAGGCACCTGGAGACCTCAGAAGACTGAGGTGGCCCACCCGGGGCTAACACCCCCAGCTGGAGCCTGGCTCATTCGATCCTGCCATCCACCCAGTAGCCGTGGCCTTCCGGGTCCTGCTCCTGCCTGAGCTCATCTGACCAAACTCGTCCTTTAACCGATTTGTGCCGGGTGCCCAGCCCTGCAGTCAGGCAGGGTGTCTGCATCGGAGGGGTCACGGCCTGGTATGTGTCTGCAGAGAGAGTCCTGTGGCAATAACAACTGACAGGAAGGACAAGGTGTACACAGAGTGAGAAGGAGAGACCAACCACCTGGGTAGAGGCAAGGAGGGCTTCAAGGAGCTGTCGTGCTCTAGCTAATGCTGGGAAAGCACCTCACACTTCAAGGCTTACCACAGCGACTCTTTATTTTGCTCATGAATCTGCCACCTGGGCAGGGCTTGGCGGGGAAGCCTTGCCTCCATGCCACAGCATTAGCTTCAGCCGCCGCCTGGCCTGAGGCAAGTTGTGGGGAGGGCACGTCCCGCACCAGGAGGCAGGTTCTGGGAAAGGTGGTCAGGTCTTGAACACAAGCAGAGGGCAGTTGCCTGGCATCAGGGTTGGGTCCAGGAGGTGGCTGCCAGATGCCTTGGTGACTGTCACCAGGAGGCAGCACTGCCCTGACTGATTCCTCTCCATCCTGGGGGCTCCCTTCCAGGGTATCAGATTTTGTCCCCAGAAGCCCTTGGTTGAAGAAGGAGCATTGAATGGTCTCTGTGCACCTCTCCACCAGGGTAGGGGATCCCTGGGGTGTTGCTGCCCTTGTTTGCACACCTCCCCTGGTCACTGGCCACTCCCCACTCCCTGGGCTGGTTGCCCTGTTGTGGGTCACTCACTGTTAAGGCTTCTGTCCCCTTGAGTTGAGAAACCTGCCTGTTCTCCCCTGGTCCCTGTTCTACACTCTCTGCCCACAGAATAAGCTTGGCCCCTGTCCTCTTCATCAGCAACAGAGAGTCAAGAAGTGTCACCAACATAAAGGACCAATATAGAACACCCACAGAGCCTCTGCAGTGGCCGGGGCCGTCACCAGAGCAAACACACAGCGCGCATTGCACTTCGGGCTACTCTCGGTGCTTGGCGTGCCATAATCCATGTAATCATCACACTCCTGTGAGACAGGCAGGACTCTTCTGCCTTGTTCATGCCAGGGTCCCCAACACCCTGCCTGGCCCTTCAAGTGCAATCAGTGTGTGTTTAATTACATTATCCCTATCATTTTGCTGATGAGAAGCCCTAAGCACAGAGAAGTTATTACTCGCTGAAGATCACACCGTTCTTAAATGTCAGAGTCTGGAATCTCAAACCAGGCATTCTAGCTCCAGAGCCCATGCCCTGAACCCCATGGGCTGCTTTAAAAAAACATCTTTTGTTTTCCCAGGAAAGCAGGGAGGCATCCCCGTAATGACAATGACAGGACGTCAGAGGACTTACCTGGCCTTATGATAAGTTCTCATCTCACTTAAGCTCATTACAACCTCCACAGTGTGAAGTTCAGAGGGACAGGGACTTTCCAGTCCTGCTCACCGCTGCACCCCCAAAGCCAAGCGTGGCACATAATAGATGCACAATAAATACAGGCTGAGTTAACTTTACAGATGAGGGACTGAGGTTCATATCGTTTCAGAAACTTGCCCCACGTGACAGAATTAGTAAGTGAGAAAGCCCTAATTTGAAAACAGTCTCTGTCCCAAAAGCAGTTTCCCCTGCACCATGTTGTCTGGCCTCCCTCGGCCTCAGCTTCCTCACAAGTAAATGGGGACCCTAATGCTCCCTAGGGCTACCATGGGGACAAAGGATGTAATGGATGAGAAGGTGCTGTGCAAACAGGAGAGGGGCACCCAGGTGTAATGTCTCCTTGTTCTGTGTCTGCTTCACCGAGGCCTGCACAAGATCTGGTACAGGGCAGGAGTTGGGGGTGTTGCATCAGAGCCCCAGTGAATGGCGGCGATGCCTACAGGACCTCATGAAACTGGGATGTTGGATGGATGGATGGATGGATGGATGGATGGATAGATAGGTAGATAGATGGGTAGGTGGTTAAGTGGATGGGTAGATGGAGGGCTGAATGGAAGGAGAATACCCTTCCATATACCCTTTTCAAGAGGGAATACCCTCTTGAAAAAGACGGTATACGAGCATGGACTCAGGCTGCTATTTTAGATTTTTTCCAGCAGAGGGCACCAAGGCCCAGTAATTGGCCTAAACCACAGGTTTTTGGCTGTAAAAGGCTCCCTGCAGCAGGGTACGGCTGCAGCCAGCACTAGGCCTGGCCTAGAGCTTCATGGCAGCTCTGACAGGTGAAAGAATCAAAGACATAGAGGACCAGGCTGGAGTCATGGGGAGCAGGGGGGAGGAGTAAAGAGCACAGGTTTAGAGGCAGACCCAGGTGCCCCGCCTCCAGTAGCGGGGCCTGGGGAGAGGACTGCACACCCTGGAGCCCAGTTCCCTTTTATAAAATGGAGAAATACGTGCGCCTTCTAGGTGAGGATTAAACGAGACACACCCCAGAGAATTCTTCAATACATGGAGGCCCTCCAAACACAGGTGAAATGTTCGTGGCTCACAGGTTTGTGCGACTGACAAGTACGAGGCAGGCAGTGAAGACGGCCTCTTATGTCCCCAGTGAGGTTTCTGTGAGAATAGGAAAAGTCCTGTTCGGATCCAGGTGGTTCCGGGGAATGAAGACCCTTCCAGGCAAGTTTTGTGTGGGGAGCTGCTCAGAGGCTGGGAAGGTTCTTAGAGACAGTTAGGTGAGCCCACCAGGGGTGGGTACCAAATACCCACTGAAGAGCTCACCCAGGAGTTCTGAGTGCACCTTCTTAACGTGGGAAATTAACATTTTTTATGTGGAACTAGACTTTCATTTGCCATCTTAACCGAGTGTTTCAGGAGGCTGAACTTTTCCTTCAGCATTTAGTTCTGGTGTTATTGTCACTCCTGATCGCTGCGGGGGTGGGCGGGGGTGCAGTTCGTCACAGGGACCAGGTCTGACTTTAATAGGCTTGGAATGCGCTTGGGGCAGGCAGCACCCTTCAGAAAGCTATGCCCAGTTCTACATGCTTTAAAAAATAAATAGAAAGCCAAGGTTTTCTGGAGCAAGCAACCTGGCTGGGCTGAGGGAGTGTCTGGCCCAGAACACAAACAGGGAGCGAGCTTCAGAGGGAAACCTGGCCTGGGCCGCTGCCCTGGTCCTGGGAGGAACATTATCGCTGCAGCGTTGCTATTTCAGAAAGCAGCGTACACGGCGCAGGCCTCGAGATGGGAGAGGCCCCAGGGAGGGTGGATGCTTTCAGCTTGCTCTTTTTTCACTCATAGACGGTGTTTGGAACCTGCCAAGGTGCCTCAAGCTAAGGTAACATTGAACAGGGTCATACCACGGTCTAAACCTGCTTCTGCTGGGTTTCAGCAGCTCCTGGCATGCTCACCTGTGTGGAGTGTCACTTAGAGGATCTGCCTCCTCCTCCAGCAGCACAGGGCCCAGTTCCCTGGCTCAGCTTGAGCAGGATCTTGGCATGCATTCTTAATAAAGTTACTCTGCACACCTCCCATTCACAAGTCCAGCTTGTTGAGATTCGCCCCTTCATTCATCTGTGACTTCAACATTTTCTGATCCCCTAATCCAGCTCTGTCCTTGGTTCCCAGGGAGACAGGCGATTAGGCCAGACCCATCCATGCCCCCCCACGTCCCCCCCAACCCCTCCCCCTGTAACCTAGTGGGGGAAGCAGAGGATTGCAACCTAGTGGAGGGTGGAGGCACAAAAGGCAGTGGGAACCGTGGGAATGGCGGGATCCGAGACTGACTGGCTTTGGAATGGATTCTGTGGTCTGGTGAGTCTTGGCCCCCTCCCCTCCTAGGGCAAGTGCGAGCTGATGAGCTGGGCTGCTGCTTCAGCCCAATCTCAGCAAAATGACTGAGCAGAACAGAGGCAGCAGAGGGCAGCCTGGCAAGCCCCACAGCTGACAAAGAGCCAGCAGCAAGTACGGAGGAGTGGATGGGAGAATCCAGGAAACCTTGAGCAGCAGCATAATGAGAAAATGAGCCACACTTGTCAGGTGGGTGCCGGCCAGCAACCCCAGGGGACAGGGGGCTGAGAGTTTGCAGCCTGAGGCACTGTCAGATTACCGCCATTGGCCCCAGGGCCCCAGACAGGGCAGGTCTGGCAATGTCTACAGAATTAGCCACAGGCTGGGAGCAGGACCGGATGAATGCACAGAGCCGACACTGGGCCATGGAGGCCTGAGGAGCCCACTTGGACTCAATGTCAAGGGGCCTGAGCAGTAGATCAGAAAGAAGGCTGCTCCTCCCTATAAAAATTTTACCACCAGCTGGGCACCTCCGAACAGGGGCTGCCACTCCTCACCCCGACATCTGAGGCCCCTCTTTGGAGCCTTCATGCTTCCTTTAAGGGTGTGCTACCAGTGATGTGGCCTGGCCTCGACCCTGAGTGCCACCACACCCCCTCACCCTGCCACGCAGATCCGAGGTCAGATTCGGTTGGGAACCTGACTGTAACCAGGCGACTACGAGGACAGCAGACCCACCTGCATTTAGTCCTGTTCTTCCTTTTCCGAGACTTGGACTGGCTGCCAGTGGTTGGCTTCCACACGATCTCTCAGCTTCTCCTGTCGCTGCTGGGTTGCCACGGAGGACAGAGGACACTGTGGGAAGAACAGACTTGTGTGGGCTGTGCATTCTGCCTCTGACTGGCCTGTGATCTCGGGAGCCTGAGTCTCCTCACTGCGCAACGGCGGACAATTGTGGCTGCCTCCAGGGTCGCTGTGAGGTTTGTGTGGCTGGTGACTGGTGCTCCTGGCACTGGTAGGGTGTTGCCTGGGAAATGTATGTTAGCTCTGGACTCTGGAAAGCGTGGGGCCAGGCTGCAAGGTGCAGAACCTGTGGGTCCAATGGGAGTGAAGCCAGATGACCCAAGATAGGTCAGCATTCTCTCTCCTGACTGAGTCTTGATCCCTGTCTATGTGGAGAACATTCCAAGGGTTGGAAACTGGCAATGAAGGCCAGAGTAACCTCCAAAGAGAGGGAGCACTTTTTAGGTGAGCCTGGTGCCAGCAGCCGTGCCCCACGAGAGAGGACCGCCGTGCTCATGCCCCAGCCATGTGCGTGCAACACAGGGTGGGATTACGTGGGCAGCTGCTGCCTGCTCTGTGGGTTTGGGCTTTGGCAGGATGGGACACTCCATCTAAGCGAGTGCTGTGTCTGATTTTCTGAGCTTCTTTGAGTCAGAGGCCAATAATGGGGCCCGACATGCCTCCTGGAGCCAGCCTCACAGCTGCTCTTCCCATTGCAAGGAGCCTGGCTCTGGCAGGGGCCCCGTGGCACAGGCTCCCAGCTCCCAGCCCCAGGCCAGGACAGGAATGGGAAAGGGACTCTCGGCAGGGATAGAAAAGGCATGGGGACCCAGAGACATTGACTCGGGAATAGGCTGAGAAAGCAATAGCAAGCAGGGAGTGAGGAGGAGGGGGTCAAGTAGTCATGGATAAGAAGGAGAAACAGAATTCAGAACAAAATTGTCATAGGTGAGGAGGAGGTAGAAAGCCAAAGAGAAGGGGAGAAAGGGATAGAGACTATCGAGTCGGGAGCAGTGGAAATACAGAAAGGGAAAAAAGAGAGGAAGAGATTCAAGAAAGATAAGTTAAGATAGGAAGTAGATGTTCAGAAAGGGAAATAAAGTCATAGAAAGAGGAAGCAGTGGGCCTGGGAGAGACTGGGAGACAGAAAGGAAGAGTGTGTGTGTGTGGTGAGGCAGGGAGCACAGAGACGGAGGAGGGGGGCTTGTGTGAATGAAAAGCCGTGCACCAGAGTTGGGAGCTGGGGGAGGGTGAAGCCAGCAAGGGCCTCAGAATCTACCACGGTCCACCCTCCCCATTTCACAGAGGAGAAGACCGAGGCCCAGCACATCAGAGGCAGAATCAAGCTTAGAATACAGCCAACAAAAACAGTGAAAGGAGAAAGAAACTTGACAAAAAGCTGAGAGACTGGAAGAAAGCCCCCAGGTGGGAGGCAGGACCGGACAAGGAAGAGGGCCAAGGGCCAGGCCACTGCGGCAGGGAGACTCAGGACACCCAGAGCTTGTGAACGTGTGGCCTCTCCTGAAGCTGGGGATCCGGCCAGGGCAACAGACCAGAGAACCTCCCGCCTGATCCAGGTCCCAGCTGAGGACGGAGGAACTGAGGGGCCGTGTGGGCTGAGCAACACCAACAGCGGTTCTCATTCTCACACATTCTTATCTGTGACCCCAGTCATTTGTTCCCCAAACCTCCTCAGATTAACACTGGGAAACCAGAGGAAGCAACTGGAGACGGGTGCACTGGTGGGCCTGAGAAATGGGAGCCAACAGCGAAGAGAGGACATAATTATGAACAACAGATACAGAAGTCACCATGATTCTTAGTCTGGGGCCATGCAGAGCAGGGGCATCAGAACTACAACAGTGAGTATGCTTAGTAATGGTCCCCAGCTGTCTGGGACAGGTGACCAACCACCTTAGCGAGCGCTGCTTATGAAGGTGTAGAAGCGTAACAAGCACCTTAGAGAAAGAGTCTCAAATCAGGAGGCCAGCAATGTGCTCCGAGGGCACAAGATGCCTACGTGGATTTTCAAGTGTGTGTTTTCCTTATCTGACATTATTTTAAAAAATTCTCTCCCAATTATGAATGCAAATTGTTTCTTTGTCAGTGATAATCCAAAATTAAAAGAGATGTTTGTGGAGCAAGACTTGAATTTCTTGGTCAGGGTTACTCAAGAAAGACTGAGCACTGAGTGAGTCGGTTAGCCACTGCCGACTTCTACTTCCCTTTGCTAGGCCACGCGCCCGCCGGGGGGCTGGCCCGCCATGGAGTGTCATCAGAGCACAGAGCGATGTCCACATACAGCAGGGGCAGCAGCTATGATGGAAGGTTGGTTAGATGCGCTCAAACAAGTAACCGTATCGAGGATCATGAGGGCCAGGTTCCTCGCTGACGGAAGAGGGATCACCAATATGGAAAGGGAGAAAAATAGAATTAGCCCTCTGGAGTTGGACTGAGCTGCAATCCGTGATATAAATTCATGATTTTCCAGGGAGAGATGCATTCTCACTCTCGCCAATGAGAGGATCTGGGTGCAGCAACAGCCCCACAGCAACGCACACCCCTACCACTTAGATCTTGGTTTCTAAAGGAACCAGGGCTCCTTGTAGAAATGGCTTATTTCAGGCCTGAGGTAGGGAAAGAATGGGATAATCCCAGAATGTATTATTGTTCTGGAAAGTAAGGAAGGGCTCAAAGAATGATGAGGACATGTAAAAAAGGCTCAGAACTCTCTAGTCAAATCCAGAACACTTTGTGCATCAAGATTATAACTCACTGAATAAACTAAGAAGGCATGAATCCAAACTTTCAGGCAGGGAGGGAAGGAAGGGGGAGAGAGGGAGAATTTGATGAGGAATGGAATATTTATATAGTTTCAAAATACTTCCCATAATAAGAGTTACTCATGACAAATAGAAAAAGAACAATTTTCTGCAGCGCTTTTCCTGTGGAGAAGCTTGGCAAACACCGTCAAAGTGATCAGGGGTCACCACTAATGGGACAAGGCGAAGTTACGTGCCACCTGATAAGCTGCAATGAGCAAACGACAGTGTTGCTGCTGCGATGTTCCTGCTGAAGATTCAAGACCTACATCTGACTGCGAGGAAGCATCAGACAATCCAAACCTGGAAGGCGTTGGAAAGCATCAAGATCATGAAAGTCAAGGAAGGACTGAGGAAGTACTTCAACCTGAAGGAGAATAGGAGAGACAGTGTAACAACACAAGATCTTGAACTGGATTCTTTGGCTTTAGAGGACGTTGTTGGGACAATGGGAGAAACGCGAATGAAGCCCATGAAGTCTAGGGAGAAGAGTCCAGTAACGTGTACGTCTACTTCCTGATTTCGATGGTCCTATTGTGATTAGGTAAGAAACCGTCCTTGTTTGTAGGAAACACTAAAATAGACCTTCAGGGAAGAATAAATTCTGTGTGCTTTTCTGTAAATGTCAAATTGTTAAAAAGAAGTTTTTAATTTTCCCACAATAAAAATCACAAGATAAAGAGTTTTTTATATAAGCAATGTCAAACCCTCGATGAATGAATAACTCTAAATTCAGACAACTCTTCCATACAGAAATCAAAGTTAGTGTGGTAAAGGACAATTGTAAGCTTATAGAACTTATGAACATGTGTGTAAAAATCCCAAATAAAATACAAGCAAAGTCTAAGACGCCAGATTCCAAGAGCCTTTCTTGAGAGCAGCTTACCAGCCCTTTACCCTGTGGTCCTCCAGCTCCTGCAGCAGGCGACTGTGCCCCAGGAGTGCCACCCTGGGTCAGGAGAGCCAGCCCCCTTAAGTGGCGACCGAGTGTGGAATGGGAGAGCCTGGAGCGTTGGGAAAGACCTCCTGCAGCGCAGTTGCCAAACCGCTCCCAAACTGCCTGCTCCAGGCTCGTGTGTGAGCAAGACAAACGCCTCTTATGGGTAAGCCCCTGTTGTTTGGGAGCTTCTGTCACTCGTAGCCAAATATGCTCATAGCCGTGAGAGCATATTAAAGGAGAAATGCCATGTTTGTACCTTAGATGAAAAAGATTCGATCAAAGCCAATGTGCATTTGTGATTAAAAAACACTAGATGGCTGAGAACTGCAATGCAGGTGAAGAAAGGATTTGCTGAATGGTGCGGACACTTTCGGTCATCCTTCTGGAGAAAACCAAAACGTGGTCGGCCCCTTACACCACACACAAAAATCAGTTCTGGATGGATCGAGGACTTAAATGTGAAAGCCAACTTTTTGTTAATTTTAGGAGAAAATACAGAAACATTCCTTTGTGAACTGAAGATAGAGAAGGACTTCTTAACCGAGACATTTAAAAATGCAAACGTGCCCTGACTGGTGTGGCTCAGTGGGTTGGGTGTCATCCTGCAAACCAAAAGGTCACCTGTTCGATTCCAGGTCTGGGCACTTGCTTGGGTTGCGGACCTTGGGGTTACGCGAGAGGCAATGTGGTGGGACGTTACTCCCCCTCTCTTTCTCCCTCCTTTCCCTCTCTCTAAAGATAAATAAATAAAATCTTTTTTTAAAAAATGTAAACATAAAGGAAGGAAAAGTGCAATAAAGCTGACTGCCTTAGAGTCTGGAACTTCAGTTCATCACAAGATACCACGGAGAAATTGAAGATGCGGGCTACGAAGTGCTGTGGCAAACCGTCTTTCCCAGAGACGATGGCAAGGGCATCTCCCATCCCACAGGCTCTTTGAAACCTTGCCACTCCCCGTCAAGAAGCAGAATTTGTACTTGGACCTGGCAGGTCCTTGTAACGGCTTTGACCAATAGGGTACTGCCAAAGTGATGCTATATGACTTCCAAGGCTAGGTTGTACAAATGACACACATACAGGCCAACCTCTACCCCCTGCTTCTGGCCTTCTCCCCCACCCCACACCCCCTGGGCTTGGCAGGTGACACAGGACTGCTTTCTGGCTCAGACCCTGGCTTCACCACATCTGATATGGTGTGTACGTGGGCTTGACTTCTCCAACTGTCTCAGCAAGACCCTCCACCAGGACCGCCTAGCCTGGAGACCTGCTTTGGCCTTACCTGGGGGCAGACTCTTGCATAGTCTCCAACCTGAGAGGTGGAGGGAGGCACAGAAAACAAATATCAAAGGCACATCCAACATCCATTGGTGCTGAAGAATTGAGGGAAGAGGTGGCCTAGGGCCAGCCCATGCGGGTGCACTCAGAGTGGGGAGCCATGCCCCCGCTAGCTGCCTGGTGCTGTCCTCTGGATCCATGCCCAGGAAGGGCAGGAAAAGGGTGGGACTTGGAGAGTGTGTGTTCTTGCTCTGCCCCTACCATGCTGTGTGACTGTGAGCATGTCACTTTGCTCTCTGGGGCTCAGGTTCCTCAGCACCAGAGTTCTTGCATTTCTCATTGGCATGCAGCTACTACCCCCAGGGGGCCTGGTATATCAAGCAGGTGCTCTCTAAAGGGAGCTAAAGGCACGCCCGCTTCCCCTGCTCCCCACATCAATCCAAGTGGCAAACTTCTGTCCACTCATCAAGACCCATCTCATTTCTCATCCCTGCAGGAAGTCCCTCTTGACACCTCAAGTGACTTGGGGTCTCCACGCTTCCCCCACCACAGCACCAAACTCTGTCTCTCAGCCCAGCCACCCCTGCTGGTGAACTCTTGGAGAACGAAAATCATGTCTGAACCATCTCTGCGTCCCAGCCCCAGCCCAGGGCCTGGCACAAAGTGGGCACCAGGAAATGGCTGCTGAACTAATTATTTAATTAGCACATAATGGAATTTGTTCCTGTAAGAGGACACAGAAAGTTCTCCCCTGGCTGAAGGCCATGCAGCACATTTCTAAAGAGTCCCCAGGCTTCTCTGAGATCCCCAAGAGAGTCACGGGGCTGTTGGGAAAGTCACCAGCTTCCAGGCAGCTGCCTTCTCAGCTGGTCTCATGATACACATGAGTCTCTCATTTATTCATTTATTTTCCAGTATTGGCAATATTCCAATACTGGCATTCTTTCTTTATCTGGTAAGATCTACAGACATATCAACAGACATATCAAAGGGTATTAATTGGCACCAATGTTGATTTTTTTAAAGATTTTATTTATTTATTTTTAGAGAGGGGGAAGGGAGAGAGAAAGTAAGGGAGAGAAACATCAATGTGAGGTTGCCTCTCACATGCCCCCTACTAGGGACCTGGCCTGCAACCCAGGCATGCACCCTGACTGGGAATCGAACCAATGGCCTTTTGGTTCGCAAGCTGGCAGTCAATCCACTGAGCCACACCAGCCAGGGCATGATTTAAACACATGTTTAGCCCTGGCTTATGTGGCTTGGTGGATTGGGCATCATCTTGTGAACTGAAAGGTCACTGGTTCAATTCTCAGTTGGGGTACATGCCTAGGTTGTGGGCCAGGTCCCCAGGAGGGGGCATGCAAGAGGCAACCAGTCGATGTTTCTAGCTCATATGGATGTTTGTCTCCCTCTCTTCTTCCCTCCCTCCCCTATCTCTAAAAATAAATAAAATCTTTAAATACATCTTCATACCTTTTATGCCTTAGCCAAAAAGCACAGGGTAAAACTCTCAATTCTCTGCATGTGGATTGTCCATGGCCACCATAGACTCCCAGGTAGCTGGCTTCCCCCTCTCATCAGACGCTGAGAACCCAGCCTTTCCAGTGTAGCCTGAACAGAATAAAACCCGGTGTCCTGAGGCTTGCTCACACACCTCTGGTCTGTTTCAGTTCACTCTCACAAGATTTTATAAAAATACAAGAGGGTGTACACATAGGATGGCATGTCAATCAATGGAATGTTAAAGGCAATTGTAAAAACGATGTAGAGGAAGATTTAATTTGATGACAGGGAAAGATGTTTACATGATTTTATTAAGTTAAAAACATAGCCAAAAAATTAGTGTTTATAGATGCGAGTTCATGCGTGATGCCACACACATGCAGGTACATGTGATGAGCTCCAGTTGCAGGCCGCTCAGACTCCGAAGTGCAGAACAACAGGATAGCTTCATTTTTTTTAATTTAATTTCTACTATGAACCCCCATTCTACGAGGTAGAAACTTCATCTCAGTCACTCCTGAGTCCCCCACCCACACAAACCACTCCCTCTCCTTTTGCCTGTTCTTACAGGTGGGTCCTCAAGTGTCACCTGTTCACAGTGGTGTCCCCTGAGACCGCCTGCCAGCTTGTCTGAGTCCCGGCTGTCAGTCCTCAGGGGCTGCTACGTGGTCAAGCCTCGTTCCTGACCCTGAGGCCCTTCGGTTCCAGGCAGCTTTCATGGCTACTTCAGGGCCCCTGTGGTAGGCAGGAAAAAAGTTCCCCTCCATCAAGACATACTTACTTTCTAATCTCCTAGAACCTTGTGACATAACCTTCTATGATAAGAGATGAAATTGCTTTATATGGCAAAATATGTGATTAAGATAAAAATCTTGAGAATTTATCATGGATTATCCAAATGGGACCTCACTGTAATCACGTATATCCTTATAAGAGAGAGGCAAAAGCTCTGACTGGTGTGACTCAGTTGGTTGGGTATCATCCCACAAAGCGAAAGGTTGCAGGTTGGATTCCCAGTCAGGGCACCTGTCTAGGTTATGGGTTCAGTCCCCACTTGGAGCACTTACGAGAGACAACCAATTGATGTTTTCCTTTCACATCAGTGTTTCTCTCCATCCCTTCCCCTCTCTCTAAAAATAAATAAATAAAATCTAAAGAGAGAGAGAGAGAGGAGGAAACAGACTGGACACAAATGAAGATGGAACAGAGAAAGATGAAGCCATAAGCTAAAGAATGCCAACAGCCAGCAGAAGAAGCAAGAAGTCCTCCCCCCTACCACCTCCTGCCCCCGAGAGCCTCAGAAGGAGCCTGGCCCGACCAGCACCTTCGTTTCAGTTCAGTGAAACTGATTTCGGACCTCTGGCCTCCAGAATAGTGAAAGGATACAGTTCTGTGGTTTTAAGCCAGAGAGTATGTGGCAACTGGTTGCAGCAGCCACAGGAAACTGAAACAGTTACACATCGGGTGTACCGTAATCTTTCCCGTGTGTGTGTGTGTGTGTGTGTGTGTGAGCCGAGGGGACCCCAGGGAGCTTTCCCTTATGCCCCACAACCCCCTCCCCCAGGGCAGGACCTCCCTCTCTCACCCTCAAGCCTCTTCTGGGCCCATGTGCTTGGATTTCTGCGGTCATATCTGTTCTGGTCTCCAGAGTCTCAGCTGGGTGCAAGGAAGTCAATGCCCTGGCCTCCTCCCCACACCTGGAGTCCCCCAGCACCCACCACCCCCCCCCCCCCGCCTCCCTGGGCCCGCTCCAGCACACTGGCTTCCTGGGGGAAAGCAAGGTGGGGTGGGGGTGGGGGTAGCTGATGCTGGGCACCTTCTTAGGGACCCTGATTCTTCACCTTCCCTCCTCTCTCCTTCTGTCCATTAGAACTTTCCTTATCTGGTCTAGCATCTGACTCTTCATCAACCCTTTCAAATGTGCTGCTTACACTCAAACCTCAAAAGCCAACCGTTTGCTGCTTTTATTATCTGTGTCCCAGCATGGCATGAAGGCGCAATTCCCCGGCAGCCTGGGTGGGGACAAGGGCATGGAGATAAAAGGTTAAAAGTAATTATCTTTGGGTCACATATATTTTCTTCATGATACTTTACTTGGCCATTTTCCAAAATATCCAACATTAACATATATTATTTTTGTAATTGAGGAAAAATTACTATGTTCAAGAAATTGTTTAAAGTGTATAACATTGAAAATGTTTTTAAAGTAGGCATGGAAAGGAACAAGTGCAAGAATAAAGCTACAACTGTGTTTGCTCCGGGTAGGACACTGGCTTTGCTCTCGGCTTCTCAACGACCAGTGAGCAGGAGAAATGCCGCCACCCTGCTCGTGAGACTGGAATGGACCAACTGCTCAGAAGGACTGCTATTCTTAGGCCTCAAAGCAGACAGGAGTTTCTGCCAAGGATCTGTTAGACACATTCTTAATCTGCTTTTTCACAGAGAGGAAACTGAAGCAGAGTGGTAAAATGTCTCACCCAGTGATGCAGCTACAAAGAGATGGAGCTGGATTTAAACCCACAGAGGAGTCACTCAGGGCGATCCTTTTAAAAGATATGTCTATCACCCTGGTCAGTGTGGCTCAATTGGTTGGAGCATTGTCCCATAAACTGCAAGGTTGTGGGTTTGATTCCCTGTCTGGGCACACGCTTGGGTTGCAGGTTTGGTCCCCAGTGGGGGTACATATGAGAGGCAACTGATCCATGTTTCTCTCTTGCATTGATGTTTCTCTCCCTCCCCTCCTTTCTCTCTAAAATCAATAAATGTGCCCTCAAATATATATATATATATAAATATGTGTCAAATTGCATCATTCCTGTACTCAAAATCTCCAATAGCTCCTTCGCTTATTCAGGGCAAAGATAAAAGCCCTTTGATTGACCCAATAATGCCCTGGCGTCATGCCCTGAAGTTTCCTGCTCCACTTCTCCACTTTAACAGGTCAGATCAGTTCACCTGAGGGCCTTTGTCCTGGTTGTTCCCCTCACCGGGAGCACACCTCCTACAGATAAATCAATACAGCAAACCCCCTTGCCCCTCCAAACCTCAGCTCAAAGGTCCTCTTCTAAGGAAACCTACACTGACCTCCCGATTACAATTTTAAATTGTAACCCACTCCCCTTCCCTGCCCTCCCCCTTGTACTGCTCTATTTTTGTTCATAGCACTTGTCACCCTCTAACACTGTTTGCTGTCCATGGGCTGCTCCCTCTGCCAGAGGGCAAGCTCCAGGAGGACAGACTCCGTGCCTCCCATTCACTGATGTTACCCAAGGGCTGTCGGCGGAACCTGGCACAGAGCAGATGCTCGCTAGGTGTCTGTGCGGTGGCCACTGACGCTCGGAGAATGCTTCCCATGTTGCCTGGCACATAGTGAGTGTCCAGAGAACGTGGATTAATTTATCTCGTGAGAGTCAGGGCCAGGGCCACTTCCCTTTGTGTGTGTTGTGTTGGGTAGGTCCTCTGTTTAGCAGTGGGGGTGGGAGTAACTCTGTCCCCAAGGACTTCCCATTCCAATGGGGCACACATGCCAACTAACAGAAGGGAACAGCCAGGCAGATGTTTTACTGGAGGAAAAAAAGGGTCCAGATAAGAGAGAATGTGTGTGCCAAAATCATGTCGGACACTCGAATGTGCATTTTCTCACTAAACACTCATAAGACCCATAAACAGGTATGAATGGCCCTATTGTACAAATGAGGAAGCTAAGACTCAGCGGGTCAAGTAACTTACTCCAGATCAAGTTAGCGAGGGAGTCACTCCGACCTAGAGAAGTCTCGGGGGTTGCAGCAGAGCGGGCAGATGGAGGGCAAGCAGGACAGCAGCAGAGAGGAGGCTGGACCGCACACCTTAGGTGGCAGGGACGGTCGGAGCCAAGGCACAGATGCGGCGGAGTGGGGGAGGAAGAAACTTCTCTCTACCCCTCAGGGTGCTTGCATCTGATGTTGTTTGAAATCTACACGGGAAAGATTAACAAGAAAAAATAACCAAATTTAATTACATAGGTATGTGCGGGAACCTGCACATACATGAGAAAGTCAGAGCTCCCCCTCCCCCCCCACATCACTGCCAGGCTGAGAGACAGGAAGTTGGGGTGAAGGGTGTATGGCACTCCAGGCTATGGATGAGCTGAGGCGCCTTGGGACTTCAGAGGAGAGGAAGGTCGATGTAGGACGATAAGAACAGATGCTCAGTAATTAGATGTTTTCCCTGCCTTATGGATGGTTCATAAAAGCTTATTTCTGGTGATAATTCTCATTATGGGAAGGCCCCTAATTTAGTTCCTTTAATGGAAAGGTAAAAGTTTCTGTGAGTTCACTGGGCCTCCATCGCCTTCAGCCCAAAACAATTTGCACACTGCAGAGGCACGTCTTGGGAGGCCTATTCTGGGCCCCTCAGGGATGCGTGGGGCATGTTCACGGGCAGCCGGAGTCGGGGAAGGGCAGACCTGTCGGCCCAGAACGGTGGCCTGTGCCCCGGTGGGGCAGGGTCTGGCACCCAGCCTGGGGATGGGATGTGCCCAGGCTCACTCCCAAGGTGGGATGAAGCCTCAGTCCTGGAGGAAACAGGCTCCCCGCAGGGCCTCTGCCCTCACTGGCAGGCCTGTCCCCCAGGCCCTGGTCTTCAGGGGTCTGTCCCCAGGCTGCAGCTTCCCTGGGCTTGGAGCTCTGATACCTCAGCAGCCACTTTGTCAAGAGCTTGTCAAAACAACTTCCAGGCACCTTCACTCTGAGCCCAAGGGCTACCAAAAAGCAAACCAGGCCCTTTGTTCGTGCCTCTTAGCACTGTGGGGCAACTGGCCTATTTTGTATAAGGACTGACCTCATACACTGAAATTTTCACCTTAATTTTTATTCTAAGATTATAGTAATTTATATAAGGGCTAAGATTTATTGAACAGTAACTATGCCCTTTCATGTTTCCTATTAAACTTCATTCATATAACACCCCTGATAGGTAAAGATGATCTCTCCATTTTGTTGAGGACCTGTGATTTTTTTGGGGGGGCAGGGCCCCAGTTGATCAGTGACTGAGAGTTGGTCATTCACCCCCTCAGCCCTTCCTCTGCTCTTCAGCCCTCTTTGAGCCCCTCTCCCCCCGGCCCCTGCACCAGCCTCAGAAAGCACAGGTGGGATTTGCACACAGGGCCCCAACCCTGAGCTCATGTCTTTGTCAGACACTTAGATTTCAGGCCCAGTAACATGTATTGTTACTGGATATTTATTGTGAGCCTTCAGTGTTGGGTGTTTTACCTACGCTTGACGTGTAGTTCTTATAACAGTGCACTTGGGGGGAATCAGAGGGAAGAAAACAGAGGGTCAGAAAGCAGGAGGGATCTGCCTAAGACTGCCCCACCGGTAAGGGACAGAGTCCAGAATCCAACAGCGTGGAATCTTGCATGTTTAACTCCCACCTCAGCTTTCACATTCCAGGCTCACCATCTCTGTCTCATGTTTGTTCTTGGGTTCTTAAATCCCTCGGGCTGGACCTTGGGGTCTAATTCCTCTCAGCTGCAGCAGCCCTGATATCAAATAGCCCAGCTCCAGCAGGCTCTGTGGGAAGATGCCAGCAGAGGAAAGCCGCCCCTTCCAGGGGCCCAGGAGTACAGCGCTTGTTTGGGGGGCCTGCTCCTTGGCCAGGGCCCTGGGGCAGTCAGGGACAGAAAGGAGGCCTGCTTCATGCAGGGCTGGGGCAGGGTTGTCCCAGGCCAGAAATGTCCAGACAACACTGGCCGTGGCTCACACCACTCCCTCCTCTTCTTCAGGAAGGCAGTGCTAGGAGGTGTGAGTCCAGCATGCTCCCTAGACTGTGCTGGGTCCAGTGGCCATCCTGGGGCACCCTCCCAGCAGAGGGTTATGGGTGGGGAGTCAGGCTGGCCAGGGCTGGGGTAGATGAGTCAGGAGCCAGACAGGGGCTTTGGGAGAAACCGAGACCAGCCCTGAGCCAGGCTGGGGGGGCTCAGTCCTACAGAGAGGAAGGAGGACAGTAGGTAGAACAGGGGTCTGGAGAGAAGGAGTGGGAGGGAAGGAGACAGACACACCAAGACAGGGAGAGTGGGACAGAGAAGGCGTGGACGATACAGGGGTTCTACAGAAAGTAACCTCCTGGGGCTACTGGATCGTAACTGCCAGATCAGGTCACGGTGGGCGGTCTCCCCCAGGTCCATGAAGTCTTTAGTAAAAGGGTTATCTTTGTCTTACGCAAGGTTTCTGCATGACTTTTGTACATCTACAGTAACACACCTTTGCAATGCCTCTTTTTCAGAGCCCTCAGGAGAAACCACCCTGGATCACCAGAGGGAAAAGGGGGTAGTGGGAGGGAGAAGAGAGTAAAGTGGGGAATAAATGGTGATGGAAGGAGACTTGACTTGGGGCATTGAACACAAATACAATATACAGATGGTGTATTATGGAATAGTACACCTGAAACCTATATAATTTTATTAACCAATGTCACCCCAATAAATTTAATTGAAAAAATTTAAAAAGAGAAATGACCCTCGATAAAGCGCGTAATCGTGTTACCTATACTGTAATCCAATCCCCACCCCGCTTTCTCCCACCTCCCATCTTCCCTGTGCTCCCTCCTCAATTCCCAACGCACTGAAGGAGCCGCAGACAGTCATTCCGAGAAGCACTTATTTCAGACTGTTGATACTTTGCTTCCGGTGTATCCTCTGTTTGGCTCAAATACATTTTAATAAAAATTTTCTACAGGTTTGGCTGTTCTTCTGTCAACAAGGGAAAGAGAGGTACAAAGAACAAGGAGAGAGAAAGGCAGGGAGAGAAAAAGAAAAACAAAGCCAGAGGCAGCGAGGCCAAGAGACAGAAGCGCGGAGGGAAGGTGACAGGGACACCGCAACAGGAGGGGGAATGACGCAGAGAGGGAAGAAGAGGAGAGGGGTCCCCCTGCCAGGCAGAGGGAGGCCCTGGCTGCTCTTCAGCTGGGGCTGGGGCTGGGCTGCCCGCCTGCTGGCCTCCGGGAAAGAGGCAGGGATCACACCCATCTGGAAGCCTCAGGGTGCCTCAAGGAGGAGGGTGTGGGGAGGAAGCCAGACATGAGCCACGTCTGGAAGGAGCAAGCAGCAGTACTTGGGAAAGGCCTGAATGGGGGGAGGAGGGGAGGTTGCGTAGACTGGGTTCTCTGGCCTGCATTTTCTCAGTGGGCAGACAGGACGGGACACCCGAAGTTTTGGGCTTCTGGACGACAGAAGGACTGGGCGGGCAGGCTGTCAGAGAGAAGCCCAGCCCCCACCCTAACCTCTTGGGAGATGGAAAATAGGTACCCCCACCCCCCCCAGAGGGGGAAATGACTAGCCCGAGGTCACATGGTCTTCAGGTCGACTCTAAAGGCAGCCCCTGTCGCTCATTTACTTGTTTATTCACTCTTTTATTCAATAAGCATTAACTAAGCAGCTGCCATGTGCTACAAACTGTGCTAGAGACTGAAAGCACAATGGGGCGTGATAGATGGCCTCTGCCCCGCCCCCGTCCGCCCCCCCGCCCCCCCCCCAGCTCAGGGTCTGATGGGGGAGACAAGCGTGACAGCACAGCGAGCCAAGTGCCCTGAGAAACGGAAGCTCAGGGGTGTGGAATCCAGTCTGGGGGTTCCAGGGCAGCTCCCTGAGGGGGAAAATCGGGGCTAAATTGAGAGACAAGTGGGAGCTAATAGGAGGGGAAGAAGAACATGGGGGGCAGAGGACGCTGACCCAACGACGCCCCGCTGCTGTGTCAGGGACAAAATCCATCTCGATGTGCCCTCTGAGGCTCAAGGAAGCTGTAACATTTTGTTTGTTACTCAACTGACTTTCCTCCCAAACCACTCCCAGCCCCGACCTTGGTCAGCAGGAAAAAATTACATAATGTCATCTAATGTGGTTTAAAGCTTGGTCTGATCTGCTCATTTAAACAGTCTCTTTAAGAAATTTTCAATCTGTCTTGCCTAAAAATGCTCCACTCCTCAGGTAGCTTCCACCTCCGCCTGCCTCCCCAGGCGTGTATGTGTGGAGAGGCCTTACCATGAGCCCCCAGGCAGGTACAGGATCGCTCTGAAGTGGCAGGTTTGGTCCGTATCTCTTCAGGGTGAATCTGTACCTGCCTGGTTGCTGGGCTCCTCACGTAAGGTCTTGAGCTAGTGAACTCTGGGTCTTTTTCAACCCAGGCCATGTCCCAGCGGTGGCCCTGGCTGACCTGGCTACACCTTGGCTCAATGCCTGCAGAGCCACAGTCTCTGTCTTATGCCTCATTAGCCCCCTGCCCAGTGGTCTCCCCGCAGCATTTGCCTTTACCCTCCTGCTTTATTAGCTCCCTGGCTCTCAATTCAGCCTCCAGGTCACTTAGAACACAGGACAGCTCAGGAAAGCAAACACTTGGGCCTCCTTTTCTTGGCTCACCTACAAGTCCAAGTTTACAAGGCTCCGTGTGCCTGTTGTTGCACGATATTGCATAGAATGCATACACCACCCCTTATTCTTGCACATTTTCCTCCAACTTTTTTCCTCTTATGAAAAATCCTGTAATAAACATCTTTGTACCTTCCTCTTGGTGCCCTTATGCAGGTATTTCTCTGGGATAGAAAATAAGAGGTAAATTGCTAGGTATGTGTAGGTTAAATTCTCAAGGAGTCTGACAGTCAGCCTCCAAAACCAGCGATCCCAACTTTCACCACCAGAAACTCTTATCAACATTGAATAGCATCAATGTTTTTCAAAATGTGTCAGTCTTACAGGTGAAAGCTAATTCCCTGATCAATATTTATTTTAAACTTTTGTTTCCCTAAGCAGCAGCAGGGCTGCCATCCTGGCATGCAGAGATCCTTTTTATTTCTTCTGTGACTTTCCTTTTCAAACACTTTGTCCAGTTTTCTATTGGCTTGTCTGCCTGTTCTCCTTGACTTGTGGTTGTATTTTCTAGACATTGATTTCTTCTAATACACATGGCAAATATTACTCTTGATTTGTCATTTGTATTCTAACGTTATATTGTCTCTTCTTACAAAGAAGTTCCCAATACCTGCTCAAACGAGGCAAACTTACTCTTTGGGACTGTTACTTTTTCTTCTAAATTAAAATAAAAATTTGCACCCTGGCTGGTGTGGCTCAGTGGACTGAGTGCCGTCCTGGGAACCAGGGGGTCACTAGTTGGACCTGTCAGGGCACATGCCTGGGTTGCAGGCCAGGTCCCCAGTGGGGGGCATGAGAGAGGCAACCACACATTGATGCTTTTCTCTCTCTCTCTCTCTCTCTCTCTTTCTCTGTCCCTTCCCCTCTCCCTAAAAATAAATATATAAAATCTTTACCAAAAAAAATTTGCTCAGGTCTCCAATCTGGTCTCTGTCTCTCAGGGAGGGACGTCCTGAACTGTCCCCCACACAAAGAACAGGGTCCACTGTCTCCAGCAGGGAGAGAGCACCCATGCCCATGCAGCCCCTGCCACCGTGGCTCCTGCCCAGCACCCGGCGCCACCACACAGAAACCTGGCCCCTGCGATCTGACTACAGAAGCAGGGCCCTCTGCCAGGCCGCGTGTTCCGAGGGGCCATCCTGCCGCCTCCATGCCACACTCACATAATCGCACGCACACCTGGGCTCCTTGCCGAGCAGGTCCCCTTGCTGGGCTCATGGCCACAGGCAGCCCTAGCAAAGGCAAGGGCTGGCCTCCAACCTCCCTTGGATAAGAATTTGGTAAATTTTTCTCCTACAGTACCTGGCAGCTTTTCCTTTCAACCCACAAAACACGCTAATTACACTCTAATTATACACCCTCTCCCTGACCACACTGCTGGTCCCACCCAGGGACGGCTTTTCCCCACACCTCCCTCCCCACTCCTGTCAAAGGGAGGCTGTGTTTCCCAGAGCGGCAGAGGGGAATGCTCCAGCACCCACCTCGCCCCCTCACAGACTCTCTCTCCAGACAGCCTCTGCCCCGGTGCAGCAGCTCTTAGGAGGCCCTTTCTCCTTGTTCATTTCCAGGCCTCCCCAGAGCCGGGGGTTCAGGTTGCTTCCAGTGTCTGCCTTCTCCACAGCCCCGACATACGGCCCCTCCCAAAATGAGGATTCTAAGAAAGGCCACACTGGGCGATTCCAAGGTTATCATCTGCCTGTAGCTTCTCTCATTAAAGAAAATATAACTTACTTCCTCATAGGACACCACTTCTGATGGGGCATCCAGCACCCATCCGAACCCCCAGGCTGAGCACTGCGGTGCACCTCGACGTCAAGAGTAGCTCCCACCTGTCACTTGCACTGGAAACGCCTCCACGTGGGAACCCCATTCTATTGTGCAAAACTGCCCTTTCCCCTTCAATTTCCCTAAATTAGTTCTGTTGTGTGTTAGGGAGCAAGGGTCCACCACGACAGAATGGAGTTTTCTCCTGGATGCACAAGCCTGAGCAAGTTATCTCCCTGTCTTGTGCATCTGTTTTTCCTCCGTAAAGAGGGGATGATCATCCACCTCCCAGGGCGATGATGAAGGGGACTGAGTCACACGTGAAGGACCACGTGCAGTGTCCAGGGGAGGTCTGCCCTTTCCTTCCTCCACACTTGGCTGCCCGCTCCTGCGCCCGTCACAGGCCAGGCCCTCTGCATGGACGGATCCAAGGATGGCTTTGCTGTGAAGTCTAAGTTAAGGCCATGCTTGCTTTGAATGACCCCAAATTGCTACCTGGCCCCTGACATTAGCCTCCCCTCACTTTTCAGCCTGAGTGGCTCCTGATCCCCAGACACCAAAAGACCCTGGGCAGGGGGGTATCAAACTGGAATCTGTTAGCTCAAAGCAGCCAAACTGGCCTACCAAGCAAGCTGCCTGTTGGGCCCACATTGGAAATGTACACCTTGACTCAGAGGCTGAAGGGCAGTAGGATTTGATGGTCTTTGTTGTTGTTGTTTTTTAATTTGATGAGGTTCCTCGAGTGGGCGCACATTCTCACACGCAAGCCTCGTTCTTGCTCAGGCTCACAATCAGGCCCGCAGTCCCGCACCCTCACAGCCAAGAACACATAATCCAAGCAGCCACCTGCTGCCAACTGAGTGGGCAGTGCGGCTGGCAGCAGGTGGGCAGGGTACAGGAGTCTGTGACACAGGAGACATCATAATTCTGTACGACTGACATTCTTTTCCGGCTCCCACTCCCAAAACAGCGTGATGCTTCCAGTTGGAAGGGGCTCTGGCGCTCCTCCCCTCACAGCAAGACAGCAGGTGCTCACCGGGGGACACGGGACACAGGCTCAGGCTAGAGAGAGGGAAGGGCTGCGTCAGCCGTGCTCACGGGTGCACAGGCGCCAACTGCAGTCGTTTCCTCGGTGGAAACGACTCTGGCCAGTCCAGGGCTCTCTCAGGCAATCCAGGGCTTCCCCCGCCCCTCCTAGCTGGGGTGCTGCAGTTCTGGAGCTGGGCAGGGTACGTAGTGCCAGGGCAATGCAAGGGCCACCTGTCCTTGGTCACCTTCATTCCATAAGTCAACCCCCTGCCACCCTTGCATTCCCACCGGTGGCTCTGGTCACCAACACCAGTCTCTTGTCACTAGCTTCTGTTGAAGGGCCCACATTCCCATGTGAATAGACCCACGCTGATGTCTGACATCTGACAAGGGCCCCTGTGTTCTAGAGGCTCGTGCGTGTCACCAAGACTGAAATATGGATATAAATACAGATCTAGACATACTGTACAGATTTGGTCTCTAAGAATTATTTTGGAAGCCCATTAAGTGATTGAGCAAATGAAAAGACCAGAGAAGGGAGTAGGAGACAAATTGCCCCCATCCCCCCGGGGCCAAAGCTAGGGCCGAGAGTACCCTGTGTGGGCGTCGGGCACGTCTGTGTGGGACACACCTCGAGGTCAGGAGGCAAAGGAGCATCAGAGAAGCGGGCCCCTCAGCCCCTCACATATCCAGGTGGGCTCTCAGCTGCCCCACAGCATGCCTGAGCCCTTTGCATCACCACTACCAGCTCCATTAACCCAAAGCAAGTTAAGCTCCCAGAAGTGATGAGTTTGGAGGGGTTTAGGTGCGGTAATTAAATCAGGGCCAAAGGGAGCAGGTGGTAGTTAAGTGCAGGGAAGTGAGGCAGCAACCTCAGGGTCCTGAAGGGAAACCAGTACAGAAGCATTCACGTGGGCCCGTCAAAAGCTCTGGGGATGGCGCAGGGCAAGGGACAGGAGTCCACAGCTGTGGCCTCCTCTCAGACTCAGCAAACCTCCAAGCTGGAGGTACCAGCAGCCTCCGTACAGCTGAGGAGGCAGGCCAGGAGGGAGGCAGGGGCTCCTCCAATGGCACGTAGCTGGAGTGGAAGCCAGGTCTTGTGATAAATGGGCTCTGCCTATCTTCCTGTGTACCCAGGAGTCCTGGAAGTTCTGGGGTTGGGACTTGGTCTCACATGATGGGGCTTTGCTTCCACGTCATAAGATAATGATGTTAATGGGATCAAAGCACCAGGTCTCACCTCAGCCCTGACTACCGCTCCCATCCCCAAAAGACACATATAATCTTAAGAATAATTGGTCAAGTCAGCAAATAGATTTTCTGCTGGTTAGACCGCTTCCACCCCATCTGACCCCGCCCCCAGACCTACAAGGAAGCAGGCAGCCCAGGTCACGTCTCAGGACCACTTATTTTGAGCAGTCCAAGGATGCGGCTGGGTCCCACTCCTCCCTGGGTCCCTAGGACCCAGGGTAGAGCATCTCACAGAGGCCTCAAAGGCTCTTGGTGAACGAATGAGTGAATGAACGCACACGTTTTGCCTGGAATAGTGTCCTCACACCAACAGCAGAGCCTCGCACCACACGGCGCCAGAAGAGACATGCAGGGTGAATGGGCGGTGCCCTCCCTCCGCCCCTCTAGATCTGTTGTCCATCTTTCCACACCCTGCTCTGTGCCCCAGATGCTGACCTGAAGGGGCTGCACCAACAGGCTCCAATGCCTTTTGGCTTCTGGTTAGGTCTAGGCAAAAGGGAGCCCAGCAGGAGATGGAAGAATGAGAGAGGAAGGGAGGATGCCAGAGAGCTGATCCCCCAGGCCGGCTCTCTGGGTGGTGCCCCGGACTGGTGCAGCTCTGGACAAAGGGCACCACTCCTGCGGGGCCCCTCTGCATGGGACTCTCTCCCCAGGTTCCAGTAACATGTCTCTCCCCTCACCCCTTCAGTTTCTAGGTAATATCAACTTTGCTTTTCCTGACTCTAGGGTACTGCAGGATCCTGCGTGGTTTCCCTTCACACTGCCCCCCCATCTTTATGCAGAGTCCCTTTGTTAAGTCCACTTTGAACTATCTTAATTAAGTGAGAGTCTGTTTTCTGCTGGGACCCTGCGTGATACAAATGTGTAACTGGATGGATGGATGGATGGATGGATGGATGGATGAACTAGTATAATGTCATAGTACAAGTTTTATAGCCTGGGTTTGTACTTTAACTCTACCACTTACTAGGTGTCTGAACTTGGAAAAGTTATATAATATCCCTATAATTTTTTTCAGCTGTAAAATGAGATTAAAAACAGTAATTTACTCACAGGGCTATTGTGAGGATCAAATGTGAGAAGAAATGCAAAGAGTTGAGCCCCTTGCTTGGCACACAGTGAAGCGGTCACAGTTGCTCCTATGGCTGTCCTGTCAGAAGGTAAAATGAAAGCCCATAATGTCTCCCTTGTGAGCCTCCCCAAGTTCGTGAACCTGGAGGTCAACCCAGGTCTTGGTGTGTAACACCTCTGAGCTCTAGGGTTGCGGGTGGGGCGGGGGTGGGGGGGTGGCCACCAGATTTCCCTCCCTTCCCAGAGCCTGGCTGTTGTCCTCACTCCTCCCGCTGAGCTGGTGAGGCAGCGTGGGGTGGGGGTGGGGGTCTGCTGTGGCCCTGAGGTAGGCAGACAGACAGCTCTGACTCCGATGGGCATTGCCTTGGGCTTGGTCTTCTTTCTCTAGAACGGGAGTGAAAGAACATGACTCAGTACTTGGTGACGTAAGTGACTGTGGCAGTTCGGGGGAGGCCTCTAGACACTGCAGCCCCCCTAGCAAGCTTCCAACTCTGACCTTTCAGAAGGTCCAATAAAGATCAAGAGCAGTGGGCCTTTCTGTTGAGGGGCATCCTAGGCTACAAGCACCCCAGTGAGGCTGGAAGGAACTCCCAGAATCTCTCCCTTTAGAGGCCTGGGCAGAGAGGACTCTCCCTGTCACCAGGAAGGCAGCCTCCTGCCCCACGAACAGCAGCCCTGAACTCCAGGCACACTCACTTGGTGACTGCGAGCCCCCTATCCCCCGCCCAGCCACATACATTCCTTTTGCCCGAAGTCAGGGCAGGTTCACTGAGGCCTTCTCTGAACCAAGGGCCACCCCAGGCCCTGGGAGCACGTATGAGATAGATGTGGTCCCCACCATCCACACACATCACACATCCAGAGATGGTCACAGTGAGAAATAGTTGAGTTCCATCCCTCCCTTTACAGATGTGGAAGTGAGTCCCAGGGAGGACAGAGACCTGCCTGAGGCCGCCTAGTGCTTTGGGGCAGAGCCTATTGCAGCCCAGGGGCCCAGGCCAGTGTCTCTTCCCCTCCCAGGTCAGCATGGGCTCTGACAGGATCTTGTACAAAGGGGCTCTTGGCTTGAGGTCCAGGAATTGAGGGTCTTTGGAAGCTGACTTGCAGGAAGGCATTGGCAAGTCACCTGAACTCTCTCGGCCTCCACTTCTTCAGCTTCGAAATCAGAATAACACGGCCTTCCTCGCAGAGAAGATGCAGCAGCCTGGGTTGTGCCTGAACACCATGCATTCAGTGGAACCGTAAGAAATTGTTGGGTTTTCAAATAATGGTTTCACCCAACAGTTATCATTTTATTAGTATCAGCACATCATTAACCGTGTGCTGTCGTATTTTACCTCTGTCCCCTCATCTCAGAAACAACAGCCAGTGGCGGGTGCCCACTGAAGCTCAGCCTCCCCCGTCTCGCCCCCCTTCTCATGCAGTCTCTTCTCCCTCAGGCAGTCACAGGGCAGCCTGACCTCTCTGGGGAGAACCACAGCCCTCGGGGAGGAAGATGAAATTGTGGCAGAGATGGGAGAAGAATAAGGAGCCGGCTTCTACAATCATCTCCGTAGAAAAGTCTTCAGAGTTCAAAGAAAAGAAAAAAACAAACCAGGTCACACTTTTAAAAACCTGACACAGTGCAACCCTATGAAGTCACGCCTGAGACTTCTGGTGGGCTTGGGGACAGGACACCAAAGTACTGCGGATGGGGCCTCTCCCTTTTCCATCCTCCCTGCCAACCCTCTCCCAGACTCCCTGAGCAGGGCTTAACAAGAAAGTCCGTTCAGTGTGTTCTGGGTCACAGCTAGGAAAACAGCCAAAATGTTCTTTTGGCAGCTGGTTGCCACCTGGAGCCATGGCAGAGCTGAAGGTTGCAGCTCCGAGGAGGCCCTGGCATCTCAGTGTCCAGCCTCCTGTCCCTGGATCAGTGGCTGTCAAACACTGAGGGCAGAGGCTGGTGCTCTCCAGGGATAGGGGTGCCACCTGACCCCTAACTCCTGCTGCAGGGTCTTATCTCATGCCAGGCAGGCAGCCATTTTGTCCGGCTTCAGCCCTTCCTTTCTTTATCAATAATCAATAGCATATCTGTGCTGGCCTTAGGGACCCTGGGACAAACAGAACAGCCTTGTGGACTCACTAGTCTGTCTCACTGTTTAGCACCCAACTCCTCCACCAGCCTGGACCCAGGTGAGAGCAGGACCCAGGTGGCACAGGACACACTCGAGGTACTTCCTAAATAGCTTTGTTCACCATTAAATAAAGGGAGGAACAAACGTGTGACTAGCTAGATTCCATAGGAGCATTTTCAGTAACAAGATTCTCACTGCTTCCCAAGTTGCCCTTTTCCCTGGAGGGAACTGGCTGGAAGTGGAGGACCCCCCAGGTCCCCTGCTGCTACACATCAGGGAGGCCACGAACCTTCCTCACACTGGGCTCCAAACCAGGAGCTGGGGAATTCCCAGGGCCAAAACTTCCCTCGGGCCTGGGTTTGTCTCCCTCCACCACCCCTCCCTCAGAGGCCTGTACATTCTCAGCACCATTTCTTGGAAGGAGACAATGGCTAATGATTAGAAGTTCAGGAATTCAGTACAGGAAGTGGTCATTTAAACAAGGGGAAAGGATGCTGATGAAGAGACAAGAATTCCGGGTTCTGGCCTCCATAGGCAGGGACACGGGGTCAGGTGGGCCCGGAGTCAGCGGCAGCTCTGACGTGTAGAAGCTGTCCAGTTTCTGGCCAGTCACTCACTCCCCACACTGAGCCCCGGCTTTCTCTTTTTAAGAAGGGGTGACAACATCTACCTCAGCGGACTCCTGTGGGGGTCATGTGAAGAACCAGGAGTGCAGCTGTCCTGCTGGCACACGAGGACGCTAACTTAGTGGATAGCTGCTGCTCAGAACCCTACTCAGTGTCCCTCACATTCAGCATACCACCCTGCCCCCATGGTCCAGCAACTAAAGGGTTAACATCTAGCCCAGCAGTGGGTCTCCAGGACCCTGATGACCCTTCTGATTGGTTGGTACCTGTATTGACCTAATGGCTATGCCTAAATGCTTTGTAAACTGTCTGAGCTGTTGAATCCCCAGACCCACATTTTCAGCTCAGATTCCGCCTCCTGATCGGGTACTCAGCCCCGCCCCCTGGGCTCCACCTGGATGTCTCATAGGCAAGGCATGCTGTCCGCTCCCAGACTGAACTGAGCCCTGCTAAACCCATCTGAGAAATTGGCTCCACCTCTGCCCAGCTGCTCCAGGTAGCATCCATACCCAGGCTGGCCCTGGTCTGGCAATTCTGTTTCCTCTAAGTCCTCTGGATCCATCCCTCCTTCCTGTCCCCACCCACCTGTGTCCCCATCATTCCTCTGCTAACCTTCTCAGTTGGCTCAGTGGCCAACCTTCTCAGTGGATTCTGGGCTCCAGTCTCTCCCTCTATTTCATTCTTGCACTGTGGCTACCTTCCCCCAGCAGGGTCTCTCTTTGACCCCGAAATGAGAGGACAACCAGCGGGGACAGCCCTCAGTGATAGTTGTCACAGTTTGGAGTTCCTGGGCAAGGAGCTTCTCAGATAACTTGTTAGCAAAAGGTTTATTGAGGGTTGATCTCAAGAACAAGACCTGTTGGGCAGTGGGACAACTGGGGCTGTGATGCAGACCCCACAAGGGCCTCAGGCCACCTCTTGGGGAGCCCTGGAGTTGGAATGACTTCTCACAGTTGTCTCAAATTGGAGCAAGGGGGTTGGGCCTTTATTCCAACCTGTGGACCAATTATTGGACGCCAGCTTATCAGGGAAGGGGAGTGACATTAGATGAGGAGTGTCTCTTCAGCTTGAGGCATCAGGCTGCAACGGAGCTTTGTCTGCAAGCTGGCAGCCAAGGAGGGGCGAATGCTCCAGTCTCAGGTGGGAGACAAGGGCCGCTGGGCAGTGGACCGCAGGGCCCCCTGGGTCAAGTATATCCTCCGGAATGTTTGTTTCATGATGAAAAGGATACGCCGCCATTGCCTTCAAGATACATTTGGAATGTCTTATTTAGTACTGGAGGCTTTTCACGATCCGCCCCCAACATCCTCTCCCCGCCGCTCTCATCTCTCACCCCTCCCCACTTGCTTCCAACTTACCAGCCATACTGTGCTTCTTGCAGTTTCCCAAGCTCAGCATGCCGTTCACACCTCTCTGCTTTTGCACATGTTATTTCATCTGTCTGGAACGCCTTTAAATGGAGGGGGGAAAAATCCTATTCTCTTCTTCTAGCCCATTCCCGCTCATCTACAACATGGGCTCAACGCTGCCTCTCCTGGGAAAGCTTCTACTAATTCCCTTAAGTGGGTGCTCCCACGTGACCAGGGTGCAGTTGTTGGGTGCCAATCTGCATGAGACCTTCATCCAGGCTCAGATCCACAGGGGCTGGTGCCACATGGAGCCTCAGTTACTCAGGACGCGCTCGTGGAACTGGAGCAGGAGACCTCGGGAAATGCGGGAGCCAGGGAGGAGAAACTGGCAGTGCAAAGCCGGGAAGCAGGAAAGTGCCCCCCGCCCCAGAGGGCCAGCAGTGCCCCACCCTGTCCGACGTAACTGCTGGCATCATGCTTCTCCCCTCACCGCCCTCTTCACCGTGGTCATCAAAGCCACAGTGTCCACTACAACCAGGCCCTGGGCCAGGCGCTTTATAGACACACTTCCCTTTAATTCTTATTTTATCCTCACTATCAGCAGCCCCCAGTAGTGAGTACTATTATTACCTGCACTTTACAGATATGAAAACCGAAGTTCAAAAAGGTTAGGAGCTCTGACCAAGGTTGCACAGCTGGATACTGGACTGTGTGACGTAAGGACGCTGTTCTCCACACCAGCAGGCAGCTGGGACACGCTGATCTCATCCCTTCCCGCTCCCCCTACCCATCACTGATGGCGGAACTCCCTTCCTAAATGAAAGGATGTCCCACTGGGATATAGGGTGGGCCCAGCTGCTGTCCCCAGAGACTTGGGCGGGGCCTTGGGAGGGGGTGGGAAGGACGTTCAGAATCCTGTCTGCCCTTCCAGCTCAGACCAAAACCATGTTTGACTCAGCTGCAGTGAGGTTGCTGCTTGGAGAGATCATCAGTCCTCCCTGCAGGGGAAGAGCCAGCCTCAGCTGCAACCTGGACTCGGGCTCCCAGATCAGGGCCCTGCCACTACCAGGCTGCTGTAGCAAAGGCCATCTTGAAGCGGAAATCTGAGGACGCTGGGAAAGTCCCTCCTCACCCACCCACACAGAGGGCTGCGGACGGCGACTGAGGTCCCTCTGCATGAGGAGCGTCCTGACTCTCCCACAGGCCTGAAGTCTCCACCCTGCCTGGGAGCCCCTGCCTCGGCTCCCTGGCTTTAGGAAACGCACAAGCAGCCAGGGGCTGGTTCTAGGGACTTGGGGAGGGAGCAGACCCCAAATCAGGACATGACAGGGACAGATGGACACACAAGAGGCAGCATAGCCGGGAGAGGCTTTTGGCCAGACTGGTTTTAAGTTGGGTGCCAAATGTGTTGACCACAGGGACTTTGGGAGGGCACCTGCCTGCGCTGGGCTTCTGTGTTTTCATCTCAAAACAGGTCAAGAGTTACAGTCTGGCAGGGTCAGTGTGGGGACTCCACAAGATAGACATTGAGGCTATTTGATGACACAACGGGGCCGGGTGCCCAGAAGGAGATGAGGACGGCAGCTGAGACTACTAGTCATTCTGGTGGACTCGTCACATCGCTCCAGGCCTTGCTGGACAACATAGACATTTCTTGGCCTGGCACTTAAGACACCCATCTTGTATATCAAAAAAAAAAAAAAAACCTACAACACTAATTTGAAAGAATACATGCACCCCTATGTTCATTGCAGCATTATTTACAATAGCCAAGATACGGAAGCAACCCAATGTCCAGCAATAGATGAGCAGATCTAAAAGCTGCGGTACATATATACAGAGGAATATTACTCAGCTATAAAAAAGAATGCAATCTTACCATTTGTGACAGCATGGATGGACCTAGAAGGTATTACGCTAAATGAAATGTCAGTCAGAGAAAGACAAAGACCATATGATTTTACTTACACATGGAATCTAAAGAACAAAACAAACAAATAAGATAGAAACAGACTTTTAAACACAGTGAACAGACTGATGGCTGCCAGAGGGGAGGGGGTTTGGGAGACTGGGTGAGCAACGTGAGGGACTGAGAAGCACAGACTGGGAGCTGCAGGACAGTCACAGGGACGTCGGGTAACACCATAGGGAGTGCAGTCACTGAGTAACTGCGTTTGCTGCCAGTGGGTACTGGAAATGCTGGGGGAACACTTTGTAAAGTATATGATTATCAAACCACTATGCTGTGTACCTGAAACGAAAACAAAATAGTACTGAGTGTAAGTGGTAATTGAGAAACAAAATGTAAAAAGGTTGCTAATATTAAAAGAAAGACACGTACTCTGCCTCCTCAGTTCCCTCACTCGTGCTTTGCTCTAGCAGTTCCAGCTTTCTCTCTCATACCCTACATTTTTACTGCAATTGTACGTTCATTGTGTGTTCACTGGTCTTTTCCCCAGCTTGACATGGTTCTTTAGGGGAACCTAACTATTTCTGGTTCCTCTGTGTCCTTTGAGGCCAGTACAAGGCCTGGCCAGGGTGCCCAGTGCCTGGGGTTTATTGAATTGTATGGAGTTCTGTGGTTTCTGAAGGCAGAATGGCCCCCAGTGGTTCGGCGATGTGGGGAGGAAGGTACAGCGTGAGGAAGGCATTTCTGCTAGAACTGTCCACAGGGAGGAGGAAGATGTGGTTGGTTTCCTGGAAGCATCCAAGCAGACCCCGAGTGGGTATTTGGCAGGGGTGTGATCACCAAGGCCCAACGGGACCCACAGCATCTATGAGCCTGGGGAGAAATGTCTGAGTTGGAACGCTCTTCAGAGATCCTCAAGCCCAACTCCCTCACGTACAAATGGGGTGAATGAGGCCCAAAAGGGGAACAGATTTGCCCAAGGTAAGCCAATGCCAAATCTAGGATGAGGAGCAGGTCTCCGAGCTCTGCAGAAAGAAGACAGGTATTGTCTATCCTTTTTACAAAAGAGAAGACTGAGGCCCAGAAGGAGGCGGAAGCTTTCTGAAAAGATCTCCAAGAGAGTCTGTGACAGATCACAATCTATCTCTGGCTTCAAGGCTTCCGCATGGCTGCCAGGGCTGAAAGGTTTCTGGCTGGCAGAGTAAGAGTCAGAAGCCTGATCCCCGCCCCTGTCAAGGCTGCAATGAGTCACTTCCTGGGGCCATTGCTCCGCATCTCCAGGCTGGAAAAGCTACCTCACATTCCCTTGGCTCCACTGACCAAAACACCAAAACTCTGTCAGGGCAGTCCTTGGCTGCAATCCTTTCTCTCTCAGGGGGAGAGAGAAAGGAAGGGGAGGGGAGGGGAGGGGCGGGGAGGAGCGGGAAGGGGAGAGGCTCTCCAGCTGTGAGGGGAGATTGCACCAACCTGGGAAAGTCAAGCAGCAGAGAGGAAGCATTTGCAACCATGGACAACAGCTGCAGCCCCTGGGCAGCTCTGCCTCTTAGCCTTTGAGAACCAGGAGAAGAAACAGCTCAGATTTGCAAATGCCTCGGCTGTGCTCCCATCAGACCCCCGCTCTTCCCTCAGGTGCCCCCTCCCCACGCCCAGAATCCATCTTCTCAGTTGCTGTCCTGCCTCTAAAGCATCAGATGCGTCTAACTCAACATGATCTCTCTTGCCTCTGTGCTTTTTTTGCACATGCCGATCGTTGTCTGGGACAGCGTTTCCTCCCTTGCCCCTCTAACTCCCACTCGTCTTTGACTTCTTCCTCTGAGGCTCCTTTGAGAGGGCTTCTAGACCCTTCCACTCGGCACCTCCTCTTCCCTGAACGGATCACAGGCCACCTACCCTGGCTTCCCCCAGCCCAGGCACCTCCTTCCCTCTGTCACAGCATGGGTCACACCAGTGGTCACTGTCTGGGTCTGGGTCTGCCTTTGTCACCAGATTGGAAGCCTCTAGAAAACAGGGTTGGGCTTTGACTTAGGCAACAGCCCCAAATGCAGCAAAGGGCTGACAGCAAAGGATGTAGTTCATTCATTCATTCATTATTCATTCATTCACTGCACAAATAATGACCAAACACCAGCTAAAAGCCAGATGTCGTTCTAGGTGCTAGAGATAGAGCAGTAATGCAGACAAGGCTCCACTGCATGACCATCGATCACGCTGTGTGTGGCAGGGGGTGGGAAGTGCAGGGGGCAGTGACAATAATGCAATCCAAATTAGTTTGGATGATGAGAGATGCTATGAAAAAAGGAAAACAGTGTTTATTGACCAGAGACTACAAATATGGAGGCAGGGGTTTCAGACAGGTACAGTGGGTGGAGGACGGTGGGGGGGGGGGGGCAGGCACAGTAAATTCCAGACCTACCTGCCTGCCTACCCTCACCTCCCCCACTGCCCCACCCCACCCATTGGTCTCTCTGTTCCCTTCCCTCTCAAGGGCTTCCAAGTGCTGGGGTAGGAGGCATGTGAGAAGAAAGCCTTGTTCTGCCACCACCACCCACCCCTGGAAGTGCCAGACGACTCTCTCACCCACAGACACGCTGCCTGGCTCTCCAGGAATTCGATTCAGCAACAGCTACTGAGCAGTTAGTTACGCAACAGCCACAATAACCGTCAATTATTGCAGGCCTGGGAATTTCAGGGGCAGAGGTGGCCTCCCTCTCTCACAGAGCCGGTCAACAGCCTGGCCAGGTGGGGAATTGCCCAGGGTCACACAGCTGATCTCTGGTCCAGCTGGGATCTGAGCCTCAGCCTGGTGACTCCTGGGTCCATGCACTTCCCACCAGACCCCACGGCCCCCTGAAGCTGTAGAGGGCAGGCAAGTAGTCCCAGTGGTGGACAGAGCCAGAGCCTGAGCCTGGATTTCAAGGTCCTAATCCCAACACAGGTTTGCTGAGTCAGAAGAAGTCCCTTAACTTCTCTGGGCCTCAGTTTCTCTTTGTGTCAAGAGGAACCCATTAGCCCAGTCCACCTGAAAAGGTTGCTGCGAGCATCAGATGAGATACAGTATATAAATTACTTGGAAAATACCATCATGACACACTGTCAGCCCCTCTGCTCCTGAGATCCCCTGGGCCATCCTCCCTACCTGTCCAGCTCTGCCCTGGTGTCAGGGCCTAAGCCAAGCGAGCCAAACACTCATAGCAGGTGCCGAGCATGAGGATGCTGCTGACCCAACCCCTATGAACCCAGTTTACCTCGAGGCCTGGCAGACAGAAAGCCAGCATCAAGGCCAGGGATGGTGCTGAGGATTGGATTGCCATCTGGATAAAGGTGAGGGCTGGGTCAAGGGTTAGAAGTCCTGTCGGTTCATGCTGAAGCAGAATGACTCAGTGATATCTCTGCTTCCCCGCTGCCATTTCCACGCCTAGAGGAGGAGAGACTACTATGTGCTGGTGCTTGCTCAGGCGTTATCTCATTTAATCTACTGTGCAAATCACAGAAATGTTAACTAACCAACTCGATGTTACACACTAAGTGCATTAGCCTGCCGAGGCTGCCATAACAGAGTTCCAGAGTGGGTGGCTCGACTGACAGAAATGCATCTGCTCGCGGTTCTGCAGACTGGGAGTCTGAGATTGAGGTGTGGCAGTGCTGGTTTCTGCCGAGGGCTTCTCTCCTGGGCTTGCCCATGGCCGTCTTCCTGTTCCATGGCACTCTCCCTGTGTCTGCGTGCAAACCCCCTCTGCTGGAAGGGCACCAGTCATACTGCACTAGGGACCACACATGACCTCATTTTAACTTAATTACCTTTCTAAAGACGCCATGTCCAAGCATAGTCACATTCTGAGGTCCCGAGGGTCAGGACTCAAACATGCGGATTTGGGGGAGATTCAATTCAGCCCCTAACAATGAGTAAGTGACTGAGACAGACTTTGAAATTGGGTCTTTCTCACTTAAAAATCTACCCTTTTCCTACCATAACACATCTCTGCCCCTTGCCCTGAACCAAACCTTTCTCATTGGCCTGCACAAAGGGAGCTAACGTGTTCTGAGCACCTACTGTATACACGGCACTTTGCCGCCATTATTTCGTTTAATGCAACAACCCTGTGAAGCGGACACCTTGAAGAAACGGAAGCTGAGGGAAGGAAAGTGGCCCAAGGACACACTGGACATTAGTGGCCCAGGCAGTGTGTGTGCTAGTGTGTCTGGCCCTCTCTTCCTGCCACACTGCTTCCCCTCCCGGGCTGATACTCACCTTACCTGACCATGGTACGGCCAAATGGATATTGGCACTCCTGGCTGGGGCACAGGGCATTAGCCACTGAATTGCTGGAGTACCTGGGCAGAATGGGGAGCACCAGGGGGAACTGAGGGAAATGGCTATCTACCAACTGGTCTAGAAGTATAGCAATCTTCTTACAACCAGTAAGGCAGCCCTGATACACACAGACTGAACCCCAGTCCTCCTCACCTCCCTGAGTCATTCCTTTGGGGGTTAGGACCATGGCTAAAAGCCAGAATTAGCTGATGGGGGTGGAAACACTGCTAGGAGCTCCTCCTGATCGAGAAGGTGCTTGATGAGAAGGTGTTTCCTTCCCTTGAAAAGAGAAGCCCTGTCTAAGGAGTAATAACTCAGAGCAGAGGGAGCAGGGCTGGAAGGGGCCTGGGAAATCGTGCTGCCCAAACCCCTTCCTGTACAGATAGGGGGATGGGAGCCCAGGGGTGAGAATATGCTCAGTTCGCACAGTGAGTGAGACCCGAGCCAGAGTCACTACATCCCCCCTGAGTGCTCAGACCCCACCAGAACCAGCCTCGCACACCTGCTCATTGCCTCACCCCATGAGGGAGGGCTACAGGTGAGCTCAACAGCCTCCTGGTCTTCTGGCTTCTCCTAGAGATAAGAAGCCTAGAACGGGGCACCAGAGTTCCCTGGACTGCCTTCCCCTGACCTGAGCTGAGCTGGACTGAATGAGGCTGGCAGCCATCCCCAGAGGTGCCTCAGCCCCCTGCCTGTCCAGGGCCAGGTCAGCTGACCATGCTGTTGACCACAGGGCCTGGATGGGCCACTATCCATGAGTGAGAGGGGCCTCATAGCACAATTGGAACACCCTCCACCCTGATCCCCACGTAAGTGAAGCTGTTAAGAGCACAGATTCTCTGAAACTAGAGGACCTGGGTTCAAGTCTTAGCTCCATCACTGACAAATTCCATGAATCCAGTAAGGGACTTAATAGCTCTATACCTCAGTTTCCCTCTCTGTAAAATACGGATGACAACAGTAGTGCCTTCCACGTGTAGAGTTGTGAGGATTAGATGAGATAAGACAGGAACTGCAGCTTGCCCACTGTAAGTTTCAGGGACATTAACTTGAAGTTTTGTTTACTGTTGTCACAGGTGCCAACAGCACAACAACTAATTTCAAGTCCCAGCTCTGCCTCTTTCTCACCGTGTGGCCTTGGACAGCCACTGCCACACTCTGAGCCCCCATCTCTAAAATGAGGGCGTGAGCCCTGCCTACCAGGGTCACTGTGAGCATCAGAGGTGACCACAGCATGAGCCCCAGGAAAGGCTCTGCAAATGTTTAATTCCTGTGTCTAGCACAGGAATTAAACTAAAAGAGAGGCAGGGTGACAAACAAGTGTCTTTTCTTCCTTTTGGGACTGGTCGTCCCCTGCAGCTCCAAATAGTGGGTCATAGAACCAGCGGGGGAGGGAGGGGCCCTTGGGAGGGGCCCTGCCTCAGCCACAGGCAGTTCACTGACCTTGGCGGCTCACCATGTACTGAAACCTCCCTCCTTTGCGTAATTGTTCCCGGGACATCTGTTCTGATCAGGTCAAAGCCATAGCTGATCAACTTTCTTCATCTACCTGGCAGGGCACCTGGGTTATGTCATGCACCAGCCTTGGGCACACACCCTAATGCAATTGCACACCGGTTCCTGTTCTGCTCTTTCCCCCTCTCCCTCCTTCCCTCACCTCCCTCTTCCTTCATCTCTTACTCGCTGCCTGCCTCCTAAACTGAGACCATCCTACTTCCTCCCCTCAGGCCCTGGTTTTGAAGACAGACCTTGACCTCCCAGCTCCTAGGCCTTTAAATGAAGACACGTGATTTCAATCTTTGGGGACAGGAGAGCAGCTTTAACAAATAGAGGACATAGCCAGAGCAAAGGTTGCAAGAGTATCCAACCTTTTGGTGTCTCTGGACCACAATGGAAGAAGAAGAGTTGTCTTGGGCCACTCATTAAGCACACAAACACTAATGAAAACTGATAAGGAAAAAAAATTTTATAATTTTGTGTGGGGCCCATTCCTAGCCATCCTGGGCCGCATGTGGCCTGTGGGCCGCAGGCTGGACATCCCTGGAGTATGGAAAGCCATGACGTGTCTGGGGCCCTGTCACCTAGCAGGGGTGATCATTAGCTACGTACAGAGGTGGGCAGATGTATGGTGGGAAATGAGGCTGGACAGGCAGGTGGGACCTGACCTTATAGTCCCTCAAGAACATGAGAGGTTGAGACTGACAGAGGCAATGGGGCAAAGCCCTGGTGGTCAGTGTGCTCCCTGGGGCCACAGCCACTTTGAGCATCCAGCGAGGCCCATCCCGGGGTGTGACACAGGGGATCTCTCAGCAGGTGAGCTAAAGGTAAACCTGCTCCAGTGAAGCTCTGAGCATGGAGGGGCGCAGCCACATGCTCACGGGCTCGCAGATCTGACAACCTGAAGTTTCAATCCCCATTTAGCCACTAGCAAGCCGTACAACCACTTCCCAGCTCTGAGCCTCAGTCTCCCCAGCTGCAAAATCAGACTAATAATTGCACGTACTTCACTGTGAGCTCTCACACAGGGTTGGCAGAGATTACATTTAGCACAGTGCCTGGCACACAGCAAGATCTCAATAAACATTAGTCTCTCCCCCTGCCCTCCACTCCATGGCCCTCTGGTTTCAGCTCCCAGGGCAGCCGAGTGACCTGAGTCAGCCCATTACACAACAGGACTTACCTGAACAGCACTTCTGAAATGTTTGTTGTAAGAGATTATTATTATTGATAGTAGTAAATAGTTACTGAGCAATTATGTGTCCAGAATTGTGTAAACCACTTTACATAGATGATTCCATGGAATCCCTTCCACCACCTTCCAAGGTAATACTTTTCTTTATTTTGCAGAAAATGGAATCTTTAATGAGCTTAAAGGAAGGAAGTGGCAGAGCCAAAAGTCAACCCCAGCTCTGTGGGGTCTAAGTATTGAGCATTTCCCCACTTTTTCTTGCTGTTCCCTCCATGTTTTTTAGCTTGTCTGTTTTCCCAGGAGCCTCCCCGCTCCATTCACTTCCCAGAGCATGAGGCTGCGAGCGCCCAAGGGAGGCGGTGTGAAGCAGCAGAAAGAGCACAGACCTCAGAACCAGAGGCTCAGGTTCAAGTTCTGGCTCTTCCACTTGTGAGCTGAGTGACTCTGAGCAAGTTGTTTTACCTCTGAACCTCGGTTTCCTCATCTGGACAACAGAGGTAAAATGAGCGATGGATGTGTGCACTCAGCCCAGAGTCTGAACTAAATGCCTTTTTCCTTCTCTTCCTCTCACGCAGGGGTGTGAGATGCACTTTGTGTACGTGACCTTGCCGTAGTCAGTAAAGTAATTAACCAGAGCTCTCTGCTTGGCTGGTGGGCCCAGAATGCAATGGTCTGGCACCATTTGAAGAATGGACCCTGAAAATCACTGTCTTCAGAAATTTCAAGCATTGTTCCTGTTGTTCCAAGACCAAAGTAACACCTCCAGACAGTCTAGAACTAGAGAGGTTGGGAATTTAAGAAGACTGACTTGGAGCCCAAAGGAGGAGATTCTAGCTGCAGCTCTGCCCCAACATGCTATGTAACTCTAAACAAGCCCCTACCCTCTCTGAGCCCCATTTCTCCATCTGTAGAACCCAGGCTTCTAAGGTGGTTCAGCCTGTGCTGACTGCAGAGAGCCCCTCCTGAAGGTCGCCTATCCCTGCAACTAGGCTCTGATCTCATCCAGGCCAAGGCCGCAGCTCTGTCCTCTGTCCCACCCCTCCCCCCCAGGAAAATAGGCCCCGGTGTACAGTCAAGATGGGTAAAATAACCAACCAAGGTCTCCCAATCAGAGAACTAGGACAGTTGTTTATTATGAAGAGACTCATTCGGGTCAGACACCGCCTTCTCTATCAGATGAGATTAGGCGAGTTCAGGGTGGTACGGCCATAGACCCGCCTTCCCTATCAGAGAGAGAGAAAGGAGTTCATGTTCACAGACAGACTATAGTCTCATTGCTTACGAGCCCCAGACTGAGCAGGATGGGCCTCATATCAGCACTTTATAAAAAAATCAAATGGAAATTCAGAAAAGGGGCTTCATCAACTTGCTTGAGATCACAGCTAAGAAGTGGTGGAACGGAAATTTTCTCTGGCCCCATGGTCTACATTCTACAAATCCGATCACTGTATTTCCAGGATTCCAACCTCGTATGACTTTGATTGTAACAGTTGATGTTCCAAACATCTGGTTACTGTCCCCTCCTGACACGGTGGCAGCTCTATTATGCATCCAACATTAGTTAAGTCCAAATGCCTATTCTTCTGCAAATACTCACTGAGCGCCTAGTATGTGCTAGGTCCTGACTTGACATTGGGGACACAACAATAAGCTCAGTGGAGTCTCTAGACTCCAGAGGCTGACATGAGAGGTGGCAGCTAAAGATGCGGATACATATTATTCAGCATGGCGACCAACTGAAGGCGTGGGCCGGGTGGGGTGAGCAGCCCCGGGAACTGACTGCAGAGTGCGAGAGGCTGGGGGGTACAGAGCAGAGCCTGGGAAGCAGCCTCACACAGGCTGGGGACCCAGAAGGAGTCAACAAAGGAGACCAAGAAGGAGCAGCCATGATGTGGGAGAAAATGAGGAAGGGAAGTAGGAGAAAGCGTCAGCTGTGACAACGTCACGCAGTGAGGGCTGGCGAACCACTGTCGGCAGGTGAGCAATAGCAGCTAAGGCCGTTTTACGTTTTCCAGAGGGGATGAGTGGAGAGTGGAAGCAATGAATCCAGGCTGTCACTTAAGAATTTTGACTGATACGAAGCGGGGAACTCAATGAGTATTTCTAAGTGAATGTAACAGAGAAAGGGCTGGGGAGCAGGGCAGCAGTGAGCACAGAGCCACTCGGCTGGGGCAGCTCTTCTTTCGTTCTTCGGGCTTGTTTTGTTTGAACATGAGTGACACTGAAGCAGAGGCCTCAAACCCCGCATCGTAACCTGTTAGTGGGGTGTAAAATCAATGTTCAGGTATGTGACCGATGTTGTTCTCCCTAATGGAACACAGTAAGACGGAACAGAAAACAGCAGAGCGTACTGCCCGCAGTCAGGGTGAGCACTGGCCTGTCAAACTTTCGTGTCAGCTCTCTGTGTGTGTACATGAAGGTTGTGTGATAACATCCATTTCTTACTGGAGGTTGTCACTTAAAAAAATCTGCAAACCTCATGATAGAACTTGTTTGCTCAAGGAGTAGGAACAATTCTAATGGCCTCAGAGTCAACGGCTCTGGAGCAGCATTCCGTAGCTCTGTTTGTCCTGGCACAGGAGGTAATAAATCTAGCATACATCCCTTTGCACGCAATAAGGTAACCACACACCCCAAGGCTGATAAGAAAGGTCCTGAGTTCATTGGCCCTCAAGGACAAGACCAGTCAGGAAGGCTTCTGCACCACGATGGAAATGAGACATGGTCCTGGATAGAGGGTGCTGCAGTGACACTGGTTGGACAGAATTTGTCAGCTGGAAATGGCCTTGCAAGTAGTTATTAATAAGCCGTTCTTGTCCACATCAGCTGGGGACAAAGCCAGGACTGGAATCCCATGTCCTGACTTCCAGTCAGGGGCCCTTTGCCTAAAGAGTATGGTGGTAGGACACAGTCTGCTTTTGTCAAGAAGACGGGACAAAGAGGAAACAGGGGAGGGTCCAAGGACTGAGAGGCTAAGAGGAGAGAGAGGGACAGAAGGGGGAACACACAGAGGAAGAAAGGGAGGAGTGGTGTCTATGGGGGAGGGGCTGAAGGCTAGAGAGGTGCCTTCCTTAGGAAGGAGACCGACAGGCTAACCAGAGAGGGAAAAGGCCTCCCAGAGCCATCCTCCTCCCTGGGCACCCTTCTCTGGGGCTCTCTCGGGGAACATCTGACAACGCAGAGACCATCTGCTCACAACAGAGGTGTCCTCACTGTACCACAGAAGCACAAAGGAAGGACCGCCAGTGGTAGAGTTAAGGGTTGGGAAGTTTGGTTGGGGGGAGGGGCTTCCTGGAAGAGGGGATACTGAGTTGAATTTTTAATAGTTAGTAAGAGGTGGGGTGGGGCAAGGGACACTTCCGTAGGTGGAACACCAAGAGCAAAGACAGGGAGGAAGCAAACTGCCAGAAGCTGCAGGGAAGCCCCACCAGCTAGGAGCTCTGGCTCACCCAATGTCAGCAAGACGCAGAGCTGGAGAGGGGCTGCATGGAGGCACAAACCAAGTGCTCCCAGGCTCAAAGGAAGAGAAAGTGTGGCAAATGGAAATGGCTTTCAGGGGGAGGCAGCCCACTTGGAAGGCAGCAAGGATTGCAGCTGGTAGACTGGGCTGAGAAAGTCATTCCAGGCAGGGGAAAAAGCATGGAGGTAGGGAGTGGGAGAGAAATATTTAGGGAAGCATTTGATTTGGCAGGAGGGGAGGGGTGTCCATCGTGCAGCATCTGCTGAGACACCAGCAGAGCCTGTGCACAGAATTCCACTCCCCACCGAGGAATGGCTGGAGTTATAGCAAAGAGTGCATTTTAAGTTCTAGCTGTGCGACCCTAGATGAGTCACTTCCGATATGGGACACGGTATCCGGTTAACAGGCCCCTACAAGGTAGTTAATGCCACCCTAGTTCAAACTTAATTCAAACACTTAATTCAAACTAGGCTAAGGCAACGTCCTCAGGCTTCCTTCCCTGGAGGAGGTTTTTCTCTTCCAGTCTGTTGGGCAGGAAAGGGGAGAGGGTCAAAGGTTCTTTCTTTTAAAAAACTTGTTTTATTATGTTTATTGACTTTAGAGAAAAGAGGAAGGGAGGGGAGGAGGGAGGGAGGGAGAGGGAGAGAGAGAGAGAGAAACACTGGTTGCCTCCCAAATGCACTGCAGGGTTGAGGGTGGGAGGGAATTGAACCTGCAACCTAGGCATATGCCCTGACCGGAAATCGCACCCACAACCTCTTAGTGTATGGGAGGACACGCCAACCAACTGAGCCACACCAGCCAAGGCTACTTTGAGTCTTTTGTTTCTTAATAGCCAGCTTAAAATCAATATCCCAAAAGGCAAAACTTGTGGTCCCCTTCAAGGTGAGTTTGAATGTTGGCACTGAAAGGTTTTACAGGTGTCATGGTCCTTCTGCAGATTTGCAGTTTAGAAAGGCCTCCCCCCGACACACCCCTTTCAGTGTGACAGCAGACAGGAGGGGGAGCCTAGAGGCAGAGAGACCATGGAGTGAGGTTCAGTGCAGTGGACAGGTAGGGCTGGTGGAGATTCCCCACCAGAAGCCCTTGGAGGTCACCTCCTAGTTAGGGAAGATCAGGGATGTGATGAAAGTAGAAGTGCTCAGAAACTGCCACCAGCCACCAGCCTCAGTGTTGTTTGCCATGCTTATAGTGACTGAGAGGCCCTTTGGAGGGGCTTAGAGCCTCTAGCCCAGTTGGCTCCACTCTGCATACAAAGGCCAGTGGGACATAGCATCCCTGAGTTCCCCAGGAACGGAGTATTCATCTCCAGTTCTCAGGTGTGGAGGTGAGCCTCTCTCCACAACACACATGGAAGGAGAAGGTTAGAAGTCCCTAGGCCAGGGTCAAGGGGTAGGGGGGATTTCTTTGAAAGAAAGTCCCACCCCCACAGGAAGGGTAGGGGAGGCTGCCACAAGTGGGCTAGTGGGGCCAGAGGGTCAGGTGGCCTTTTCCCTGCGTCCTCCCTGCTCAAGCCTGCTGGGCTTTCCACACTCTACCCCACCCCTCACAGGAGACCTCCCGGGACAATCACCGCACAATGACACACAGCAATCCTTCCAGCAAGCCAGACTAAGAGCCAGACTCACGCTTTGCCTCACTACCTCGTTTCACTCCGCATAACAGAGACCTTAGGTAAATTCCTCAGTTTTCCCCAGAGCTGGTAAGTGGCAGGACTGGAGACTGACCCTTATCCAAGCTTGGGGTCCTCACCAAATGCTAGTTTTTGCTC
The DNA here is from genome assembly GCA_004027475.1 of Anoura caudifer. Lineage (NCBI taxonomy): Eukaryota > Metazoa > Chordata > Mammalia > Chiroptera > Phyllostomidae > Anoura > Anoura caudifer. Next base: position 176,569 of record PVKU01002115.1, read on the forward strand.
TTTTTCCAGTCTCTCTCCCCTCCAGCACAGGAAGGGCTCTGGCTGCTTCCAAGGGCCTTGGGATGCACTGAGAACTCTAAGGGGGTGCAGAGATGACTTTCAGCAGCCCACTTATTCAGCTCGATTGTGAGGAGTTGAGTGGATGCAAAGGAGTCTGTGGTACAATTTCAAAGACTGATGAGAAGTCTGAGCGGGTGGCCCCACTGGCCTCTCACTTCTGGAAGCTGGGGGTGGAGGATGGGCACAGAGGAGAGAAGGGAGCTCTCCCTTCGCCACACTGATCAGATCAGGCTCCCAGCCTTCCCCCTGCATGTCCCTCCAGGCAGGGTCCATGGGTCCAAGGGTCTCAGCCCAGGCGAGTGAAGATGTCACACCACCACTACACGGAGACTTTTCAGTGCAGAGGGAAGACTTGCAAGAGCACTTTGTTCTGTGGGCAGCAGCTTTGATTTTGCTGCCCTGAGGCCTGGGGTAGTGGCCTCTACCCCCCTTCCCTATCTCCCTACTTGCCTCCCTCCTTCCCCAGGCAGACAGGCAGACACACACAAGTTTAAACAGCATTTTTTATTTTTGAAAAATAAGGAAAGAAATAAAAAGATTGGGTGTGCAAGCCTGGGCCACCGCAGGGGGAACACTGCCCAATCTTTGCACAGCAGGAAAGCTCCTGAGAGGTCCAGGGTTGGAGACTAAAGCCCCCCTCAACAATGCCCCACACCCCATGTCTCTGGGGTGCATTAGAACTGCCCCTTCCTCCTCCAGTCTGTAAACTGGGAGACCCAGACCTCCCCCATCCACCTGCTCTTGTAGGGAATGCATCCACCAGGCAATTTTTTAAAGCTTTTTGGATGTTTTTCTCCCCTTTTTACTACAGACAGGGGTGAGAGGGGGTGCACTGCAGAGGCAAGAATAGACTTACATCGCTGCCTAGTCACACATGCAGTTTCCCTTCTTAGAATCCCAGAAACCAGAAGTTCCATGGTTCCC
>PVKU01002115.1:177652-247112 GCA_004027475.1 Anoura caudifer
GGGCCATCTGCTGAGACTTCTCAGGCACTCCGAAGAGGGGGCAGGGATCCGGGTTCCTGGAAGCTAGGAGCAAGGCCGACTGGAGTGGGCGGGAGCTGCGTACGCACTTTTGAGACGCTCCCTAGGGTGGAACCCGGGCTAGGCGCGGGCTCTGCGGGCGGGCGCGGGGTGGGAGCGGAGAGCGCTCCAGGAAAGGCCCGCACTTTGGTGACACTCCCTAAGTACCGGGGCCGCCAGCTAGAGCCGCCACTGGGTGTCTGGCGGGCTGAGGGTTCGCCCCGCGGCGGGCGGGGACCGGGGTGGGGTGGGGGGCCGGGCCGCGCGACACAGAGAAAAACGCCGGCCCAAGAGCCCGCGGCCGGGCCGCCTGGGTGAGCGTGCCGAGGCGGCGGCGGCGGTGCAGGCTTCCAGGTGGGTGCGGGTCCCCGGGTGGAATGGGAGTCCGCGCTGCGAGAGAAAGTCTGAAGCCCTGGTCACCAACCTGGCCACCCCATCAGGCAGGCGGGCGGTGCTGGACACAGGGCCAAGAACGAGGGCCTCTCAACTTTTCCTGGACCCGGGGTGGCAGCCGCAGATGCGGGACGCCCGTCACTCGGCCGGAGTGGGGAGCCCAGACCAGGGGGAGTGGGCTTCAAAGAGACAAAGGCTCGGATCACCGGTGTGGGCCAGCGCCTCCGGGGTCTTTGTGCGGACACGTGCATCTCGCGTTTGTGGGCCTTTGTGGATTTGGGTCTGGGGACGTGGATCTGCCTGCGCCTTTGTGTGCCCGTGGCTTTGCGTGACTGTTTCACTCTTTTGTTCACATTTTGTGGCCCTCGTTTGTTTGTGGGTGTCGGTGGGCGCATCGTTGTGTGTCTGCTACGTGGTCTGTGCCTGTCGACGTGTCTAGGTTGGGAGTCCGTGGAGTGTGTGCGCGCGGAGAGCCAGACACCGCCCCCAACTCTTCGCTCCCCTGCTGTTCACCACCACCACCCCCGGACTTGGCTTCAAACTTTTCTCCGGGTTCCTCCGGCAACAGTCCCGATCCCCCTCTCCGCTGAAGTCTGGTCTAGGGGCTCTGGCATCCCTCCCCTCTTTCGTCTTCTGGGGTCGCGGAGCCCAGAGGGATGAGATAGGATTGGCGGGTGGGGGAGTTGGCGGCGCCTGGGGACTGGCCCTGGCCAGGGCGTGAGGAGTGTGCGCGACACCCTTGCCGAATCAGCTGGGTGGGAAGAGGGAAGCGGTGGGTCGGGGGCCCTGACCCGGAGCTCAGGAGAGGAAAGGATAGGGCAGCCGGTGTTGCCCGCCCGCACTTGTCGGAGAGTGTGTGTGATCGAGAGAGAAAAGTCTACCGGGCAGAGAGGCCAGCCCCAGTCCCGGCTCCGCTTTGAGATCCGCACTCCGTTTGCATCCTGGGGGCACCAACCCTCTGATCTGGTAGGTGAGAAGGTGATGGGCTTGCTCGTGGCGTTGGCTCCGAGACTCCCAGGTGGACTGCGAGGGGTTAGGAACCTTGCAGAGAAAGGTTGAGAATGGCCCACAATACTGCACTGGGCAAGTTGCTCAGCCTGTTATGGATGAGGGTGAGTGCTCCCTGGAGGTGCCGAGCATTCGTTGGGGATAACCAGGGCAGTCTTCCAGAGCCGGCCTGAGAACCGTGCCCATCCACATTAGGCCTGGGCGAGTAGATGTCTCAGGAACCTCTCCCATGCCTCCTCCCTACTTGCTCTGCGCTTCAGAGAAGTCCAGGCTTGCAGAGCCCAAGTGTGACCCTGGAGGGAGGGGCTCTGGCGGCAGGAGCCTGCTGGGCTTTTGATCCTGCATAGCAGAGATAACCCTAATACCTTGCCACCCCCCACTGTGCCCCAGTCTTAAACTTAGAATTTCGCCAGATGTTGCAGATGTGGAGGGGCACAAGCCCCTCACTAGGAAAGGAGGCCACCGTTGGCACCTTCCTTTACCTCTCTGGCCAGGCCTCAGTTTCCCCTCTGGGAAGAGAGGTGTTGACAGCTTCTCTCTTCCCTTCCTATTCTGGCTGACTGGTTGAGACCCCAGAACCTGAAAACACTTTGATGTTTCTTTTCACACACACCTTTGTTCTGACACGACCAATTCCCTGGCACTAATTTGCTCTTTTGAAGGGGGAGAGGGAAGGTGGCTTTGAAGTTAGGGAGGGATGGAGTGAGATGGGCCAGGACCCCTTGGAGCCCAGGAATGAATGGAAGGGTGGAATGCGGTAGCTGGGGGAAGCCAGGTAAATATACCCTGGAGGTAGGAAGTGTCTCCCACAGAGGGAACGGCACTGTGTGGCTCTGTGTGTTGTGATAACAGAGGTGGGATGTGGGAGAGTGGAAGTGGATTAGACTTCAACTGGAGGCTGGGAGGGAAGGCAGGGGCCAAATGTGAAGTCCTTGAATCCCAGACTAGGAGCTTTCGGCAATGGAGAGCTGCTGGAAGGTTGAGACAGACATGACAGGGCAGGATTGGTAATTCTGAGGAAACTTCCTTTGGCTTATTGGTGGTTCTAGAGGCTGGGAAACCAGTCTAAAGGCGGTTGAGTGCTCCACCCTTTTAGAGTGGGAAGGACCTGGATTTTACTCCTATTCCGTTGTTTCCTAGCTCTGTGGCCTTGGGCGAGTAACTTGACCTTTTTGATTCTCAGTGTCCTCATCCTTCAAATGAAGATAGGAATTCCTATCTCACTGATCTGTTGTGAATGTTAACTAGGGTAATGAATTACATGTGCTAATAAAATGAAAAGAGGTTTGTAGTCTATTACATTATGAAGACATTTATTGAATTGCACTGACGATAGAAGGCAGAGACAGCATCAACTATGGCCCTACACCTGATTTCACCACCTGGTAAAGTCCTTAGTATGAATGTTTTCTGTCCAGGGCATTTCATTCATCTGGTTTATCCCCCTTCACATGGCCAGGCCCCGTGCAGGAGAGGAGCTGGACACAGTCGGATTCAGAGATGGCCACAGACCATGAAGTGTGTCTTGCCTTGACAGATGGCCAGGGGCCAGGGAAGCCCAGGGGAAAGGTGGCCTTTTGCCAGATGAGGGCACAGGTTAAATTGGGAAGGCCTCATAGAGGGGGTGGCTTTGGAACTGAATGAGTGAGATTCTGCACGGCAGACAAAGAAAAGAAGGCCACCTTTGTAGGAGGAAAGAGCCTGTGCAAAGGCGTAAGGGCCTTCGGAGGGGGATAGGCCTCTAGACTGGTAAGAGATAGGTTTTAAACAGGGAGCAGGGGTGGGTCCTAGTCTCCTGTTAGGATTGTACTCTGGCACCCAGCAAGCCTGGCCATTCGAGGCAGGAGGCCAGGGAGATGGCTTTTGCCACAGTCCAGGCCTGGAGGCCTCCTGAGCCTGACCTGGGTGGTGTGAGTGAGTGCCTGGCTTGGGGTGAGGGCTGGAGAAGATACTGACTCACCCACCAAGGGGAGGTTGCTGATGCGCATTTTGTCACAGGAGACACAACTTCTTCAGCCTGCTTTGGCCTCTGAGCCTTTACCAGACTCACTCACCAACCTCCTGGTAGCGCCTGGCCGGGACTTGCAGCCCCAGGGGGGCCCAGGAATGGTTCCCTGAGAAATAATCCAAGGCCTTTGGGTCTCCTGGTGTCACAACTCCTTGTTCTTTCCTGGTCCCTGAGATCACCCATTGGTGGGGACAGGAGCCCACATGCAGTGAGCACCTGTGTGTGCCAGGCCCAGGCTGTCTTCACTCTCTCTCGTGCCATCACCCCAGTGGCCTGCTGGGAGCAGTGCTGGGCTTCTCACCACGTCACAGGTGAAGACCTAGACTCAGGGGTAAGGGCACACGCACGCCTTGTGGCAGGTGAGGCCCTGTGGGGTTGGGGCCCTTTCTGCCTGGTTGCAAAACCCATTTCCTGTGCCCTGGGCTGCCTCCCCATGTGTCCACACGTGCTGCCTCAGAAAAGCTTCAGAAAGAAGACACACTGAAAAGAGAACGAGTATTGAGTGTTGGGACCCTTGCCTATTTCCCTGTGGATTAGCATCCCTAGGGGAGGTGGTTGGGCCCCCAGGGCCCACTCGCACCTGCACCTGCACCTGCACTTGCACCTGCACAGAAGATGTCCTGGAGGAGGCCAAGCGCTGGGTGTCAGATTACCTGGCTCCTGAGTCCAGCCCCTGGCCTCCCAGGCTATGTGACTGAACAGATCACTGAACCTCCCGGTAAAATGGGTAGGATGCCACCCAACCTACTGACCTTGCAGGGTGACTAGACAGGTAACCACTGGGGAGGCACTGGAAAAGCTGACAGGTGTCCTTAGGAGAGGTGGCAGTATTCTAAATGCCCAGGATATCTTCATGCAGTACTCGCTGTTTGTCAGGCCCAATGCTCAGCCCCAAGGACATAAAAACAAATCTAACCCCATCCCTGCCCACGAGAGGACAGATAGGTAAATGTTGTTATAGCCCAGCGTGATCAGTTAGCCATCATCCACACGGCCATGGTTACACTGAGGCACGTGGTATGAGAAGCACTGGATTTGGAGCTAAGACCTCTAAGGCTGAGACCTGGTTCCCCTACTACCCAGCTGAAGAATGTCAGTCTCCTTGTCTGCAAAACAAGGACAGTAATCCCCACGGTCAGAGCTTGTGGTGAGGCAGACACGAGGTGCTGGTACAGAAATGATGGTACAGAAATGCATGGTGAGCTGACGTGTTTGTGGAGAGGGGCGACCCCAGTGGTTCTGTGGGGAGCGCCAGCCCTCAAGGCTCCAGGAGTTGGCCCTGAAATTATTTTTGCCTTGAGTTTCCGGAGCTGACAAATGGATGGGGGGCAGGATATTAATGGAATTTCCACCTGGGGATTTCACTGGCGTTGGCTTGAGTGAGCTCACAAGGAAGGGAGCGAGGTGGGAGGCAGCTGGGCACTGAGGAGCAGCTGGGGGAGGCAAAGGCCTATCTCAAGTTGGTGCAGGGCTCTGGTCCAGCCCGAGGTTCAGCTCCCTGCCCACCTTGTTCCTGTGCCAGGGTCTCCCTCTTGAAGCTGTGGTGGAGGAGCTGGCAAACCTATGGGCCAGAGATGCTGTGTTGCAGCACCAGAGGCAGGCAGCTGGGGCCAAGGGGGCCAAGCCAGAACTGCTAGCCCCAGAGAGGTCTCAGAGGAGGGAGCATGGGGCCTTGCTGGCAGACACCGCACAGTGACTGGAGCATGTTGGCACAACCGCCACAGACGTGCCGGGTGCCTGGTACTGCACTGGGTTCTTGAGTACGGAGGAACATAAAGAAAACAACCTCGTCATTGCCCTCAGGAAGCTTAGTAAATCATGACCAGCACCGTCTCCCGTGCCCTGAGCACTTCGCGTGTGGAGTGAGCTGAACGCTTCGCACGCTGTCTGTCCCGTAATGCTTTCACCAACCCTGTGTTGTGATCTTTACTAAGGACACTGAGACCCAACCGGATTGAGACTTTACTGAGGCTAGTAGATACAGAGCTGCATTCAGATCTGAGTCCAGCGGTTGACTCTTAACTGCTGGCTCTTTATTTATCCAGCAGTGCTGCCCGCCAGGCCTGGCTCTGGCCTCAGGTGGGGGAAGGGATGAGCAGGTGAAGAAGACTTCAAGCTGCTCACACTTCAAGTCAGGAAACGGGCAGGTAGATAACTAATGACAGAATTTGCTCAGTCTGTGCCTGTGGAGGTGTGCCCAAAGTGTGGTGTGACAAGCCCCCGGGGAACAAGCAAGGGAGGGAGGGGTGGCCCAGGAGCCTGAGTGGACAGAACGGGCTTTGTTCCACTGGTGGGGCCAGGGCAGGCTGGGTGGATGCGGGTGATGCTGGCAGCAGTGTAAGGCATCAGGACTTGGGTCCTGGGTCCATTTCCATGCTGTCACTGCCCCCCTCTGCCTCAGTTACTCTCCCAGGGGCCTTCCAGCTCCCCAGCCCTGGAACTCACTCTCTGCATTTGGGGAAGTGTGAGCAGAGGCTGAGATTAGTTCAGCGGCTGCCACCATCACTATAGTTCCAAATCAAGACTGGGGGTGTGAGGGCTGGCCTCTGGTGGGGTAGCTCAGTTGGTTAGAGTGTCTTCCCAGTATGCCAAGGTTGAGGGTTCGATCCCCGGTCAGGGCACATACAAGAATCAACCAATGAATGCAAAAATAAGTGGAGCAACAAAGCCATGTTTTTCTCCCCCTTCCTCTCTTCCCCTTTCCTCTCTCTGTCATTCAAAAAATCAATAAATAAGATGGGGAGCTCAGCCAGGGGAGGGAGGAAGGTGTCGCAACTTGCAGATGTCTCCTTGCTAGGGAGAACTTGATTTCTGGGGGTAAAAGTAGGAAGTCAGAAGGTTTTTGAGACTTCAAAGTTGTTTTAGAGGCTCTCTAGCAAGGCCTGGATTGCCACGGTGGGCGGGGGGGGGGGGGGGACTTGCCTGGGGCCTGTTAGAGCCACACCATGTACTCATCGGACCTCATGGGCCACCATGCCCCTGCCCAGAGGACGTTATGCTGTGTCCCCCAGACCGAGGGTGGGTACAATTTCTGAGCCCTTGTCCTTCTGCTCTTGCGTTCTGTAACCTGGCTGATCAGTGAGTGGATCTTTTATCTGCACGTCAGGGTTTGGAAAAGAAGTGATGTATCTGGAGCCAAAGGTCCCTGTCCTCCCTCAGCCTTCCGTGGTGACCAGCTGTCTGCCTTTTCCTTTCTCCAGAGGGCCGATCATAGCTCCCAGAGGGAGACAGAATTAATACTGTTAACACACATGCAAGAAGCGAGGCTCAAAAGAAATGAAGAAAACTGCAAAGGTCATGTAGAGGGTGGCAAACCTGGTCTCCTGGGGCCAAGGCAGGGATAAGTGATCTCGTTATGAGTTGGGCTTCTGTCCCCAGTGCTGGCAAGGAAGCCCTATGAGGACTTAATGTCTGCACCCCACCCCAACATACCCTTCATGCAGTACTTAGCAGAGATTCAGTAAATGCTTTTGCTATATCTTGAATGCCTAAAACACTGGAGCTGACTTATCTAGACCTAACCTCTCATTGTGGGGCTGGAGAAACAGGCTCAGGGTGGGAGGGGACGTGTCTGAAGATGTGAACAGGCCGTACAGAGCCTGGACTAAAACTGGGACCCACGGCTGTCCTCCAGGACCTGCCTCGTCACTGCACAGTTGCCCCGTTGCTGCCCCTTCACCTCCATGTCCAGAGAGGTGAAGGCGGTGAGAGGTGGTCGTGGGTGCCCTTTCTGGGGGACTCCTACCATATCGCCTGGGAGAGACACAGGCACCCATCGACTGCACCTCTCAGTGTCCTGGCCCTGTGACATCTAATCCTCATGGCAACCCCTTGAGGAAGGGATTATTGTCTCCATTCTAGATGAGGAAATGGGCTGAGGGAGAGGAGGACACTTCCCAAAGTTGCCCAGTTTAGCAGGTGACTCCTGTTCCCAGTGATGCAATGCCTTCCGATCAGAGAATCCACCCCAGAATGGCAGCTTTCATGTCAAGGACCAACTCTAATCAGAGGGCAGAGAGCACCTGTGGAGGAGAGCTCTGCGGTCCTGTGCAGGTGCCCTAGGAAGTGGTGCTGTGATTGACTGATTACGTCTGCAGTGGATATGGGTGTAGGTAGAGTGGAAAGGAACAGTCTTCCCCTGATGTGGCTTCCACCCGTTGGGGTCTCATTTCTCCACAGGGGTGTTCAGCTTCTCTGTCTGCTCTTCACACCCAGCCTTTCTGAGGCCAGTGGGACCCTCAGTACCACCTCAGAGTCACAACTGAAGGAACCAGTCCAGAGAAGTAAAGTGACTTTCGCAGTGAGCAGTGCGTGTAGGTGTCCAAGGCCATCTCCCCGTGAAGGCCTTTCCTCTTCATGGAGCTGAGGCTGATGGTTTTTGTCAAGAGGAACTCACATTACTCATCCCTTCCCAGACCCAGAAACCCTGTTGAGAAATACCATAGTGTGGCCTGTCTGGAAAGAATGACAGTCCAGGAGAGCGCTGATAAGGGCTTTGACACTGTGTGATGACATGGTTGCTAAAGGAAGGAGGAAGAGAGGTGGGGTCAGGCCCACCTGCTGATCCCCACCCCATCAGCTGCTGTCTGAGAAGGAAGGCAGGGCAGCCCACTCTGCCCTGCCCCTGTACTGGGAGCCCCGCTAGGTGCCTTATTTCTACAATTTTGTTTCATCTTCATGATGGTCCTGTGAGGGGGCTATTAATATCCCATTTCACAGGTGAGGAGACTGAGGCTCAGAGCTCGTGGCTACCCAGCATCAGAGAAAGCAGCGATAGTTGTGAGTCAGGCAGTCCTATTAGGAGCCTTTGTTGCTCAGTGTGTTATAGATACATTTTATGTATATATTTTATATATTTTTTCTTTTACGATAAGAGAGTACATCGAGTGGGTGTGTGAAGAGATTAAGACATGTTTAAATCACTCAGATTCTACCATCTAAACGAAACCACTGTTGTGTTGGTATATTTTCTCTTGGCCTTTCTAAAATTAGGATTTGGGTTGGGTTGGGTTTTTTTTGTTTGTTTGCTTATTTTTTAATGCATAGTTACAGTTTTTCTAGACATGCAATTTATCCTTATGATATCTATCATTATGGCATCAACCCCCTGCATGAGGTTGCAAACTCTTCAGAACATTATTTTTATTGACTCCCTAAGATCCCTAGGAGAAGCAGCAGCCAACTCAAGTGGGCTGGGGAGCTCTGGGCCTGGAGTCCGGAGGCAAGAGCCCGAGCACTGGCTGCCACTCCTCACTGGGGATCTGAGGACAAGTCGCTGCACACTCCCTTCATCACTAAAGTGACACATTGCACGCCCACTCTGGGGCCTTCCAACATCAAATAAGCAAAGTCCTTTTTAACTATAAAGGGCTGTGCCCCGGCAGGAATTTTCCTGATCTTCCCTTAGTCTCCTCCTGGGAAAGTTCTGCCCTCCCCTCTGCCCCTGAGCCTTTTCCAAAGGACTTCTTCCAGCGGCAGTGGCTGAGCCCAGCATCTCTGAGACACATGAATGCACCCTGACGTTTGTTCCTCCAAAGGGGACACTTCCTCTGAGCAGAACACGGGCCCTGACTTTCAGGGGGCCACCAGCCCACACCTCTGCCTTTGCCCACTTCTGGGTCCAAAGTTGTGCAGCCTCTCAGGGATTTCTCCTTTCTCTTTTCCCAACAGCCTAGGATGCCCCTGAGAGTCTTCTGGGCTCTGCTGTGACCTCAGGAAAACCCCAGAGCCATTAAATACTAAAAATCTTGGCGCCTGCATCATCACAGCAGTCAGTCACAGCTAGAGTTTGGCCCTCAGTCTCTGGACACCTACCTCTTCTTTTCCCAGAAACACGCACAAGTGTTCATTCCACTGGAACCATGCCAACTATAAGGTTCCAAAGGCAAGAGTTCAGTTCCCAGCCCCACCACCTGCTTTTCCACGTGCTCAGTTTCCTGCGCTCTAAAATGGACTGAGGATTGCACATGAGAGAACACACAGTGCTAGCCCCTGGTGAGGACCGGCTCCAACTCCATGTCAGCACTTCCCAGGGGAATGTCCAGGCCTGGCACGAAACAGGAGCCCAGGGAAAGTTGTCCACTGTGCAGGGCTGAGCGAGGACCTGTCCAGGATACCTTGGGAATGCTGTCTCGTTTATGCCCCCGCACCTTTTACATCAGCTGTCCCTCCCATTGCCTCAATTCCATATCCACGGTGGCCCACTTACATGTGCACATAGCTCTTCACAGTCGGATTGCATTTCAGGGAGCATCCATCAGCTCATGTGAGGGGGTCAGGAAAAGAACTACTGCTTTGTGGTTCAGAGGACAAGGCTGAGGCCTGGAGCGGGGCAGCAAGAGGCTCCCTCTCTGGAGGGGTTGTGTTTGAGCTCCCAGTTACATAAGCAGGCCATTTGGCATTTAATAGGTACATTGTATAATGTACCCTGTTGGGAACCAAAGGGTAATCTCAGGGCCTTTTTTTGTACTTGTGTTGTTTGTTTAAACCCCAGGAAGGGTGAGTATGAGTAGATCAGCTTAACAGAGAAGGTGGGGCCCTAAGTGGTAATGAATCCCTGTGGTAAGAAGCTCTCACTCAGGGGAACAAAGGGTGCCTGCAGCAAATTAATTATTTTCCTTTTGGTTCCAGACATTAGAACACTACCTTGCCACGGTTGGGACCAAGCCCAGTATGCAGCTGGGCTGGATTTAATCCTCAAATTGGATTCTCTAATAGGAAGGCGTGGGAGAGGAGGGACCCCATAGCAGGGCAGGGGAGAAGAGCCCCACTTCTTCCTGCCCCCATGCAGAGCCAGTGTGTGGATCAGGTAGCTGCCCCTTTAAAGTTTCATGGAGGGCTGGTAATACTATCGTGTTGTTCCCTCCACATCCACCCCAGTCTAGAAGGCAGGCAGGTCCCCTGTCCATCCCTCCCTGAAGGCCAGTGGGAGGGTGGGTGGGGGGAAGACAGGTCAGGGGTGCAGAGCAGGGCTGCCCCAGATGAAGAGACCTGCTGGAGTGAGGCAGGGTGCCTTCCATCTCCTGGGCTGAGTGGCTCCTGTGTGGTGGGAGGGGACACCCAGAGACTGTCCAGTTAGATGCTTTCATGGCTCAGCCGTCCCTCATCCTCTCGTGAGCATCACAGAGCTACAGTGGGTGTGCACGCAGGCTTTGGGCCAGATGGACATGCGTGGGTATGATGACTGAATGTGACGGTATACGTGTAGCGCCTGATGTGTGTGGCAGCTACGGTGTAATTGTACGGGGATGGAAACGGCCAGGAGAGGGAACATGGCTTATATCATAGCCCGTGTCTGGAAAAAGCCCCTCTTGGACCTTGTCTTTCCACCAGCCTCCTTGCCAGTCCTGCCAGAGGCAGTAGGTGAAAACAGAGGAATTGGAATTGAGCAGGCCTGGGTTGTAATCCTGCCCTGCTTTTTACTAGTTGGGGTAAACCCTTTTCCTCTCTGAGCCTCTGTTTCTTTATCTGTATAATGGGAGAACCAGCCCTGCTGCCCAGGTTAAAGGAAGAGGCAGAGAGGGGTAATACCTATATTATCTGGGGGTAGAGAGAGAGCAAGGGGTAAGGAGCTTGGGATGGGTATTCCAGAGCCCCTCAGGAAGTCTAGACAATTGGAATAAAGGATCCTGCCTCTGGAGGAGAGGCTAGGTGAGGGGGCTTAGGACTGTGGACTTGTCCATTGTCACCCACTAAAGAGGTAAGGGCCAGTCCTCGCAGGGAGAGGCCTTGTTCTGGGAGGCTTGCATGTGAATCTCAGGTGCGGCTCAGCCATTGCCAAACCGAGACAGCGAGCCATGCGACAGAAATTTCTACCTTGCAATTTTTTTTTATAGATTTGTTTTTAGGCAGAGGGAGAGAAACATCAATGTGTGGTTGCCTCAGGCACGCCCCTAACTGGGGACCTGGCCTGCAACCTGGGCACGTGCCCTGACTGGGAATCGAACCAGCGACCCTTTGGTTCACAGGCTGTCACTCAATACACTAAGCCACACCACCCAGGGCCTACCTTGCAATTTTTGTGGTTGTGAGTCTGTGTAGTGAGGCAGCTAGCACAGCACATGGCACATGCTCAGCACCCTGACCCTGACCCCTAAGCTATGAGCGCCTCCCTGATAGGGCCTGGATCAAGACCAGCCCATGGACCCTGGATCACCAGAGCCCTAGAGACCAGCCAAAAATCCATCTAATCCAATGGGCTCCCAGTAGGTTTTGTTAACATCCTACGTCAGAGATGGTGAGCAGGCATGGAGGGTTCCAGCCCCCACCCTCCCTTCAGCCAGAACCGGCCCACTTTCATCTGCTAATCTTATTTAAGATAGGGTTTTGCTGCTTCCAGATGAAAATCCACCGATCTGGCCTCACCCCTCATTACCCCACCAAGGCCTGAGAGTAATAGGGATGAGGAACTATATGAGGAGGAGTATTCAGGGAAGGCATTCCGGGAGGACAGGGTGCCGGTGGCAACTTTCAGCTGCGCCTAGACATACTGACTGGTGTCCTGTGGGGTGGGGTTTGAACCATCTAGGGTGGGGTGCCTGCCGTCAGCCCTCACCTATGGCTCTCTTTCTAGCCCCCACCATGCTGTGGCCCCTGCTGCTGTTGCTGGCTGTGCACTGGGTCCAGACGACCCGACCATGCTTCCCTGGATGCCAGTGTGAGGTGGAGACCTTCGGCCTCTTCGATAGCTTCAGCCTGACGCGAGTAGATTGCAGTGGCCTGGGCCCCCACATCATGCCCGTGCCCATCCCTCTGGACACAACTCACCTGGACCTGTCCTCCAACCGGCTAGAGACTGTGAATGAGTCAGTGTTGGCGGGGCCAGGCTACACCACGCTGGCCGGCCTGGATCTCAGCCACAACCTGCTCACCAGCATCTCGCCCACCGCCTTCTCCCGCCTTCGCTACCTGGAGTCACTCGACCTCAGCCATAACAGCCTGGCAGCCCTGCCTGCAGACAGCTTCACCAGCTCACCCCTGAGTGATGTGAACCTCAGCCACAACCGGCTCCGTGAGGTCCCGGTGTCTGCCTTCACTACCCATAGCCAGGGAAGGGGGCTGCACGTGGACCTCTCCCACAACCTGATCCACCGCCTCACGCCCCACCCCACTCGGGCTGGCCTGCCCGCACCTACCATTCAGAGTCTGAACCTGGCCTGGAACCGGCTCCGCACCGTGCCTGATCTCCGGGACTTGCCCCTGCGCTACCTGAGCCTGGATGGGAACCCGCTGGCTGCCATTGGCCCAGGGGCCTTCACTGGACTGGCTGACCTGACACACCTGTCGCTGGGGAGCCTGCAGGGTCTCCCCCAACTGGAACCCTATGGTTTCCGTGAGCTGCACGGCCTGCAGGTCCTGGACCTGTCGGGCAACCCCAAGCTCAAGTGGGCAGGAGCTGAAGTATTCTCAGGCCTGGGTTCTCTGCAGGAGCTGGACCTGTCGGGCACAGGCCTGGTGCCTCTGCCTGAGACACTGCTTCTCCATCTCCCAGCGCTGCAGAGCGTCAGCATCGGGCAGGGTATGCAGTGCCGGCGCCTGGTGCGGGAGGGTGCCTACCCCCGGCAGCCTGGAGCCAACCCCAAGGTGGCCCTGCACTGTGTAGACATGGGGGGACAGGCTTCCAAGGGCCCCACCACCTTGTGACAAATGGTGTGGCCTGGGGCCACGTCACAGACTGCTGCCCTGGGCCAACTCAGGTCCTGGGTAATTTGTATGTTAATGTGCCAATGCCAGTGGGGACTCTGCAGGCTTCTGTGGCAGCATCACTGACAGAGAGCTGTGAACCTGGGACTAACCCCAGGGGCAAAGTCTTGCTCCTTTGCTGTATTGTCCCCAAACCATCAGCAGAGGGTCTTTGATGCCAAACCAGACACCAGGCCCCTGCTGTCCTTCCTCCACTCCACCACAAAGTGCCTTCCCTCAAGCCTGGGCCAACCTGACTGATGGCAGGAAGGTTAGAGGTCAGGTCTATGGCTCAGGGCCGCTTTGGGCCCATGGTCCAAGTCACTCAGGAACATGGGTTCCTTTTGCTCTGGGCACATGGGGCCCACTTTATCCTTCACTCTTCCCTGAGGACCCTGGGTAGAACTCTAGTTATAAAAAGGACTGAGAAAAAAATCAAGTCCACCTCCTTATGTGACAGGCAGGAGCACCGAGGTCAAGAGAAGGAAAATTGCTAATCTGAGGTGCCCCAATGGCAGAGGTGCGACTGGACCCATATCCTGCCTCCCAGCAGGGCCCCTATGCACTTTGCTGTCTTTTCTAAATCATGCCCTCCCGCCCCCCTTTCTGGGCTCCACGACCCACATCCTGCCATATAAGCCCTTTTTCTGTCATCTCAAGGACAGGCAAGGGCCACCACGGTGGGACTCTGGGCCCACTGGCCAGCTGTGTTGCATGGGCTGAGTCTTCACCTCTCAGAGCCTCTAGAAGCTTCAGGCATACCAACCAGTCTCATCTGCCAGTTCCCCACTCTGGGGTGGGGGTCCCCAGCACCAAAACTGGAAATGTACCCATTGATCTTTCAGGCGTTACCTCTAGATGCTCCCCTAAGACGTTGATGTGATCCTGGAGCCCCAACTGTCCACAAGCAAGGAGGGGCCTCCCAGACTCGGCTCGCGCTGGTCCAGAGCCCAAGCCCATCTCACCCCACTGAGAGTGCAGTGGAAGGAGGCAGGCAGTTCGCACTGAACTGTATGTGCCCCGCCAGGGTGGCATCTCAGCTTCCCAGCCCTGGGCTCTGTCCTTAGCGCTCATTTTATACAAGTTGTTGCCTTTTTAATGGACTGCCACTTTCAACCAGCTCCTGACCCCTACCCCTGCTGGCTGGGGACGGAAACTGTCATTGTAAAAGAAAAAAGTTGCATTTGTTCACTTTTGTAATAGGGTGTCCTGGGGGTGTGTTGGGGGAGGAGGTGCTGGGTGGAAGCCAGCCATCAGTGGCCGTGTGGGCATGAGGGGCTGGTCCCACAGAGGTGCCCGCAGGACAGTGAGAGCTCTGTCCTCCCCCACCAGCCCTGCCCAACACCTCACTGATCCTTGGTTTAATAAACATTTATAAAAAGTCCCTCTTTCCATCACTCAACCAGTGTCCACTCACATTCCCTGGGCTGGGCCCCAGGGCCACAAGAATGAATCAGGTCCAGCCTTGTCCTGGGCAGTGTGTTCTTCCTGAAAACCCACTAACTGCCCAAGATGGGTAGGTGGGAGTTACTCCAGAGTGGGTTGCACCCTCTCCACCTTATCTCCCCTCTGACTGCTGACCCAGGTGCATGAAGTTGCACACCCCTGCCTGTGCTCAGGCTGTTATTCTGGGACCTTGCCTTTGCCTTCATCCCCACTCAACTGCTTCCCATCCTGACAGACCCAGTTCCTGTCTCAACTGCAGGGGCTTTCCCTGAGGTCCCCCTCCACCTCCCTACGCTGAGTGCCCACAGTGCTTTGTTGCTTCCTGGCATTGCAACTGCTGTGGGAGCCTGACTCCTCTGTACACGCCCCATGACTGGGAGCTCACTTCCAACTCGGTGGCTCTACTGTCAGCAAATTCTACCTGGCCAAGGCCTACAGGAACATCCATCACCAACAACTATAGGTCCACCCCCAGCCCTCCCCTAAGGGGACTCAACGATCAGTGGGGTGGGAGGGGGACGGACGACACCCAACTGCGCAGGGAGCTGTGAGAGCCCTGTGGCAGGGTGAGGAAGCCTTCCTGGAGGAGGCTCGTTCACACAGCTGAGAAGGACGAGTGGGCCTGGAAATGTGAGCAATGGCATGGAACCCAGAACATTTGGGCCACAGGTATGGGTGGGGAGCTTGCCCATCTTGTCACTCAGCACCCCTCCCCACACACCCCAGGAGCCCAAGGCTGAGAAAGTCGGAAAGCCCTCAGCCACGGGAAGGGGTGTTATCAGAGAGCTCCACTGTTTCTCTACCCCTTCCACTTTCCTTGGGATTAGAGATTTCAAATGCAGGGGTAGGAGAGCGATCCCTGGGACTTTGACCCAACGGGTCTGGGCCCTCCCAGAGCTCCTCTTGAAGAAGAGGCCCTTGGGGGAGGGACATGAAACATAGGGGTCTTAAAGTGGTGCTGAAGGCAGAGGAGGGGAGGCTGGGACTCCTGCAGAATAGCGAGCTCTGAGGCAGGTCACCTCCACCGAGATACAGCTGTAGTGGGAGGGTGGGCGCAGACGCTGTCAAACAGTGCAGGCTCCTCCTTCCTGTGGGGACATTACCCTGCACTCCAAGCCCTGGCCTCCCTGTCTTAGGGGGAGCACAAGCCCTGGAGCAAATAGGGCATCCCTGAGGCCTCTCCAGAGGCTCCCAGCCTGCAGTGCCACCTTGTGGTCGCTCATGGCCAGACACCCCCAGTCCCAGAGGGTGTGAGAACAAGGCCAAAGTGGACCTCCACAGCTTGTGCAGCCAGCCTCGCCTTCCCTGGCTGGACCGCTTTCATCCTGCCGTGCTCCACCCTCCTGGAATCCTGGGGCCAAGAACTGGGTCCTTAAATTCTTACAGAGTTATAGAGATAAGTGCAAAGATTCCACTTCGGAGTTCACAGAAAAGGGTTGACATCCTGGGTCCATCACAGATCAGTTGGGTGACTTTGGCCCAGTCACTTCCCCGTCTGAGCCTGGAGAATGGCCGGGGGAGGGGGGGAAACATCTCCCGCCACAGGGTCGTATCAAGAGTAGGAGATGAAGTTACACTTGTAAAGAATCGAGCACAGCGCCTGGCACAGAGTAGACCCCCCACAAATGCATGTTCCGGAACTCCCTCGGTTGACCGTGGGATCACGAATTAGACCACAGAAACACACGGTCTTCGACTCCCATTTTGACAGCTGACTCAGAACTGGACAATTTCATAAGAGTTCAAAATTTGGAATCCTAGAACAACACTAATTCACGGGATCTTAGCATTAAGTCAAGTGCAGGGCCCTTCTAAGGCCCCACTGCCCAAGAAGCCAGCCCTGGTGTGCTTACGTCACACCCTTTACAAGGAAGAGACAAATGCCCAGACAGTGCTGGTCAGTACAACTGGGGGGGTGGATCCGTGTGTAACCCAACCCCTCCGCAGCTCAGAGAGCCCACTCGATTCTTTCAATCCCAGGAGTTTTCCTCCGTGGGTGTTACCACACCACCCACTGACTTCCCCAAATCACCATGGCCAGAAGGCTTTCAGAGAGAGGGCAGGTGGAGATGCAGGCGCTAACACCCACCAACTGCCTCTGAGCCAGCTCGTAAGATGTTTCCTCGGACAAGACTGCCAGGCAAGAGGTGGGAGGTGGGGGACAAAGGTCTACCCTCTGCTCAGACCTAATGTCCACCAAGACAAAACAGAGTCAATCATAGGCTAAAAGGACTTTGCTCATCAATGCTTAACGTACTGTGTTGGCTAGTGTCTACTAGGGAGCAAATATCATTGATACCAAATGTTTATCAATACCTAGTGTCCATCAGTGACAGCTCTCGCCAATGGCAGATTGGACAAAGGGAAAATGTCCGGTGGTGGCAACACCCATTGCCGCTCCATATACACCAATGCCCAGTGTGTGCAGGCAGCTAGTAGCTGCAGTGATAGTTTCTCTGTGCATCGATACCGAATGTCAGTCCGTAGCTCAACATCCAGCAACAGCAAATAGCCACTCAATTAAGTCGTACACCGTGTGTTTATTTTTCTGTTTTATTTATGGAAGTACCAGTAGTTGTACTTATGGGGATTATTGTGTTTTGTGGGTTCGGCAGAAATTCTTCCTGTGTTTACAGTTGAATTCCAAAAACTATTTATTATCTTTTAAATACCCACCAGTCAAAATATTCTGCACTAGGAGTGTCAGAGTATATTTCTGCTTCTTGATACATACACATGTGTATAGATAGCATGCATATATAATTATTATTTACACAATACAGAAAAACAGAGAAAAAGAAACCGGTTTGAGGACAGAAATGTCAAGCCTGAAACAATTTTCTAAATAGATGATTCTTAGAAGCAGCAATTTTGCCAAAGTGGAGTGGTGATTTGTGGCATCAGCTCTCCTGCTCAGCCAAAGAGCCCTACTTGGGGCTAAAAAAAGCCAGGTGCCCTAATAAGGTTAAGGCACAACACAGGGGCTCCTTAAGGCAACAAAGCCAGTGGTGAAGACCAGGCTCCAGAGAGGCAGGCTGCCTGGGCTCAGAGCCCTGCTGTGCTGCTGGTGGGCAGGTGGCCCGGGGTGAGCCTCTCCACCTCCGCTGGGGCCTCAGCTGACACGTCTGTGAAATGGAGACAGCAGCTGCCTCGCGGGCTGTTGTGGGGAACATGAGCCGATGCACATAAAGTGCTCAGAATAGTGCCTGGCATGTACTAAGTGCCGCATAATAAAAAATATGAAAATTTATTTTTTTGAAAATTCTTTTGTCAAACTGATGAGCATGCCATGGCTGACAATATTCTCAGGCAGGGTTTCTTCAGCAGCCATCAGCTCTCAGCGTGTTGTTAAGCTTAGGACTCTGTCTGAAAAGAGTTTCTACCCTCCGCACCACTGCATGTCAAAGTTGCCTCACCATTACAGCTTCCTTCTGACCCAACCCTTGGGAGGGCACAGGGCTTAGGAAACATCTTCACGACTGTCCCCGCAGGCCTGGCAGTCACGGGTGAGCAGCCAGCCTGCTGTGGTTTGAGAGGCAGGGACAACCTTCCCCTCGTCTCGCTCTCCCTGACAGCCTCACGCTGTCTGAAATTCCACCAGTGCTCTTTGGCTTAAGCTGCATCTGATGTCCTTGCTGTGTAGGCGGGGGCCCGGGACATCACAAGTGGGGTGGGGAAGGGAGAGGAGTGTCTGCGTGGCAACGGGACATTCATTCACTAACTGGGGAGCAAGGGCCACCTGGCCACTTTATCCAAACGTGATATACCCTCAAAATGATGAGCAGGCGCTCTGTTGCTAGGACAGTTGTTAAAGCTATGATGGTAGGTGTGAGACTGTGAGACCCACAAAGAAGGTGGTTGAAAGATAAGGTCTCTTAGATAAAGCTGCATCTCTACCACCCAATGTGATATCCTATTGCATTGGTGGCTCTTGGTGACCACACATCCTTGTATTATCGGCCTGTGTAGAACCTTCCTCTTGAGTCTGGGCTGGGCCTGTGATTTGCTTTACAAAACCCAACAGTGGCTCTGAGCCAGTTTCAGACCTGAGTCTTAGGAAGGCGTGGTGGCTTTCACTTCTTCAGTCTTGGGAACTGCTGTGTAGGCGTCTGACGAGGCCACATGGAGAACCTGGGTGAGGCCTGTCATGGGCACGGGCTGGGAGGGCTGCTCACCCAAGGCCACATGGGGAGAGAAAAGCTCAGCCATTGGCATCCAACAGATCTCAGACCTTGGGCAGACCCACAGGCTTAATGCACGAGGGACAAAACAAAACCAGCAGAAGACACAGCCAGGTGATCCCAGCCCTGACTGCAGAACTGTGAGCCAGTAAAACGATCACTGCACCTTGGGTCATGAGCAGCTAAAAACTTAAAATACTAAGAAGATGCCAAGGGACAAAGGCAGCCAGCCACAGCCTCCTTGAATATGGCCACTCCGAGGTGACGGGGCAGAGAGGCACAGTTGAAAGGAAACATGTGTACTCAGTGTTTTAGAGTTTATGAGGTGCTACCTGCCCATGAGTTTGTCTCTTGTTACATTTTTGTCTCACAGCCACAAGCAGGCTTGGCCCATCTCCCCTCAACCCCGCTCTCCTCCCAGGCCCTCTGCCAGCCCTGACAAATGACTTGCATGTCCCCAGACAGACCCGTCTCCCACCTTCCCCTGGTCCCTCCTGAAGCTCCCACTGGGAAGCAGAGGAACACAGGACTAAACCCGCTGTCCCACTAAGGTGCCTCCTCCTTCCCTCAGGGGTTGTCCTCCAGACCCCGGGACAGATGCGAGGGGAGCTGAGGTGTGTGGGGTGGGAGGGAGGCCAGTCCCTGGGTTGGGCCAGTGAGAGCCGCTCAGAGGTGGGGAGACCAGAGGGAAGCTGGTCCGCAACACAGGGCACTCCCGGCAGACTCTGGGAAAGGCGTAGCTTTTGGATGCTTCCCGCAGACTGTGGGCAAAGTCATACTTAGTGTGAGCTTTAAAAATACTCTCTCCACACAGACTCAAATACTGTAATTCCCTTGACTCACTCCACCCTTCAGTAAAATCCAACATCGTGTGCAGACACATGAGAGGGAGTGGGGACCAGGATGGGTGCTGGGAGGGAGTGGGTCTCCCAGTCCTGGCAGACCTCTCAGGGGTGACTGCACAGAACCTTCCCGTGCTAGCACGTTCTAAAGGAAGGTGGCCCTCGAAGGAGTGATGGTGGGGGCCATGAATGCTTCCCCGTTCTCACAGCCACCAGCCTGATTACCTCCTACTTATCCTTCCTGTTTCAGCCTCTGTGCCACCTCCTCTGAGAAGTGCCTCCTGACCAACTCCCCACCCCCCAAGCTACCCCAGGCAAGGCTAGGTGCTTCTCCTCTGTGATAACCTAGTACCTTTGTCTTCCCTCCACAGTCACATCATCACATTTAGTTTCTGCTTATTTTTCCAGTTTCCACTTTATCCTGAGGGCAAAAACTGTGTTTACCTTGCTCCCCAGAGGGTCCCTAGTTTCCAGGCTGGTAACTGGCACCATGCTTGGTTGCCAATACATACCCAACAAATGAATAAATGGGTCTCTTACATCCATTTCACCAACAGTTAAACAGAGGCCCAGAGAGGTTAAGTGACTTTGCCAAGGCCACACAGCAAGCTCCTGGCAGAAATCCAGTCTGGAGACTTTCAGTTCCTCTATGATAGGGACCTCCCTTCCCTGCCCCTCCTTTCTACCTCTGGTGACAGGTGTGTGCACTGACAGGTCTGAAGCTGGAATGCCGCAGGAGTCCCCTGTGAGGTTCCACCTCCGCTTCTCCAGCTTCTTGGCAGGGACCTACTTCTGCTGTGACTTTTGCCCAGTGACTAATCTGTGTCCCGCCTCACCCGCCCCAACAGCAGCCGCATGGACTGTGGAGGGGCAGTCCTCCCTCTCTGAGCCTGCTGCCCCGCGGTAAGGTGAGTCAGCCTAGGAGATCATGAGGCTCTCTCTGACTGCAAAGACTGAAGGAGACTGATGTGCACAGGCTCCATGATGCTTGCAACGTGGCACAAAGCACAAACCTTCACCAAGCACCAGAAAGGCCCAGAAATATCTCTCTCTCTCTCCCTCTCCCTCTCTATCTCTCTCATTTTTGCAAAAATTCCAGAATTTTACTTCAGTGATACATAGGTTTGTAACTTTAATGTGTGTGTACATGCACACCCATGGATGGTGATGGTGGTAGTTTTCAGGTTTTGTTTTATTTCTTTTTCAGATTTTTAAAATGTATTTATTTTTAGAAAGGGGAAGGGAGAGAGAAAGAGAGGGAGAGAAACATCAGTGTATGGTTGCCTCTCGCACACCTCCTACTGGGGACCTGGCCTGCAGCCCAGGCATGAGCCCTGACTGGGAATCGAACAGGGGACCCTTTGGTTCGCAAGCTAGCGCTCAGTCCACTAAGCCACACCAGCCAGGACATGTAGTTTTCAGGTTTTAGAAACAAACAAACCCAGATGATTCTAATACATAACATGGTGTGAGCAAGACTTTAAAGTTTACACGGATCTTACATTTTATACCCAAACCTCAGTTGCTCTTCACAGCTCTCAGGAAGAAAGCCTGGCAGGGCTTATCACTAGCCCATTTCACAGATGGGAAACATGATGCCCGGAGAGTAGGTGGCAGAGCCTGGGACTTGTCCTCAGTAGCCCTACTCCAAACTCTGTCCTCTCCCCTCCCTCTGCAGAGTGATTCAGCTTCAAAACAACAACAAAAGAAGATGAGTATAATTACTTGGCTGGTTGTCCTGCCCAAAGAGCTTGCTTAGACCTGGCAGGGAGCAAATCATTTGGTGGGGAGCCCATTCTCTGGCAGACGGGGGTGAGAGAGACGACAGGAATAATAAAACTCCAGGACGAAGGCAACAGGATTCTGAGAAGGCGACTCAAAGCACTAGGGCAGCCCAGGGGGAAGCCCTCAGGCCTCACTGTTCAAGTCCCGCCCACATAAACACTTTTAAGTCCTGTGTTTGTCAGAAAGACACCACAATTCTGGCCACAGGGGACCCAGAGGTGGACCAAACACAGCCCACTCCCCAGAGTCTCCCTGTGGACTGAAATACAAGGTGGCAAGTGGCTACTGTGGCGGGGCTGGAACTTCTGTTCCAAATTGGGAAAACTTGCCAGAATTGAGCTGCAGGCGGAGCTTGGAGTCAAGTCTCTGACTGGTCACAGCATTGTCCCCACTAGAGGGCGCTGCCTGTGGCACGCTCCTTTCCTTTCTTGGTGTATTTGCCCCTTTTCTTCCCACCGGTTCCAGGAGTTGACACTCTGGCCCAAACCTGGAGCTGGTGGGGAGAGGGGTGGCAGAGGAGGGGTAGTCCCCATGAGTTGAGAGCAGAGGACAAACTCAGAGATGCAGAAGTCTGAATAAGCAGTGGTTTTGGCAGTCACCAAGAACTTCATTGCCTTCATATCTGCCCCTCTGATAAAATAACTTCCAATCTTTGTATTTTACAGAATTTTAAAACTGACATTTATTCAGGTGGGTTTTTCAAAAATTCAACAAATAGTCAATGCTTATATATTGATGTATTTTATTCTCATTATATAAAAACATGATTGACAGCCCTGACTGGTGTGGCTCAGTGGATTAAGCACCAGCCTGTGATCCAAAAGGTCTCCTGTTGGATTTCCACTATAGGGCACATGCCTGGGTTGCAGGCCAGGTCCCCAGTAGGGGGTGCGTGAGAGGCAACCACACATTGATGTTTCTCTCCCTCTCTCCCTCCCTTCCCCTCTGTCTAAAAATAAATAAATAAAATCTTTAAAAAATATATGATTGACAGATGAGAAAAGTCAGGCTCAGAGACGTTAAATAATTTGGCCAAGGTCTCACAGCAGGTAAGCAAGAGATTCCAGATTTTAAAAGCAAGTCTGTCTGATTCTGGAGCCCGTAAATAAACTGCTAAGTTCATAGAATGAAAAGTAGAATGCTAACCTTACGGAATCAGAAACAGGGAATTCTAGTAGATGTTATCGTCCTTGGCTCTTCCCTCACAGAAGCCAAGCCTGGGGTTTGGTGGGGACCTTGGAGGAGACCTGATGTTCTGCAGACCAGTGGTCCACCTGCTTCGATCTGGGCTCCAGCCCAGTCCACAGTCCTCTGAGCAGAGTCAGTGAGGAGCAGCTTCTAGTCACAACTGCCTGGTTGCTCTCCTGGCCAAGGTTATGGCTTGGTAGCCAAGGTGGTTAAGAAAGGGCCTGGAGCCAGAAAAATCCAATTAAGGGCTTTTATTCAAATTGGGAGATCAGGCTGGCTGAGTCCGAAGGGAAGGCAGCCCCAAGGGAAAGGGTAGAAGGGCTTTTAAGGTGTGTAGCAGACCCTCAGGGGAGGGTGAGTCACCCTTCTGATCTGCTCCAGGAGTCCTGGGTATCTGATCAGGGAGGGCTGATTCCATAGAAAGCTTGTGGGGGATAAGAAGGGGCAGTGAGAGTTCAGCTGGTTTCCAGCAGGATGCCCGCGGCTGTGCCTTAGTTGCTTCTGATACTGGGAATCTCTTGGTCCTGTATTTAGCTGGTGACATATACCTTCTTTGTTCCCGAATAGGCAGTGGTTTAGATCCCTGTCCCAGTACATTCGAACAGTCACTCTGGATTTGGAAGCTCCTCAGAGAAAGGCTCTGTAGGCCCAAGTCTTCATTTCCCTCCTTTTCTTGTATAAGCTGCCGACGGGGCTGGATTTGAACCGGAATCCTCTGACCTTTGTACTCTCATGGGACCCTGCTCACACAAGGTAAACCCAAGAATGTTCCATAACTCACAGCAGATGACAGCACCGCATAGTCCCCGCCCAAGTCTGTGGCTTTTTAACAGGGACCTCAGAGATTTAACTAAAAATATTTGGTTATGTGGGGATACCCAGGTACAAAAGTAAGTCAGCAGGGAAAATATCTTCCTTCTCAAGTCAGGTAGCGAGGGAAGTTGGGGGCACCTTGCATCCCAACTGCTCCAGACATTTCTAGCTGCATCACTCCAGATGAGGCATTTACCCCTTGAGATTCAGTTAACTCAACAGACAGTGGGGACAGTTACACCCATTCAGAGCCCCCATCACATGGCCTGGCACACTGAGGGGGTCAGGCAGCAGGCAGTGTGGCTCCTTCCTCCTGTCCCCAAGGCTGAGTTCCGGGCACATATCCTGGGACAGGGCCCCGTGTTGGTTTTGACTGGGCAGAACTGGTGCCATGCTAGCACCTGTGGCCCCCTCCCTGCTGCCTCTCTGCCATTAGGTCTAAACTGGACCCAAGAGAGGATCAGGGCATCATTTCATTGACAATTATCCGGGGGCCATGATGAAACAAATTACATGAGTGCAAAGTGTAGCCAGAAATTATGGAACAAAAGGAACTGAAAGTAAAAATAAAGTTAGTAATGGCTATCTAGCATCTAAACAGCATGTGATGTTTCAAAGCAATTGCATGTCCATGATATGTTCTGATCTTCACAGAAATCCTGCAAGGAGCTAGGACAGCCTTGTTAGCTCTCTTACCAGAGAGGAGACAGAGGCTCAGGGAGGAGGCACCTGGTCTGTTCAGGGCCATGCACCCAGTGACAGAGGGGAGCGTGAACTCTGATCCTGGTCCCCTGGCGGGTGAGGGTGGGTGAGAGGGAAGGCACAGATGGGGAAGGAGGAAAAGACAGGGGAGCACAGAACCCTCCTGTGTCTGCTCCCCAAAACTGCATTCAGTGATCAAAAAATACGATTAAAACACTGTGGAGATCCCACTCAGAGTTTTTGTTTTGTTTCTAGGAGGTGATCCCTCCTTGGAGAAAGGGGTAGGAAACCAGGCTGCCTCGGGCCCGACTTAAGAGAGAGCTCACTGGCAGAAGCTTTGCTGAAGTGCAGTTTGTTAATATGCACCCAGTGCCCTATAAACTGCCATAGTAATTCCACTTTTGAAATGCATTTCTTAGGGAACAATCATGGAGAAGTAAAAAATGTAGCTACAAGGATATTTATTGCTCATTCATTGCTCATTTATTGCTCAATAGCACAAGTATTGAAAACAATCTAAAGGTCCATCGATAGGGTGGCTGTTTAAGTAGTCCCTCCCACATCTAAGGAGAGAACATTGGCCAACTGTTTAAGATTAAGCAGCACACAGGTAAAAGCAAAAAACCAATCCTTAGTCCAAATTTCATGTTATAGAGAATTAACTCCAAATGGATCACAGACTTAAAAGTAACACATAAAATTTGCAACTTTCAGGAATAAGAAAACAAGATAAAATCTTCAAAATCACAGGTAAGGCAAAGAGATTTTTAGACTTGATATCGAAAGCACAATGCATAGAAGAAACTGAAAAGCCAGACCTCATCATAATTTTAATTTTTGCTTTCTGAAAGACCCCTGAAGAGAATGAAAAAACAAGATACAGACTGGAATGAAATAGTTAGAAACCATACAGCTGACAAAAGATTTATGTCTAGAATATATAAAGAACACTCAAATCTCAACGGTAAAAAGGACAAACACCTCAAGTAGAAAATAGGGAGGAAAATCCATGAATAAACATTTCACTGAAGAAGATATGAAACTGGAAAAGACACCAGCGTTCAGGCTGCCTGTCACAACCAAACCCAATCAGCAATGACAGCGATTGAATCTTTATGGGCGCTTTATTCAGATGGGCAGCAATCTGAAAAGATGGTCAGTTCATACCCTAACAGACCATCTTGTCTTCTCTTTCCAGGCCAAGGTTTTTTGTTTTGTTTGTTTGTTTTTTAAGATTTTATTTATTTATTTTTAGAGGGGAAGGGAAGGAGAGAGGGAGAGAAACACCAAAGTGTGGTTGCCTCTCATGCGTCCCCCACCGGGAACTGGCCCACAACCCAGGCATGTGCCCCAACTGAGAATCGAACTGCGATTCTTTGGTTCACAGGCCCATGCTCAATCCACTGAACCACACAGCCAGGGCCCAGGCCAAGGTTTTTATAGCAGGGAATAAACAAGATGCAGTGAGGAGTTTTGAAATTCAGGGAGGGTCAGCAACATTCCAGTCCTGGGTGGTTACTAGGGGCAGGTGGTTGTTTGCCCCTCCCTGGAACACAATGGCTTGGATGCCTCCACTTGTCCCCAGGCAGTAATCTTTAGCAGTGCCCCAGGAAGTCACCTGTTTTTCCAGGAACCGGGATGGGCCTTATCTGTAGTTTCTGAAACAAAAGCTTTAACATATACATTACCTGCTAGACTTATAACTTTTTACCTTAAACTAAAATTTTCCAACTTTTAAGCCCCTATCAGATACACTTTAATAGATCTGCAGAATTTGGGAGACAACTATTCTTTCCTGTCCCTAGAGCCTAGGGATAGAACCACAAGTTTCTAATTTTCTGGTTCCAGACCCTGAAACCCAGAGAAGTTGAGTGACATACCTAAGGTCACACAGTAACTTCAACAGGTGATTACTGAGTGTCTGCCATAGTAGAGCACTCTGCTGGTTTGGCTGGAGCTACCTAGGCACTGGGGGTCACCTGGATCCCCCTTCCAGAAGTAGGGAGTAGAAAGGAGACATGGGGAGATCTCAGTGCCAAACCTGCTCTGGGGTCCTCTGGGAGCCATAATCACCCCGCCATCAACCCCTCCCCCTATTCCCCAAATACACAATGAGATCTGCATGTACCGCCCACATACCTCACTGCCCAGAACCACTTCTAGGCCTCCAAAATCCCTCAGTTCCCAGCAGGAATCCCAGCAGGAACCCCACCAGGAATGGGTCAGGTGCAGGGAGCTGAGGAGAGAACATAGCAAGAAAGGAAACAGTTCCTGGTCTCCACAAGATGTTCCAAAGTGACCTTGAACAAGTCACTTCTCCCCTTAGGACCTGAGCTTCCTCATTGGTCTACCAGGGAACAGGTCCCTACCCTACATCACTACAGCCAGACTACTGTGAAGATCCAGTGAGATCAGATATAGGGAAGGGCTTGGAAAAATCAGAGACCTCAGATAACAGAAGTGGTGTGGGAGCTATTGATGTTTACAGTGATCTGAGACCCTTCTTTCTTCCCTTTTCCTTCCTTCCTTCCTTCCTTCCTTCCTTCCTTCCTTCCTTCCTTCCTTCCTTCCTTCCTTCCTTCCTTCCATTCATTCCTCCTCTTTTGGCCAAGCCCAGGCCAGGCTCTAGGCATAGAAACATGAATCAGCCAGGGTACTACCCTCAAGAATGTCCATGGTGGCAGGAGGCGGGTAGAGAAGGGCTTCAGAATGCAGACAATTAAACTAACAATTGCAAATGATAAAGGAAAGCTCAGGGCATTGTGGGAGAATCTAGACAAATGAAATTTACTCACAGCCTTGGTGAAACAAGGAAGGAGGAAGTAATCGTGGGCCTGGATTCTAAGAAGGAATGGAAGTATGCCCTGGTGGACAAGAGGGGGAAGGGCATAATCTACTTGCAAAGACAGGGCATGGATGTAAAACAGTGCCTCTCCCTCGTGGTCCCAAAGAGCTTTCTAAAGATCCATGCAAAGATGAAAACATTTCCTGTGAAGTCAGGGCCTGGGAGGGAGCTGGCTTTGTTTGGAATACTCTGGGGAGAGAACATGAAGCAGAGAACAGAGAGACTGGAATAAAAGGCCTTTCAGGACTTTCTAAGGTCTGAATTGACCCTGATTAGGAGGAAAACATAAGGTCATTTTCCTCTGCACCCAAGAGGCAGTGTCACATCTCAGGAATAAAGAAGGGTCTCGAGTCAAAATGCCAAGGTCACAGAACTCACAAGTGGGATCTGTCTGCCACTGCAGGCACCTCAACCATGCGCAGCCTTTCCTGCCCCGAGGGCCTCACCTTCCCAGAATCAAGCTTTTAGTACCCTTTGCTGAGCTTCTCCTGGGAGGGCAGGGACCCCACTCCTCCCGCACAGTGAGGGCCTGTGGAAGAGGGTGTGGGCAGAAGAAGGGCAGGGGCTGAGCTCCTGGCAGCAGAGCCAGCCCAGCCAGTCCTGACCACCAGGCCACCAGGTGGTTTGGAAGTCATTTCTTGTTCTGGTGCCCAGTCACCAGTTTCTCCCCTATCCCTTGGAGACCTGCCTCCCTAAAACAAGGCCCAGTGATCCCCATCAAACACAGTTTTCCTCCTCTGCCAAGACTAGGAACTTTTGGCTTCTTTCTCTGTACTCAAGGACAGTGGGTGAGTAAACTGAGAATCATCCTCCTTTTAAGATAATGCAGAATGAAGAGGAGGAGGACTGGTGGGGGGTGGGGGGGTGGTAGCGGGGTGGTCTCTAGTAGGCCTAGCCTTTGTGATAACCCAGAGGGAACAATGACATCTGAACTAGGGCTGAGGGTCTGGAGAGAAAGAGACCACAGAAAAGGGCCATCATCTCTTTTAAAAATTCACCCTTTGCATAACAGGGAAAACATTGTAAATAACTTAGATGTCACAGAGAGGTAAGTTAAATAAACTGTTACATCATATTAGGCAATATTTTGAAATATGAGCAGTAGGGAAATAGTTACAATAATTTATGCTTGGAAAAGGAGTCATAAAAAAGTGATGCAGACTAATCCTATTTTGGTCAAGAAGATAGATGTATGCATGTGTATACGAATTTTTTAAAAGTGAAATAATAAACATCAAAATGTTGAAAGTAGTTACCTCTTGATGATGACTTTTTACTGTCTTCTTCGTATATTTTCCCCACTCTTTGTAAGGAGAAACACATGTCACTTATATGTGCCCTCTGCTATGAAGAAGAATGGATTTCAGACTAACAGTCTCTTAGAGCAATGCCAGAGGGTCTGAAGACACTTCCACCCCCTAAATGTGTGCCTCCACCCTGGATGTTCAGTCACGTGGGGAGGCAGCTCTCTGGAGCCCAGGCAATGGCTGAGCGTTTGCATCTCTGGGTTCTGTGTGACTTAATCCCTCTTGATTCTTGGGTCCTGGTCCAGGTAGGACAGAGGCCACCATAAACTGCACCAAGATCTCTGGCCTAGGAGGGTTTTGGGAGTTCACTCCAAGTGGGTCGAGGTCGACCTGCCAAGGCCAAGAATGTAGAAGAGGAAAAGGACAAAGGTGAGGCGCTGTTGAGCTGGTCCAGGAGCACATGACAGATGTGCAATGAAGATGTACTGAGTGAATTAAAGAAACGGCAAGATCAACTTTCTGAATCTTATTTGGGTATGTTGGAAGTGCTTTTTTTTAATGAGAAGTGAATTAAAGAGAATTATGAAGAAACTAATACCAACACAATGCTAATCACTGTGTGTCAGCTGGCCCAGACAGGCAGGGCTCAGTCCTGCTCAGATCCAGTGGGCAAGAGACACCACTGGTCAGCTGAGATCCAGCTGAGTTTTGCTCTTCCCTGTGGCAGGGCCCAGTCTACAGGGGCAGCTCAGTTATAATCCACTAAGTGAAGAGAAGGGGATGGAAGTAAGGAGGGCCTCACTAGCTGTTTCTTCTCACCCCTCTGAGCTCATTAATGTTTTCTCACACTTCCCTCCAGAAGTTCAGCGCACACAGGATTTCCTTGGACCCTTGACTGCAGTTGGCAGAAAGCTCCTGTCCTTTTCCGAGTAAGAGCATTCTTAATGTTCTCTGATTCCAGAATGGCAGCTCATTGTTTTTTCTTCCTTTCCTGAAAACCTATTAACATAGAAGCATCTGGGGGATTTCAAAACTGGAGATGACTTTGACAGCTTCTCCAGCCACTGTCTGGGGAGCCCCCCCGGCATTCAGTGGCATCTCATGGGCTCCCATGAGCCTTCCAAAAAGCACCACAATATCTCAGTCAATCCCCATCCAATCACTCTGACATCTTCTGAGCAGATGTGGTTGCCATTTGCTGGCAATTACTCTTTGTCCCGCTTCCCTCAGTTCTGCACTCCTGTCGTTTCTGCCCCTCAGCACTGGCAGAGTTTCAGAATCAAACACTGAGTGGTGCACTCATGAAGGTCAGAGCCGGAGGGGTCCTGGGAGAACACTGGGTCCAATCCTCTCATGTGCGAACTCATTTCAGTTCTGTTCATCCATCATTTCCAAGCTGTTCCTCTGTGCCAGGCCCAGCGCCAGGCTCTGGGGGCACAGAGCTGGCACTCCTCAATTTCCCCAGCAGGCCTTGAAGAATTTTCTCACAGTCTGGGGGTAGGGACAGACTATAAACTCACCAAATTTATTCAGAAAGGTAAGACTTCAATAGAAAGCTGGATATAGTCCAGGAGGGGAACATGGAACAGAGGAGGGAATGGTTCAGTGGATTTGGTGAGGTCAAAGAAAGCATCAGAAGTGGAGGTGACATTTGAAATTTAAAATTTGACATTATAAGGATAATAGTCAAGGGTGTGTGAGGCAGATTAGGGAGTGATAAACATTTTCAATAAAAACAGAGTGGCCTAACGGTGCAGAGTTTGAGCTGTGGAGTCAGATGGGCTGAATTTGAATCCACCCCTAACTGGCTGTGTGACCCTAGTAAAGTTATTCACCCTCTTTCAGCTCAGCTTCCTCATCTGTAAAGTCGACAGACACCTGAAAGCAAGGCTATCACACCCAGTCATGCAGTGTGTCACCGTGCTCCTTCTAAGGATGTGCCCATCACTACTAAGAAGTAGATGGTTGTGATGACAGTTTTCGAGTGGATGACAGTTGAGTACATGTCTTCTCAAAATATTATGACAGTTTGTGACAGGTGGAAGTAAAGAGTGTTGAGGAAGGGTGGCTGTTTCCAGTTTGTACAAAGATACCGAGTGGGCTACAGATGACCTGGTACCCACTGTGTCTTTCTTTTTCCTCTGGAAAGTGAAACTTTCTAACAGGCGGGGGTCTTAGGAGCTTCAGTCTTTTTTCTGCTCTTGAGATGTCCACCCAGAAGCACTCCTGGCTGTTTGGGGCCACTGTCCACCTAGTCACAGGTTTTTGTCTAAGTATCTGGGTTTTAGCCACCCCCCTCCATGGGAGGGTGAGTACCCTTCTGCACAGAAGCCCTGGGAGAGATGGGAAGAACAGGGCTCCTTCCTCCTGTTGCTCTGTCCCTTTTGTCCCCCTATAATTACACACTCAGCCAGACAGAGGATAAACATTTCTGCACAAAAGGATTGGGACAACCCTAACAGGCGCTACAATGTCTGAAGAGAAAGTTAAAGCTCTCATTCTCTTGACATTTCCCAGCATAAAAAGAGAGACCTTCGGGATCTTTCGTAAAAAGGGAGTTTCCTTCAGGGTGCACCACAGTTTCTAACCTCCCCACCTTTGTTTGTCCAAGAGTCACACTTGTCCATCTCTAGGAGCCTTCTTCTCTCAAGCCTCTCCACCTTCCTCTACTGCAGTCCCACAGAAATCTGTCCCCATCATAGAGAGGGAGGCTCACTTTCTGGATCTACCCTGCCCCTGACCCCAGACCTGCTGAACAAAGATCCTTGGGGTGAGGCCAGAAGTCTATGCTTTTTAATCTGCATTTTTAGACCTATTGAGGCTTAGAAACTTCTACCCTGCCCTGGCTGGTATGGCTCAGTTGGTTGGAGTATCATCCCACACATCAGAATGTTGGGGGCTGGATGCCTGGGCACATACCTGGGTTGCAAGTTCGATCCCCAGTTAGGGTGCTTATGGGAGGTAACCAATTGCTGCTGCTCTCTCACATCAATATTTCTCCCCCTTTCTCTGTCAAATCAATAAACATTGAAAGAGAGAGAGAGAGAAGATCCAAGACAGTGGAGGAGTAAATAGAAGCTACACTAGCCTCCTCCCAGGACCAATCTGGAATTACAACTAAATTGTAGAGAAATCATCTTGAATAACCAACTGAACACTAGCTGGAGAGAAGCCTTATAACCATGGGCAGACAGAAGAAAACACTTCACCACAACAAGACTGGTTGGGAGTGCAGAGGGGGTGCAAGAGAACTGTGCATAGAGAACTGAGGAAACAGCAACCAGGGTCCATGTGCTGAGTCATCCCCCATACTGTAGGAGCCATCTCTCTCAGGCAAAACACTCCTCCCTGAATGGCATCAGGAACAAGATGCCCACAGTTCTCTTGCATCTCCTCCACACTCCCGACCAGTCTCATTGTGGTGAAGTGTTTTCTGCTGTCTGCCCATGGTTATAAGGCTTCTCTCCAGCTAGTGTTCAGTTGGTTATTCAAGATGATTTCTCTGCAATTTAATTGTAGAGAATACTGTGTTCACAGGTAGGAAGAATTAACATCATTAAAATGCCCATACTACCCAAAGAAATCTATAGATTCATCATAATTCCTGTCAAGATTCCAATGACATATTTCACAGAACTAGAACAAATATTTCAAAAATTTATATGGGACCACAAAAAGGCCCGCATTACAACAGTGATCCTGAGAAAGAAGAAAAAAAACTGGAGGAATTATGCTACCTAATATCAAACTAAACTATCAGAGAAACTGAACAGACAGATTACAAGTCCATAGTAATCAGTACAGCCTGCCACTGGTGTAAAAACAGACACATAGACCAATGGAACAGAGTGGAGAGCCTGGAAATAAACCTGCGCCTTCACAGTCAATTAATATCTGCCAGAGGAAGTAAGCACATATAATGGGCTAAAAATAGTTCATTCAATAAATGATGTTGGGAAAATTGGACAGATACATGCAAAAAAAAAAAAAAAAAACAAACCTAGACCACCTTATTACACCACACTCAAGAATAAATTCAAAATGGATCATCAAAGACTTAAATGTTAGACCCAAAACCATAAAACTCCTAGAAGAAAACATAGGTAGCAAAATCTCAGACACTGCTCAAAGAAATGTTTTTAAAAACATATTTTATTGATTATGCTATTACAGTTGTCCCATTTCTCCCCCAACATTCCTCTCCACCCTGCATACCCCCTCCCACCCAGCATACCCCCTCCCACCCACATTCCCCTCTTTTAGTTCATGTCCATGTGTCGTAAGTTCTTTAGCTTCTACATTTCGCACACTATTCTTGCCCTCCCCCTGTCTATTTTCTTCCCACTGTCTATGCTACTTATTCTCTGTACCTTTTCCCCCTCTCTCCTCCTCCCACTCCCCTGTTGCTGACCCTCCATGTGATCTCCATTTCTGTGGTTCTGTTCCTGTTCTAGTGGTTTGCTTAGTTTGCTTTTGTTTTAGGTGTGGTTGTTAATATCTGTGAGTTTGTCTCACAGATATTAGCTGTCTTTTTACTGTCATATTTTTTATCTTCTTTTTCTTAGATAAGTCCCTTTAACATTTCATATAATAAGGGCTTGGTGATGATGAACTCCTTTAACTTGACCTTATCTGAGAAGCATTTACCTGCCCTTCCATTATCAATGAAAGCTTTGCTGGATAGAGCAATCTTGGATGTAGGTCCTTGACTTTCAAGACTTCAAATACTTCTTTCCAGCCCCTTCTTGCCTGTAAGGTCTCTTTTGAGAAACCAGCTGACAGTCTGATGGGATCTCCTTTGTAGGTGACTGTCCCCTTATCCCTTGTTGCTTCTAGAATTCTCTCCATTTTAACCTTGGCTAATGTAATTTTGATGTGCGTTGGTGTGTTCCCCCTTGGGTCCAACTTCTTTGGGACTCTCTGAGCTTCCTGGACTTCCTGGAAGTCTATTTCCTTTGCCAGATTGGGGAAGTTCTCCTTTATTATTTATTCAAATAAATTTTCCACTTGTTGCTCTTCTTCTTCCCCTTCTGGTACCCCTACAATTCAGATATTGGGACGTTTAAAGATGCCCTGGAGGTTCTTCAGCCTCTCCTCATTTTTTTGAATTCTTGTTTCTTCCTTGTTCTCTGTTTGGTTGTTTCTTCCTTCTGGTCCACTCCATTGATTTGAGTCCCAGTTTTCCTCCCATCTCTATTGATTCCCTGTGCATTTTCCTTCATCTCACTTATTGTAGCCTTCATTTGTTCATCTAATTTGTGAGCGAAATCAACCAATTCTGTGAGCATCCTGATCACTAGGGCTTTGAAGTGTGCATCTGATAGGTTGGCTATCTCTTGGTCACTTAGATGAATTGGCTCTGGGGCTTTGATCTGTTCTCCCGTTTGAGCCATCTTTTTTTTTTTTTTTTTGGTCTGTTATGTAGTGAGGGGTGGAGCCTTAGGTGTTCCCCAGGGTGGGGCAGCCCAGTCGCTGGGTGGTGACACTATATGTGGGTGTGGGGGTGGGGTCTGAGAGGGAACAATGGTGCTTGCTCCACTCTCTGTCAGATTCCAGTCCTTTCCACTGCTTCCCCTTCACCTGGATTATCTATGCATGAATGTGGGACCACCTAGTCAGCCAGCCACCTTGCTGGGCCTTACTGGGTCTGCACCATTGCCACCCTGTGCCCGGGGTCCGCTAGCCACCGCCTGCACACCTGGGATCTGCCAGCCACTGCTGCCTTCATGCCCAGTCCGCCAACCTCTGCTTTTTCCTGCCACGACTCAACCCTTCCTACCAGTCTGGATGAATGGTTGCTGGACTTCCATACAGTTCAATTTTCTATCAGTTCTGGTTGTTTTCTTGTTTCTAAATCTTTGTTGTCCTTAATTTTGGTTGTGCAAGGAGGCACAGTGGGTCTACCTACACCGCCATCTTGGCCAGTAGTCTCAAATAAATTTTTTTATTGAATATATTTCTCCAGGCAAGGGAAACAAACAAACAAAAAAACAAATGGGACTTCATCGAACTAAAAAGTTTTTGCACAGCAAAGGATATCATCAAAAAAATAAAAAGACAACCCACAGAATGAGAGAATGTATTTGCCAATACATCTCATAAGGGGGTAATATCCAAAAGGTATAAAGTACTCACAAAACAAGCAAACAATCCAATTTTAAAAATGGAGGTACTGTGCTTCTCCAAAGAGGATGTACAGATGGATGATAGACATATAAAAGGATGCTTAATGTCACTAATCATCAGAGAAATGCAAATAAAAACCACAATGTGGTATCATCTCACCGTCACAATGGCCATCATCAACAAATCAACAAACAAGTACTGGTGAGGATGTGGAAAAGGAGGAACCCTTTACACTGTTGGTGGGAATGCAGACTGGTGCAGCCACTGTGGAAAGCAGTATGGAGATACCTCAAAAAATTAAAAATGGAACTGCCTTTTGACCCAGTGATCCCACTTTTGAGAATCTATCTGAAGAAACTCAAAACACTAATTTGAAAGAACACTAGCACCCCTATTGTCATTGCAGCATTATTTACAGTTGCCAAGTTATGGAAGTAGTCCGAGTGTCCATCAATAGATGAGTGGATAAAACAACGATGGGACATTTACACAATGGAATTCTGCTTGGCCGTAAAAAAGAAGGAAGTTTTACCCTTTGCAATAGTATGAATAAACTGGAGAACATTATGCTAATTGAAATAAGCCAGTCAGAGAAAGACAAATGTGTGTATGGTATATGCACACAACAGGCACACATGTGTTGCATGATGCACACATGCATTGCATTTGCTGTGTGTGAATATGGTCATGTGTGTTGTGTGCACGTGTTATATGTCTATTTGCATGTGTCTGTGGTATGTGCCATGTGTGGTATATGTGCATGCGTGTGTTGCATATGGATGCATGGGGGTGCTGTGTGTGCATGTATATGATATGTGTACATGTGGTACGTGTGTTGGTAGGGCTGCAGGCAGGCAGGGGTTGTTGGATTGGTTTTCATGCTATACACCAAAATGATAAAAGTGCTTATCTCTGGGTAGTGGAGCTAATAGCTATTTTCTTTCATCTTCTCTATATTTTTCAACTTTTCAACACGGGACATATGACTTAAATAATGAAAAGAAAAAAATTAAAGGAATTCACCATATCTCATTATCATTCATCTTGAATCAGTTTAGTCCCAGCAAAGGCTGACGTGCCAGTGGGGGTCTCAGGCTGCTTCCAGGAACTGGGCGGCTCACAGGAGCCATCTGGAGACACGGGCTCCACCCTGCTCCGCCATCCAGGGCTTGCCCAGATGGCCTGGCAGGGCCTTGGCAGGACCTGGCACTTGGTTCTCAGGGTTCCAGGCAGCTTTGCAGCTGGGTCCCGGCTAAGGTGCAGAGTCCAGCTCTGGAGGGAGGTCTGGTGACAGCCAGGATGGCACCACAGCAGTCCTACCCCAGAGCTGCCACAGCTCTGCACTTCTCGTATTCTTCTTCTAAAACACAAGAATTCTAAGAAGAAGAATACAGGATTATTATTCTTGTATTGTTTTTGAAATCAGGATATATCTGGATATTGGCACATATATTTAGTGAAATGATGTTTCCTGTTTTCCTGAAAAGCTCTTATTAAATTGGCAAATTACATTTCCAAGGATGGAGCACAGCTCCTGGCTTATAACAGATGCCAACAAGTATCTGTTGATAAATGAATACACATATTATAACAATATCTATCTTTTTGTAAGAGCAATATGCCTGCCACTCATTCCAAAGTGATGTTTGTTTGGGGGTCTCCCCTGGGCTTGGTTAGCTTGGCACTGCCCGTGTGAGAACCTCACAGACACCCAGTGATCTGTGCGCCCTGCCTAAGGGGACACTCATTTTCCTTCAACTCTTTATACACGCAGCGTTCCTCCACCATCTCCCAGGAGCATGAGGAAGCTCCTGCTCAGTGCACCAAGCTGATGCTCAGTGCTGGGCTCCACAGTGCCCTGGCCTCCTCTTGTCATGGTACAGACAGATTCCTACCCAGAGCCAAGCTTTTCTTTCAAAAAACATCTGTGTTCACAGAAGCTGAGGGATGGAACTGAGCACTCACGTCTACCCAGATGTGAATTTAAAGCAATAGGCTCCTCCTATTCCCATTCCAAAGCAAAGGAATGACAATAGGTATATTAGACTGAGGCTTACTAATGTAAAAAAAAAAAAAAAAAAAAACGTGATTTTATTCCAGGCAGGGAGTGTTTCATCACAATGAAAAACCCCAAACAACTGTTTTGAATGATTTCTTCTTGGCCTTAGAAGGGAGTTTCCAAAGGGGTGTGGTATCTAGCTCTGTGGTCTCTAAGTGGGTCTCCTTGGTTGGCTGAGCACCTCTACCCACATTCTCTAGCTAATGTTGTTTTTCCCTCCCCCACTTTAATCCCCCTGTTAGGAGCAAGTGGACAGGAGGAGAGGTGAAGGACAGAGGAGGTCTAAGGACTGTTGCAGATAAAACTTGGCATTGGCCCTGAGCAGTGTGGCTCAGTGGGGTGGGCATCATCCTGCAAACTGAAAGGTCACTGGTTTGATTCCCAGTCAGGGCACATGCCTGGGTTGTGGGCCAGGTCTCCCGTTGGGTTGGGGAGGTACGAGAGGCAACCAATCGATGTTTCTCTCCCTCTCTTTCTCCCGCCCTTCCCCTCTCTCTAAAAATAAGTAAATAAAATCTTTTAAAAAATACTTGGCATTGGGTCCTTCTTCATGATAGCTGTGTGAAATTGTTTGCATTTGTCATGTGGGAGGAAGGGGAGTCTGTGGGTCCCTCAAAGCCCTTCCTCATCCAAGGGGTAGTCCCTTGACTTGGCTTTGCCTTCTTTGGCTGAAAACTGTGCCTTTTCTCTCAGCTCAGCTCCTGTTGGTCCCCTCTGAGAGTCACCTGCCCTTCTAGGTGGTCCTCTTAATCCAGATCCTCTCTATGGTATCCCATCTGGCCCAAGGGAAACCCCAGGCATCCTTATCCTGCCAGCACCTGGACTGTTTCCACCCCCCCCCCATGACTCAGCCACTAGTAGGCGCTCTAGCCAACTCCCTGGTCCATAGACATTTTCAGGTGTGGATCAGAGACCAATCCTTACACCCGCTAAATGTCAAGGCACACAGGCCACATTCCCTGGATGGCTCCCTGGAACTCCCCCTCAGTTGGTTTAAGTCAGAAAGAAGCTTCCACATGGGGGTTGGGCTGGGGCACAGGCAAAAACAGAGACGGACAACACCGTCCACTCGCAAATGAAATCTTCATCACCCTCCTCTTGAACTGCTAAAATCTCAGCTGCCTGTGTATCTTCACCGAGAGGGTTTTAGTCTCTCAGGAAGTTCCATGCAGGCCTGCCCTTGGTCTTTGGTGCCTCCTGGACACTGAGACAAACAGGAAGCTGCCTCAGCCCTGTCAGGCTCCACTGATCCAACGCAGCTTAGATTCACAGGAGTCAGTGGGATGTGGATTTAGATTCCTGCCCTTGCTTAACCAGCCCCTGGGGCAAGTTGCTGAACTCTTGGTCTCAGGTTCCTCGCTGGCAAATTGGGTTTAAAAATCCCCATTTTACAGGGCTTGGGAGAAGTTTAGAGAGGGAATACTACAGGGTATTTGGCACACTGCCTGGCTTATAATAAATGCTCACTAAATGGGAATCAGCATTCACATGGCCCTGTTGAGACACACTTCCTGCTCCGGGCCTGGAAGGCACTCAGGATTTTAAGGGCTGCTCTGCAGCGGGATAACTTCACCCACTACGCTGAGAGCACTTGTCTGGCTCCCTGCGTCAGGCATGGTGGGGAAGACCACGGGTGTCATCTTCACACGGGCCAGTTCCCCATCACTCCTTGGCTAGGGGACCTCAAACATCTCCGAGCATCCGGCCCCCCTGAAAAGTGAAGACAACATCAAACCTGGAAATGAACCCTCCTCAGGGATGAAATTAGGTGGCAGAGGGCAGGTGTGTGGCACAAGACTTGCGGCCTGGGAGCCCTCAGCGGTGGTTCATTCCTTCCCCCTCGTCCTCTGAGAGGGAGCAGCAGGGGTGGTGTCTTGTCACCTACACGTCTCAATGTGGTTGAAGGAAAGAGTGCGCAAGGGTGTCCCTTGTAAATGGTCGTGTGCACGGTGACGGGTGAGTGGGCTCTGACCATTAGCTGGAAGAAAGGAGACGCCAGAGGCTCTGTGAAAACTTCCTGGAGAAAAAGTGACTGTACACATACCTCTGCTAGGAAGACTCGAATGGCTCTGTGCTGCTGACGGGTGTTTCTTCCACAGGAATAGCTTGCACACGAGTGGTGGAGAGGGCGCAGTGTCCGTGTTATATGACAGTCGTACTGACTCATATGCAATATTTTGCAGCCCGCTCGTTTTTTGAAGCAATTAGAAACCAGCTTTCTCACAACTAAAGAGGAAGCTGTAGTTACTTACAAAGACCTTACAAAAATGCTGGAAATCCTGCAGAAACGATTTTCTCTGGTGCAAGCTGTCACTGATTTAGTGGCTTCAAGAACCACTATCCTTTCCCCTGTGTCAGGCTCTCTGGGGAAGCGGAAAGTGCAGATGGAGAAGCTGTGGAGACACTTCCTCTAGTATTTGTGGAAAAAAATTAGTTTTTGAAGAAGTCTAAACCTTAGCTCAGAGTTTTCACTTTGATACATCCAGTCTTTGTCAGGCGAGTGCCACCAAGGTCCTGCTTCTGGGAGGAAGTACCGAACCTCAGGTTTACGGCTGCTTCGGGGGAAGCGACCACAGGGCTGGCCACACATGCTGCTGGCGATGAGCCCCAGTGCTGTTTTTGTCAGAGTTCTCCTTGCAGATGTCAACATAAGAAATGTCCAAACCTGTAAGAATTTTCATGAGTTTATTTGAGCCCAACTGACAACAATTGCTGGGAAGCAAAACCTCAATGGTTTGAGAAACGCTTCGGAAACGCTGCAGTGTTGCACCTTATTTTATACATCGTGATCAAAAGAGGAGGGGTAAGGCGGTTACGTGAAATCCACTGGTGATAGATTAGAGGAGAAAGTGAAGCCACGGTGCGGGGAAGACCTCTGGGATTGGATAAAAAAGTAAAATCATAGACACCCACTTCTCTTACATGGATAAGCACCAGACAGTTAACAGTCAACACAACACAGTAATGATAACAATGAGGGGATTTGTGTTCTCCCTCTGGTACGGTGCTTTGAGGGGCTGGAAAAAGGAACTTTGACATTCCCCAGGCATGTTATGGTAGATGCAAAGAGACAAGAGACAGGCTCAGTTAAGGTAAAGACTGACTTTTGTCGGGGAGGATTCCAGTCTTGGACATGACTGCCCGCCATGACCTGCTTTTGGTTAGAAAGTTTTTAAGCTCAAGCCATCCTGTGTGGTTACTTTAGGTCTCTGGTTTTGTAAGGCCGTCCACACAAAGCCCCACAGGTTTTGAGTGATCTGCTCAAAACTCATTTTTGTTAAACCATGTAATTTTTATACCACATGGTTTTGCAAAAGGATTTTTTACTTTGTGTTATTTTTGAGGTTCATACATAGAGCATTGTGACAAAAATGACCACATCAGGATTCCATGGCAAATCAGGATTATCCAAACATCCAAAAAGCAAAAACTAAAGTGTTTGGAGGTAGCTCATTTCCCCTTAACCATATGTTTTATGGATTTGGTGAAATCCATATTACCAGAACAAGAGAATGTTCCTCACGTAGAAAAAAAGTGAAATTCAGATGTCACCTCTTCCAGGAAGCCCTCCCTGTAGCCTTCTACCAAGTTGGACTAGGGACCCTTCCTCTATGCTTACCTAGCCTCTTGCATGTCACTCTGTCTCTGCTCTGATTACATCATGTGGTCGTTGCCTGTGCCCATGTCTGCTCCCATCCCCCCAAACTGGACTCACTGGCCTTTGGGGGTCCAGGGCCCAGCACAAAGCCAAACACTGGGGTGGAATCAGGAAGTGTTGGGAACTGAAGTGAATCGTACAGAAGTACAGTTGGGAGCTGGCAAACATAATAGTGTGATTCTGCCTATACTTCCAGTTAGTGAGAACTTATTTCAGAGAGTTTACCATTGTAAGCCAACAGTAATCCTGAATGTGAACACTGTTTAATAAAGCTTATGAAGTTTTTCAGCTTTGTTTATTAGCTCTGGCACAAGCTTCCTCACAGCCTAAAAACCTCCTTGAGATTTGAGGAGCTGTGTGAATGCATACAAAACCTAGGATAGGACCCAGAATGCTGAAAATGAATAAAACCAGAGCAGCAGACTATGGCGGGGGTGGGGGGGCACAAAAAAGTTCTGGGCTCGAGCCCTGATCCTGTAGCTTAGTTGATCAGGGCATCGTCCCTATACACCAAGGTTATGGGTTCAATCCCCAGGGGTGTGCCAGGGCATATATAAGAATCAATCAATGAATGCATAAATAAACAAAACAACAAATTGATGTTTCTCTCCCCCTCCTTCCTCTCTCCCTAAAATTAATAAATAAAAATTAAAAAAATTACATTGATCGGGTGCTAAAAGTTCTAAGTAAAGCCACACTTTGCCATTCACATGCTGTGTGAGCCAGAGAGTCACTCTGCCTCTCTGAGCTACAGTTTCTCATCTGCCTAACTGAGGGCCTTGGCAGGGGTTCCTCCATTTGTTCATCATATATAAGACAAGACTGCTCTCGGGCAGTCACAGCCTGGAGAGTAAAGCAGACTTACACCCACATGGTCCTTCCGTGGAGGGAGGACAAGTGAACATTTACTGAGCGCCAACTGTATCCCCAGCACCTCATATCACCTATCTAAGTTAATGCCTCCACCAACGAAGGCATTATCACCCCAACTTTACAGTGTGGGAACTGGGGCTCAAGAGGTGGAGCAACAACAGAACTGGCATCTGAACCCGGGTCTGCCTGACTCTGAAACGGCTGAGATGGCTCCTACCCAACTGGGACAGTCTATGACTCTGAGATGTCAAGAAAAATAAGAGATTAATTCAGGAAAAGGCATGTTTATTTTTCCTTTAGGTCTGTGCTGTTAACCATGTACATTAATTTTTTTGATTTAGGAAATGGAAATTATCCTGTTCTAGACTGTGAATTACAAAAAGCTGAACGATGGCTCATTCACCTATTCATTCATTCATTCACTCATTCATTCAACAAATATTTATTGAGGATCTACTATGTGCTGGCTATGCACTGTTCTGAGCACTGGGAATCATAATCACATGATCTGTGACATGGAATTGACATTGTACTGGCAGGACAGTCCATAAAAATGGGAACAAACTAAATAAAATGATTTCAGTTTGTTACAAGTTCTATGAGTAACGTGAACTAGGAGAATAGGTGTGGCAGGTTTGAAGGGGGGATCCATCTAAGTTAAGGTCATCAGAAATGGCCTTTCTGAGGAGATGAAATTTAAGCTGCAATCAGGTTGTGAAGGACTGAGCCATGTGATTATCTAGGGCAAGTGCCTCCTACACTGAGGGAACAGCGGGTGAAAAGGCACTGAGGTAGGGACCGGCTTGACTAACTGAGGAACAAAAAGGAAATCAGGGTGGCCAGAGCGATTAAAGATAAGAAATGTGGCAGAAACTGCTGTGGGAGATGAGTTATAAGGTAAGGGGTTTAGATAGCTAGAGGAAGTCATTGGTGGAAGGTAAGCACAATATGACATCCAACCTCAGAGATGAGCCTTAGAGACACCCCGACCCAAGCACCTTATATTGGTCCAGCTGAAATGCCCTGTCCAGAGACCGAACCAGGTCAGTTAGTGGTAAAGCCAAGACTTGGTGGAACACTGGTGTCCCTACTCCCCAGGGTGTTAAAACAGAGCTCTTAGCCAAACCCGTGACACCAGGCTGTGATGCAACCACCCAGGCCACCAGTGCGTCTTTCTCCTGGTCAGTTGCACCAACCTCCCCTGGTCTTCTGACTCCCACCTCTACTCTCCTAAGGTTTATTGTCTGCACAGCAGGCAGCAGGTTCATGGTAAAACTTCATTAGGATCACATCACCCCTCTGCTAAAACCTTCTG
This sequence comes from Anoura caudifer, assembly GCA_004027475.1. Taxonomy (NCBI): domain Eukaryota; kingdom Metazoa; phylum Chordata; class Mammalia; order Chiroptera; family Phyllostomidae; genus Anoura; species Anoura caudifer. The sequence continues at coordinate 219,880 of PVKU01002115.1, forward strand.
ACCTCTTCCCTGTGCTTCATTGTACTTGTTCTTTTTTTTTTTTTTTTTTTGTCTCCCTACCAGACTTGAGGGTGGGCCCTTGTCTTGGATATTCCTGGATCGTCACTCTGCCAAATGTAGGATTTGTCATGTAAAAGGAGATCAATAACTGCTGAATGAAAAAAATAAATGTGTAGATATGAAATCCTGCAAAACCAGCAGATTGGTTGATTTAATTTATGTCTTTGTAGGAGAGTCTCTCTGGTTATTATTTATGTATAACACATTGGTTAAGAGCATGGGCTTTGAATCAGACTGCCTAGGTTCAAATCCTATCTCTTCCACTCACCAGTGGTTTGACTTTGGATAAACTATTAGTCCCTTGGTGTCTCAGTTTTCTTGTCTATATAATGGGGATAACAATAATATCGAACTCACAGATTGCTGCAAGTGTTAAATTAGTTCATATATATAAAGTGCCTAGAACAATTCTTATTACCTCTCAATTATTAGTTATTGATATTATTACTGATATCTACATGTGCAGTGAGGAAAATGAATCCAAGAAAGGTCTGAATGGCTTCAATGGAGAGTCTTGGTTTAGGAGACAAAGTGCTGTCTTTGGAGGGTTCCCTTGATTTGCTGGTGCTACGACCTTGGGCAAGTTCACATCACCCTTCAGACTGTTTTCATATCTGAAATATGGAGATGACCTACCCCATTTGATGGTAGCTTTGAGCTTAAGTGAGATTATGTCTATCAAGTTTCTGGCGTAACACCTGGCACCTAATCCAAAGGCAACAAACGTTTCCTTTCTCTCTTCTCCCAGCTGGCCTGTGAGCTGGCCAAACACGAGGTCCTTGTTAACTGTGCCTGAATCTGCCCACACCCTCAGTGCCTAGCACAGAACCCGGCCCTGTGAGCAGGCTGTAAACACTTTGTGGACCCTTGAGTAGGATGCCATGCAATATTTCACACATCTGTCATCTTCATTTCATTTTTTTCTGTCAAAAATCTTGTCCAGAGTATCATGTTCTCTCACAGTGGCTATGCCAATGGCCATGTGCTGATCTCCCCACTCAGAGAGGAGCTTGTCCCTCCAGCTGTACTGGATGTGGTACCAGATTTGTCTTTCTAAAGCACAGCCCAGACCATGCCCTTACCTTGCCCAGAAGCCTTTGTGACCCTCTAGGGTTGGCCCAACCACCCCTGCTCCTGAGGCTGGTGTTCGAGGCTCACCGCAGCCCACCCCTGGCTGTCCTTGCATGTCCTCTCTCTCTCCCCCTCTAATCTTACACAAACACACACGTGTGCACAAGCACCAGAATGAATCACAGATCCTTGGACCTTGACATTGCTGTGCCCTTGCTCACACTGTTCCCCCTGCCTGGGGTGGCCTCCCAAAGCACCACACACCCCATATCCCAAGGCCCCAACTCTAATGCCGCCTCTCCACTTAGCCTCTGCCAATCCCACAAGGTAGAAGCACCTAAGTTCCCACAGCGCTCCACGGTACTGCTCCTTGCACACTGGCCGTTGCGGACCTTGTATTGCATCTGTGTGCCCGAGCCAAGGGGGCACTCGGTCACTGTGATGGACAAATGCATGTTGGCCTCCCACTGTCAGGAAAGGGAAGTATCTCACTCATCTCTGTACCTCTCTCTTCTCACACAGGTACATGTTTTCTTGAGCACAGCAGGTGTATAATACATAGTTACTAGATGAGTCGCCTAGCCTTGTCCACTCTTGTGCACAAATCAGTCCCTTGTTCCTCAGTTCCTCTAAGCCAGACCACACCGTCTCACCTGGACTGTTGCAACAGCCTCCTGGCTGTCTCTCTTTTTTCCTTCTGAACCCCACACAGACTACCTGCACGACCTTTCTACAACAAAAATCTCATCGTGCCTTTCCCTGCTGAAAATCTTGCATTGGCTCCCCATGGCCACAGAATGAAGCCTCAGCCATATTCCTCTTCAGTCTGATCCTCTGCTTCCCACCTCCCCCTTCCCCACACATACTTCCTTGCGTTCCTGCAGAGCTCCTTGTAAAATCATGGCAACCCTGTGTTTTTTCAGGCCTCTGCATCTTGGCATCTGCTGTTTCTTCTTCTTCAAATGACAAATGACACTTCCCCTCCACTCCCCGTCCCCTGTCACCTGATAACAGCTGCCCGTGACTTAATACCCAGGTCTGATGAAAGCTTCCTCTGTGGAGGAGATACCTGACTGCATGCATGCCCCCCGCTAACCATTCACCCCACAAACCCTGGGCATTCACCGTGCACCAGACACACCCTCTTGGCCGCCACTGCACCGGTCAGATTCCTGTGGTTGCAGTCATCGCCCTGTGTTGACGTGAACTGTGCTCTTACCTGCTTTGTTTCCCTAGAACACGGAGGTCCGCTTCACGGCGGTGAAGCTGTAGAGGGCTTGCAAGGTGGAGGCGGGGGTGGGGCACAGCCTCATAACTACAATAATCACTACCATTGTGAGTGCAGCACTCACAATGGGCCGGGCACTCTTCTAGGTGGACGCACTCCTTTAATTGTCCCAACAACCTATGAGGTTAACAACTGCGATTATTGTCCTATGGACCATGAGAAGTCACTGAATGATGTGAAGCTGGGAAAAGAGATCAGACTTGTGTGTGAGCATTTCCCCCCTGGCTCTGGTGTGGGGCACTGCAGGGGGTCAGAGTGGATGGTGTGAGACCCTTCCGGGGGGCCTCTACAGTAGTGGTCTGGGGCCAGATGCCAGGAGCCTGGACTTGGGGGTTGGCTGTGGGGGTGGAGAGAAGCAGGCATATTGGAGAGCTGTTCCGGGGAGAGTTGACAGACTGCTTAGCATTTATTCATTCTTCAGTACTGAGCCCAGGGCTCTCACAAACCTTCCCCGCTTCAGGCTTGCTCACGCCTGCCTTCCTTCGAGTAGCCCTGATTTTACCAACACCAGACTCTAGGTCAATTTTTCAACAAGCAAATCACAGAAAGCCAGCTGCCCAAACAAATAATTCTTCAAACTATCACTTTGCCAAATGGCTAATAAGCCAGAAGATAATTCTCAAAAGACAAATTATGCAAAGTTAATTCTCTAAATTTGTCTGTTTTTTAAAAAAAAGACTATTACACATTTTATAGTAGTTGGTACTAGATGAGATAAGTTTTGAAAACTGGTTTATTAACATAAGTAGGTTAAAAAAAAAGAATGCTTAAAAAGCATGCATAAGGTATAAAAAACAACGATACAACAAAACTCCTGCACCCAAAACCAGCCTTTAAACATCACCATTGCCGTGACCTTGGAGTGCCCCTGCGTGCCCCTTCCTTATCCCTTTGCCTTCCTCCTCACCTCAGAGGTAATCACAGTCCTAAATTTTCTGCCTTTCTCCCTTGTTTTTCTTTATAGTTACATATTTGTAGCCTCAAAGAGTTATTTTAGTTTTGCAGGTTTTTGAATTTTATTTATTTTTAAATATGTTTATTGATGTTAGAGAGAGAGGGAGAGCGATACTGATTGGCTGCCTCCCATATGTGCCCCAACCAGGGATTGAACCTGCAACCCAGGTATGTGCCCTGACCAGGGATCAAATTTCCAAACTTTTGGTGAACAGGACAATGCTTCACCCACTAAGCAACACCGGTTGGGGCTGTTTTGAATTTTAAATAAAAGGATTTAGAGTATATAAATTTTTCTGTGACATATTTTTTTATTCACCATTTTGTTTCTGAGATTGTTGCTGTTGATACGTAGACTTCTAATTCATTCATTTTTCTGGGCTGTGTAGTATTTTATTTTATGAACACACTATAATTTATTTATCCATTGAGTTGAGGGACACTTAAGATGATCTGAGTGTTTTTCCAATACACACAATGCTGCTAGGAGCGCTCTTGGGCATGTCTCCTAGGGCACATTGCTACAGGTTTGATTTAATTCATTCCTTACAACAATCATATGAGGTACAGATATATAATTAGCTTCATTGTATCGAAAAGTAATTGAGGTTCAGAAAATTGAAGTGAGTTTAATTAGAAATGTAAGACTTTTATACATTGAGTCTCCCCCTGTCGTGACGTATTCTCTCAGAGGAGAAAACCACCCTCTGACCCATTCCCTAAACAAAGAGTTTCTCTTAGGACAAGGCCTACCCCTCTCCCGTCTCCCCTTCCCCCGCTGTCCTGCTCCTCACAGCAACCCACCAGTTTCCCTCTCCCAACCTCATTCATCCCTGTCCACTTCCTCTCTATCCTTAAACCCACCATTGTCCAAGTTTCAAGTTGATGCTAACCATCCACTGAGTTAGAAACCAGAGCTAAGGACCGTAATTTCCCACCTACCACTGCTTCCCTCCTTCCCTAGCTCTCAGCCTCTTGCGTTCAGGCAGGCGTCTTCCCTCTCACCCTGAGCACCCACAGCTCCGCCTACTCTGATGGCCCTGATTCCTCTGCCCAGGCTGCGGCTCATCACTCTCCCAGGTGGGAGCTCTTTGAGCAAGCGTCTGGGTCAATCACGTCTATTTCCACAGCAGTTCCAGAGAACTTCTCTAGAGGTATTTAGCACCTTCTAACTCATGTTATAAAGGGCCTGTTTTATTCTCCTTTATCTCTGCAGGGCCCAGCTCAGGCCCTTACACTGAGTAAGCAACAAATAATGATTTTTGGACCATAAGACGCACCTAGGTTTTAGAGGAGGAAAATAGGAAAAAAAATTTTGAAGCAAAAAATGTGGTAAAATATTTCATAACATAAATAAAATAGGCCATCCCCTCCCCAGAGAGCCAGGTAAGCTACATTTGGGCTATAAGACGCACCCCCTCTTCCTCCTAAATTTGGGGGGGAAGGTGCATCTTATAGTCTGAAAATACGATATGTACTTAAAAGATCAGTTTTCACCCAAACTTCTCCCCGTGCTGTGCTTGGTTTAATTTCAGTTCATGTTTACTGATCTGCTTTAAAGTACCAAATACTATGCAAAGAAAGCCCTCCTGCTCTAGGCAAGCCAAGCCACTCCCCCCTGTCATTCATTCCTCCAGGCTCAAGCAGAGGTCCTACTCTGCATCTCGTACCTTGCTGGGCAGTCTTCTTCAGGGACATCCAAAAATTCTAGCCCCTAACAGACACTAACAACCACATAGCTTTTTCAAGTTTAAGGAGACTGTCAGACCCATTTGCCTGGTCCAGCCGCTCAGTGGTATAGGTGTCATGATCCCCATTTTGCAAGTAAGAAAACCAAGGTCCAGAGGTGTCAAGTGATTGGCTCCGGTTCACACAGAAAGTCTCCAAAACTGAACACAACTTTTCTAACTGGAGAACTCTTGCCTTTCCACTACGTTTAGCCATCTCCTCCAAGAACCCTTCATCAAGACAAGGGAAGTTGACAAGGCAGCGTGGTGTGGTGAGAAAGCATATCAGCTTGGGGCAAGTAAGCCTTTGAGTCTGAGTTTGCGCCCCATCACTTAGTCACTGTGTGACATCCATCAAGTCACTCATTCGGTTAATGCTGAGGGTTTCATCTGCAAATGGGGCAGTAACACTTAACTCACAAAATTATGAGGATTCAATGAAAAAAAAAATGTGTGTATAAACTGCCTTACATGCAGTCGGGGCTCAGTCTGGTTCAGTGTTTCTCAAGATCTGGTACCTGGAGCATCTACCTCACAATCACCTAGGCTGCTCATCAGCATGCAGATTCCTGGACCCCCAAGCAGTGTTTCTGACATGCTTGTAAGTTTGAGAGCTACTAATCTAGTTGGTGAGGAAGCCAAGTAAGCAGATGGCTACAATGCAGAATGATGAGTTACATTGGCAGGTCCAGAAAGAGTTTCTGGAGGAAGCCTGGACTGATCTGAGACCTGAAAGATAAAGAAAGTCAGCCAAGGAAGCAGAAATGGAAGAGGAGATTCCAGTGGAAGGGAAAAGATTCACAAAAGCCCAGCAGTGAGACAAGTGGCTCTTTCAGGGGTCAGCTAGGGAGAGGCCAGGTTACAAAGAACCTTGTCAGTCATGTCAAGGAGTTTGGACTTTATCCTACAAATAGTGGGAAATCACTGAAATTTGTTTACACTCAGAGGAGGGTGTTGATAGTTTTGAATTTAAGAAAGAGCTCCCTGGCAGTCACAGTGTGAAGAATAGGCTGTGGGGTTGGAAAGGGCAAGAGTTTCCTTAGGACTCCGAGGTAGGGCACAGGCAGTGATGACCCAGTCTGAGGCAATGGCAGTGAGGGACAGATGGAAATGGGCAGGAGGATCTGCAGAGACTGCCACCGATTGGTTATGGATGGGTGGAGATGTGAAGGAGTCCAGTCTTCTTTCTTTAGCAAACTGGGTCAATGGTTGTGAATTTCGCTGCAGTAAAAGAACCACTGGAAGAGAAACCAATGTGGAGAGAAAATGATGAGATCACTTCAGGACATACTGAATTTGAGATCCTAATGAAATATCCAAGTAGAACCGTCCAGAAGATAGTTGGAAATGCAGGTCTATGGAATATTCTGCTAGTTGCTCATTCAATATCCCCTCTCCCTTCTTTTCTAATAGAAACCAACTTTGGGACAGTGCTGTGCTCAGTTAAAGTATCCACCCTCCTAGGCTCTCTTGCCAGTCTTCCCAGAATCTCTATGGTTGGTCATAAGGCCCAGTTCTGACCAATAAGCTCTAAGTGGACATCACTGAGTGGAGGTTCCAGAGAAGCTATTGTTTTCCTGATAACAATGAACAGGCCCAACTGGAATTTGACTTTTACCTTTATCCTTCTTTCTTTATTTCTGCCTAATGAGAGTTGTGATGTTTAGATGAGGTGCAGCTATTTTGTGACTGTGAGGATGTAGGCCCAATGCCAAGGGGTGCAGAGTCGAAAGACAGAAGGATCCTGGCATTGTGCTGCTGGTAAAGCCCTGGGCTGTTTACCATCTGGGAAAAATAAATCCTTATTTAATTAAGCCACTGGGATTGGTTTTCTGTCACCTGCAGCAAAACATGATCTTAATTGATTCAAGGGCTGAAGCTCTGGAGACAGATCTGGGTTACAGATAGAGATTTAGGTCAGCATCCAGACAGTAACTGAAAGCATTTGAGTGGATACAAGAAAACCAGGCACCCAAATATGTGCAAATGCAAACAGTTCTTGTGAGTGAAAGGACAGAGAGGGCTCATTTGTAGGTGATGTTGAAAGGAGGAATTCCTGTTCACAGGGCAAGTGTCTGTGGGTTTCTTTTTTCTTGTTGATATTTCCATAGCCTTATTCTGTACAAAACAACCCATTTAGGCCTATTTAATTAGTACTCAACCCCCCTGAAATTTATTTTACTACAACTTTCCAGGTGCTTAATCAAGGGCTGATGACCCTGGTCCTACGGATGGCAACTTACCTCCCAGGGTTTGGCTTACTGGGGGCTCAGGAGCTGTCTTGGTAAACCTCAGCTCTCCTGTTTTTCCCCTGACGGAAGTGTCCCTGGAGTTCCTTTCAGGAAGCGAGGACTTCCGCAGGACCTGAGCTGCAATTTCACCTGTCTGTCCTATGTTTTTAATATTGTATTCTCCTTTGTTTTTCCTTTACATTACTTTTTATATATGATTTTCTTTTATTTTTTATTTTCAATTATAGTTGACATACAATATTATATTAGTTTCAGGTGTAAAGCATAATGATTAGACATTTACATAATTTACGAAGTGATCACCCCAATAAGTTTAGTACCCTTCTGATTCCATACATAGTTATTACAATATTATTAACTATATTCCCTATGCTACAATTTATATCCCCGTGACTGGCCTATCTTTTGCTAAGAGTATTTACGTGACAATTTTCCTGATTCCTCTCTTCTCTCCACCCAACCTCTTAGAAAAAAAATACAAAACCAAAAATCTATTTTCCTTAGAATGTGGAAATGTTACCATCAGTGTTTAGCTAGATATTGAGAAGGGAGGCGAAAGGAAAGCAGACACTGAGTTTAATAAAATGGGGAACATAAGCCTGCTTGCTAGCCAGGAAGCTACAGCTTCACACCTCAGGGGATTACAGCCGTTGCTCTGCCAAGGCGGTTAATGCGCCTTCCTTCTCTCCTCCCGCATTATAGCGGGAGGTGCTGGACCATAGAGGCCTGTCAGTCTAACTGGGGGATGGACCCTATCCAAAAGCCCATGAAAGTTTGGGAAGTTAATTTGTTCTTTTGAACGGGTACCTGGTCCATCCCAAGCCCAAAATAATTATAATCCCAGGGGAACAATGAATCTCTCTCTCTCTCTCTCTCTCTCTCTTTCTCTCTCTCTCTCTCCTGGGTGACCCGCCTTTGCCTTGCGCATTCACACGACCTCTCTGCCATAGCAGCCATGTGGCCTATGGCTGTGGGGACTCCACATGCAGCCTCCAGAAGGGAGGCTGAATACCACAGCACAGCAGTGGACTGCAGCTGGAAACACACGTTAAGTTAGCTGGATACTGGATGCTGGACTGGACTGTATTTTGATAGGCACAGAATCTCTGGACATTGACTCTCTTTCTGGCTCTGATGTTCCGTGGTGGGATGGAGGGAGATGGGACACTGGAAAATGAGGGGCAGCTTCTATTTCCACACTAACAAACCATCCTGCCACCCAACAATCTCCTGAGCGTGGGTCCTTGGAATGCTTTCTTTGTGATCACGTGGCAGAGCCTAATTTCCACTGACAACAGAAACATGTCATTCCCTTTCATGAACATTTTTGTCATCTGTAGGATAAAGCTCAAGTGCCCATCACAACATATTAGGCCCCAATCTTTCCATTCTTGGTCCTTGATAATTGTCCTCGCCTCTCCCCATCTCTGCATACCTGGTCAGCCACGCTGAATGCTTCCTTCTGCCCACATTTCCCTTTTAAGCCTTTGCAGGCTGTTGTCTTGCTCAAAAATGCTTTCTCTGCCTCCTGCACTGACTGCCTACCCCCATCCATCCGCTGCAGCTAGATTACTTTTCTGGCCTCCCAGCAGCTGGGAATGGCTGGAAACCTAGGAATGATCCACTTCCTCTTTTCCCTTTAACCCCCCCTCCCTACCTGGCATCTTTTTCGAAATCCTGTTGATTCCACCCTTTTAACATCTGTAACTCCGGCCCCTCCTCTCCATCACAACTTTTACTAACACTGCAAAGCTCTTCAGTAGCTTTATGTCTTCAGTCTTTCCCAATCCAATCAATTTGTCCTCCTTTCTGCAAATTTACCCTGTTGACCTCTTCCTTAAAACCTTCCTAAAACCTAATGGTGTTCTCCTTGCAGACTTCTCAAGCTTTGTTTCCTATAGCTCAGGTGCAGAGAGAAAGCAACCCCAGTGTTGGCCCACAATCCGCTCTGGTCTGCACAGCCTCTTCTTTAGAGTTTGTGCAGAACTAGCTTGGGACAGTAGTTAAGAACATGGCCTCTGGCACCAGATTGCCTGGATTCTAGCCTCTGCTCAGCTGCTTGTTAGCTGGGCGCCCTTGGGTGAAACACTTAATCTTACTGTGTCAGTTTCATCATTGGTAAATGAAGGCTAAAGCTAGCCCTCATTCATAGGGTTGTTAGATTGTAAAAGTGTTACTGGATAGGGGCCTGGCCCTGAGTGGGTCTGCCTAGGGCCAACTGTAGTGCTTGGGTTCTTGACTTCAAGTTGGAAAGATTTCACAACATGAGTCCAGGTGACTATGGGGGGTGGGGGTTGTGTATTAAAGCTGGGCACCATAAAACAAGGAAGGGATCAGCATAGAAGAAGCAATAGGAGAGCCCAGATTGGGCTGCCTCAGCTCACTGGGAAGTCAAAGAAAAGGGGGCCTTGGGGACAGGTTCAGGGGATAGCCTGGGATGAACTTAGGGGATGCATGCCTTTGGGGGAAGAGGTGAGGGTAGAAAAGGGGAAAGAGTAAAGCTGGCTCTTTACTCCTTAGAGGAAGAGTGAAAACAGGTTCCTTTGTCATGAGGCTTTTATCTCTCTCTTGAAGGTGGGACCCTTAGGGGAAGTCTTAGGAGAGGGTATCAGCAGACCTCATCAGTTTTCCAGGCGTGCCCTTTCAGGCTCCTGGCCTCCTCTGGTCAGGGCCAGGGCAAGGAGGTCCTTAGTCCCTGCAGCTGGTCCTGGTATTGCCCACCTAAATTTGCTGCTTTTCTGGGCTTGGAGCTGAAACACAGCTGAGGCTTAGATGTTATCTCTGGGGAGGTGACCATTGGTATCTGGCTGTAAATTGCTCCGCCAGTTTGTTCAGCTGTCTGTCTCAGTTTCCCTACTCCACTTGCCAAGGGATTTTCCTAGCAACTTACCATCCTATCTCAAAAGATAGTACTGAAGAGTACTTAGAACAGTGTGAGGAACAGAGTAAATATTGTATAAGTGTTAGCTGTCACAATTGACCATTACATTTCATTTTCATCCTTAAAATTGGTCTCTTTTGTCCTCTTCTATTGTCTAGCATAATGCAGGAGATGCAGCAAGAGTTGGGTTGTGACTAGGGCATGGGGAGTGGGGGAGGGCTTCAGGGGAAATGCTAGGAGACTAGGGACCAAGGACACTTAGATATCTCAGGAAGTGTGGATAGCTATTTTTGTTCTCTGTAACCCATTTCATTTTAGCTTGGAAAATTTGGCTGGTGGGAAAATCAGGCCCAAATAGTCCCCACATCTCCCCTGTGCATGGTGGAAACTATGATTTCCTATGCTTCATCAAGGAGTCTTTCTCCTTCCTTCAAAGTAATAATAATACCATGATACCATGAGAAGTACTGATCTTATTCCATCTCTCAGGTACTATATTTAGCAGCTAAGTTTTTCATTTAATTCATACGTGAAGTGGGTACTACTGCTTCTGCATTTTATATGTGGGGAAACTGAGGCTGAGAGAGGTTAATAGGACCTAAATCACAGCTTATTAAGAGGTTTTCTTGTGCAATAACTATCAGAGCTGATAATATTAACTGCTGTGCCAGAGAAATATCAATGGATCCGCTCACATGTGAGGCCCAGTGCTGGGCACTGGAAACATAGAGATGAATATGGGTGGTCCTCGAACAGCAGCATGGCGATTGCTGGGAGGCAACGAAGGAGGTTTTAGGGGAGATAAATGTTGATGGAATGAGACCTGACTTGCGGTGTGAACACACAATACAGTGCCTGGATGATGTGCTATCGAATTGTGCACCTGAAACCTGTATAATTTTGTTAACCAGTGTTACCTCCATAAGTTCAACAAAAAGAAGAAAATAAATTTAAAAAAATATGGGTGATCCTTTTTCTCCAGAAGCTCATAGCTGCCTTGTGGGTACAAACTAGTCAGCAGGCAGTGAGGCAGAGTGTGGGAAATGCACAAGGCGCTAAGGAGCAAGGAGAAGGAAGCACTGACTGCCTAAGGAGAGGGGCCTGGGGTCCAGCTGCAGCGGTGGCAGCTGAATCTCAAGGCTTATGATTGGGAGTGGGGATTACTTTACTGATACAGCTGGAGGCATAAGCATCAGTAGATGCAGAAGACATTTATTCTTTAATGCTTATCATGTAGAGTAAGTGAAAATAGGGAGATCCAAAAATAGTCTGTATTTTAAAACTTGATTTAAATAAAAACTACATGTATGTATTTTAACAAAACACATACAGAGAAAAATGTTTGGCCAGTTATACATAAAAATATTATTAGTGGATACCTCTGAGTGATAAAATTTCAGGGCTCTTTATGTATTTTTAATGTGGATTATGCTTTTATTGTACAAATACATTTTATATTGTGAAGCATAATTTTATTGTGGAAATGTAAATTGGTAAAAAACATTTTAGAAAACTTTTTTTATAGTTTCATAAATTATTGTAAAACTTTTTTATCACAGATGAAACAATTTTTCATTGTTACACAAGTTGATTTTTCAGCAGAGGGATTTTGCACACAAAAAAAGGAGGAATAAGAAGAAAAATATTCAAAATTTTCAATGCCAACGAAGAAATTAAGGACTGATTATTTCAGTGAGTGCTCAGTTTTTTTTTTTTAATTTATTTTAATTGTTGTTCTTGTACAGTTTTCTGTCTTTTGCTCCCATTCCAGCCCTTTAGAAAACTATTTGGCATTATCTAATAAATTTGAAAATGTGCAGATTCTTCTATCCATGACAATATGCTGAAGAAACTCTTGCACGTACTTATCAGATATGCAAAAATGAATGTTCAGACTAGCATTGATTGTAACAGTAAAAACTTGAAAAAACATCCATTTCTTTTGTTGTGGGAACTAGTAAAAAAGGTTTTCAATAGGAATGTGGTTGAAAGTTTTCAAAATTGGGTTCTCATTTGTTAGTTGAATAAATATTCAACTAACCTAATAAATATAGGTATTGGAAATAACCTAAATACCCACCAGTAAGGGAAAAGTAACATGATAGATAATAATTAAATTGTGGTATGCCTATAAAATTGAATATGACATAACTATATACTTGCACGGATTTTTAAATGGAATGTGAAATGCTTATGGAAGAATGTGAAATGTAAAGGCAATGTAAACATTATCATGTAACAAATCCATAGATAAAATGCTAAAAGAAAATACACTTAAATGTTAACAATAGTTATTGCTAGTTTGTGGGATTATGAGTGATTTCCTGTATTTTTTACACTTTTTTGGGTGTTGTCAAAATTTTCCAACATAAGAATGTATTACTTTTTAAAAATAACAGCTTTATTAAGATATAATTCACATACTATATAGTGCGACCATTTAAAACATTCTGTGTTCAATTTAAATTACACAATTCAAGGTTTTGTTTTGCTTTGTTTGCATATTCACAGACTTGTACAACCATTACCACAGTCTAATTTCAGGACACTTTCATCATCCCAAAAGAAACCCGGCATGCATCGGTGCTCATTCCCACTCCCTCTCTAGGCAATCACCAATTTATTTTCTATCTCTATAGATTTGCCTATTCTGGCTGGTTTATATAAATGGAGTCATACAACATGTACCTTTTTGTGTTTGGCTTCTTTGGTGCAGCACAACATTTCAAGGTTCATCCATGTTGTATCATGTGTCAGTATTATATTTCTTTTTATTGCCAGACAATATTTCATTGTACGAATATTATACATTTTATGAATTCATTCAGCAGTTGATGGAATTTGTTTTGTTTCCACTCTTTGGCTATGATGAATAACGCTGCTATGAACATCTTCATACAACTTTTTGTGGACATAAATACCTAGGAGTAGAATTGTTAAGTCATATGGTAAATTTGCTTAGCATTTTGAGGAACTGCCAAACTATTTCCCAAAGTGACTGCAGCATATTACATACCAGCAATGTCCAAGATTTCCAATTTCTCCACATCTTTGTCAACCTTTGCTCTTACTTATTTTTTGATTATAGTTATCCTAGTGTGTGGGAAGTGGCATCTCATTGTGGTTTTGATTTGTATTTCTCTAATGGCAAACATGAATATCTTTTCTTGTGATTATTGACCATTTGTATGTCTTCCTTGGAGAAATGTTTATTCAGATGCTTTGCCCACTTTGTTTTAAATTTTTATTTATTGTGCCCCAGCCATGAACCAGCTCTGGCCACCAACACAGGCAATAATCGAGGATGGAGTAACAACTGTGCACCTGCTTTGCCCCGACTGACATAAGAGCAACACCACCCATCAGGTGTGTCCTCACCCATTGCCAGGGAGTTCTTTGCCCACTTTTTAATTGTGTTGTGTTTTTATTGAATTGTAAGAGTCCTTTATGTATTCTGAATACAAATCTCCTTATCAGACCTATGATTTGCAAGTATTTTCTCCCATTTTTGGGTTGTCCTTTCACTTTCTTAATGGTACCAATTAAATAAAAAACACTTTAATTTTGATGAAGTCCAATTTATCTAATTTTTTTTACCCATACTTTTGGTATTCTATATAAGCAAAGATTTACTTTTATCTGAACTTCTAAGAGTTTTATTGTTTTAACTCTTACATGTAAGTCTATGATCCATTTTGAGTTAAATTTTGTTTATTGTGTCAGGAAGGAGCCTAATTTCATTCTTTTGCATGTGGATATCCAGTTGTTGCAGCACCATTTGTTGTAAAGACAATTCCCTATTGAATTGTCTTGGCATCCTTGTTGAAACTCAGTTGATTATAAATATAAGGGTTTATTTCTGGAGTCTCAATTCTACTCCATTGATCTATCCTTATGCCAGTACTACACTGTCTTGATTAGTGTAGCTTTTGTTTTAAGTGTTGAAATCTGGAAGTGTGAGGTCTTCAACTTGGATCTTCACTTTCAAGATAGTTTTTGTTATTCTGGGTCCCTTACATTTCCACGCATTGCTTTTATACTCAAAGGGGAAAAGATTTTTAGCAAAGAGAGAAAGGAAGATAGATGTTGCTGAAGGAACTGGGAAATCTACTTTGTGTTTTCTGAGTGGTACTACGCAGTACACCTTTTCTCTTGGGCAGGGGAATTTTTCTTGCCTAAATTTTGTCCTGGTCATAGATCTTTTTTCACTGTTGATAAACAATGTGTAGGGTGTAGATTTATCTAAGGCCTCATTTCCTGCCTTGAATCATTTGGCTGGGTAAGGGGTTCTTTCCATGAAGGGGCTCCCACAGCATCCTAAATTAGGGTTTACTACTAACAAAAGTATTATCACACTCTATCATTGTGGCCTCTACCCTGTTTTTATTGCAATCTCATCAGCAAATCACTTTTGAGTGTGTATTTTTGCATTTTCATTTCGAGTACAAATATATGTGTATATATACATATATGTATATTCATTCATTTGTAAAATGTATATACTTATGATCATTATGTATCTTAAAAATATAAACAAAACAGAAATTTTAGAGAATGAGATAAAAATTATTACAAATAGTTTTCCTACACTTCATAAGGCTTTTATCTTTCTAGAGACTGCCTCTTAGATCTTTCCTATTTACCTCCTGTGTTCCCAACACTCAGCCAAGGGCTGGGTACATAGCTCAATGTCTGAAGTGCAAAAGAAAAAATTCAGATATCTTACTATTTCTATTAATACCCACAACTTCTATTTCTAGGTTTTGCACCCTGCAATCAAGATTATGCATCTATCACCTGCTAGGGTCAATTTATGAGGAGGCTGTGGACTCCTCATCTCTCCTTGTTTTCTCTTTTAACTTTAATTACACCTTGCTGACTTACTTCTTTGGAAAATAGCATTCACATCAACCTTCACTATACTCTTCATAAAGAATAGAAAGCAAGCACTCTAATTTGGATGTATCAGGGGTGGATGGGAACAAAGGGTAAGGAAACTCTTGGGTGTGAGAGTCAGGGTGGGCTTCAAGAAACTGGACTTTGAAGGGCCGGTGGAAGTTACCTAAATGGGGAAGAGAGGAAGGAGGTCCCAGCTGAACCTCATGAGCAAAGGCAGGAAGAGAGTGGACCTAGCACACTGCAAGCTAGGGGAGAGCTTGGTGTAGCTGAACCCAAGGGGCACGGGCAGTTGCATTTGTGTTTTAAAAGATCCCTCCAGCAGCTCTGTGGAGCACTGAGTCTTGAGGCTGGAAGTCGGGGAGGCTACTGGTTGCGTAGAGAGGAGGGCACAATTATAATTAGAGGATGGATATCTCTGGCCTTGGAAGCCCAAACGGAAGCGGGTAAACTCTTCATGCTCTGGCTGCATTCTTTTTCAGGATCTCAAAGCCCATTTTTATTTTTTCGATCCAAAGTTGTTGTTGCCCTTTCCCTTTGTTTTCGAAGAAACACTTACTTATTATACCTTCAATGAAAAATCAATGTACTTCCGGGGAATCCCGGGGGCTTGGTATGTTCTGTTTCTGGCCTCCTTTGAGGTCTGCCGCCACAGGAACATGCTGAGGTGCATTTCTGCACAGGTTTTGTCAAGCCAGGGCTTGATTGAAGGCTTCATCCCACCCCCGTCCCAATTAAATGGAACTACACACGCAAATGGAGGTTCAGACACATCCTGCCAGAAAACCGCCTCGGGATATCAGGAACCCCAAACCTACAGCCAAGGGCGTGTCGAGGAGGGGCAGGCCGCCCCCGTCACCGGCAACAGCCTTTCGGGATCACACCCTTTCCCGGGGAAGGAAGGGGCAGAACAACCCCCGTGACCCCTTGTAGGGTACCCTGCGCGGGCGGGGTCGAGACGGCTTTCAGGCGCAAGGGGGCGGGGCTTCCCTGCAGGACTCAGTCAGTGACGGCGCCAGGCTCCGCCTCTCCGGGAAGAGGGGGCGGGCACGTGAAGCGAGCGCGCGAGCAGGGCCGGAGCCCGCCTGGGAGCCCGCGGAACGGAGCGCGGCGAGCGGAGCGCCTAGGGCGGCGGCGGCGGCGGCGCGCGTGATGGCTCCGGCCGCGGACCGTGAGGGCTACTGGGGCCGCACGACCTCCACGCTGGACTGGTGCGAAGAGAACTACGCGGTGACCTGGTACATCGCCGAGTTCTGTGAGTGCGACCTCCGGCCCCGGGCCCCGGCCTGAGGCTGGCGGGTGGGAGAGAGGGCGCTGGGCTGAGGGGGAGACGCCGCGTGAGGAAGGGTGAGGGCGAACCTGGCAGCTAGGGAGGCAGCAGGCCCGGCGGCGGGCAATGGAGTGGGAGCCCTGGCCGGGAGGCAAGAATGGGAAGGCTGCAGATGGAGGGACCGGATGGGAATCCAGTGTGTCGCCGAGGAGCGCCGGGGTCTGGACGGGTTGGGGGAGGGGGGGACACCTGCTCCTACTGTTGCTGCCACCACCCTAAGGGCACAGAAGGGAACAGATCTCCGTTTACTCTCCCCTCCCCCATACGTGAGAACTCTAAGGTCTTTGCTTTCCTCTTTGTTAATATTAGACCTCTTCGGTCACCTCCAGGAAACAGTTTTCCAGTCTCGGGTCTCAGCCCCCTACCTCCATTCCCTCCCACCTCGGACATCTTCAAGTACTTGAGCACAACTATTGGACTCTCGGCTTGCACCAGAGGTAGACGGTAGAGCATCTCGTTAGTCTCTACCTTCCGGCTGGTGCCAGGGTCCCAAGAGCACAAGGGACCAAATGCCTTCTGCTCTGCCTCCTCCGACTGCCTAAGGGTTAGGGGTAATCGGAAGACGCTGCTATCACTGATCGCACTTCCTTCAGCTGCTGCCCCTGACAGGCGCCACTGGCCCCCCCGCGGCCGTGTGTGTGCAGTGTGTGTGTTTCCCCAGATGAGCATTCCTGCCGGACTCGGAGAGCACAGGAAAAAATCCGACACTTCTTTTTCTGTTGTTTACTTTGGTCATGTTTTGAGAGCACGTTTGATACTTCTTTAGGCACCTGCTTCTGGCGAAGGATAGAGAATATTTTTTGTCTATTACTTCCTTTTCATTTGCTCCACGTTCTCAGGACATGGAGCACACTTTTTAGCTAACCTTCCCATTGTTGGATCCTTCTCTCAGACATGTGTTTTTGACTTGTAGAAAAGGCAAGGGTTTCCTACCAGCTGATCCTATTTATTTGTTTCCAGTAATTGGCTAAGTTTAAAAAAAAAAAAAAAAAAGAAGGTAAACAGAATTCGTGCTGAAGTTTTAGGACTTTAGTACATTTCCTTTATACCATGATTGAGGCTGAGATATTTCCTGAACTGGTTTAAATTAATATTTTTAAAATAATGGTGAAAATATGGGCAAAGGAATCATTTGTAGGGTATGTACTTGGCAGTTTAAATGTTGGCAAGGGAAGCATTTTACCAGTTTCTTTGATCATGTTGGCAGGCCCACCCCTGGCCCAGAGGAGGCCCATGAGGGAAGGAATGTAAAACCATGCTCTCTGAGCTGGAGATGGAAGAGAAACTCAAGGGTCTTCAAAAGTTAGATGGACTGTCATATAGAGTTAAACTTTCAGTATTTCCTGTAATCTGGAATTAGTGCCTATGGGTGGCAACTAACTGTAAGGAGAGATTTTGCTTCAACATAGGCAGCTTTTTATCTAAAGATGGGATCTTGGAATGAGTTGACTCGTGAGGTAGAGGAAGGACTTTTTGACACTGAAAGTGTTAAAACAAACATTGCTCAACTAACTCAAAACGTGAATATTTTAGGGGGAATTATTTGTTTAGTAGAAAAAAGGATGGGTTGGCTTTAGTTGGCCTTTAGGTTCTTTGCATCTTTATGGGTCAATACAGGTAATAATGACTCTTAGTTTAGAACCAAGGGTTAGAATTAAAAGAGAAAACTGACAGTTAAGTCATGTGAACTAGATACTACTGTTCTGGCAGATAGCTCTGAGAAATGGGAAATGGCTTTAGTTACTAATGTCCTTAGAAGAGGAAGCTCTGAGCAGACTGCAGGGACTGCAGGGAGGGTTTTGACATAGGAATCGGGGGTTGCAAGAAGATGATGAGTGAATGTTGGCCACCCTTCGCACATGGACCTTGGGAGAAAAAAATGATCTAGAGGAGGTTGAGGTCAAGTCTTCTTACCCAGCAAGTAAAAAAATGCTGATTAATAATGATGTTTTTAAAACAAATGCAAGTTTATCATCATTCTAGTATTTAAATTAGTGATAGAAACATTGAGGATAGTAATAATAGTGACAGTAACTATATCTAAGTAACTCCTATGTACCTTACTTTCCTAAGTGCTTCGTATATCTTATCTCCTTTGGTCTTTACCATAACTCCAAAAAGAAGATATTATTATTCTCATTTCATAGATTAGGAAATTGAAGTAAGTAATAAGGTTGTACTCGAAGAAGGAAGGTTGCAAAGAGTGTTGTGGAAGTACTATTCAAGTTGTGGTCTGACTCCAGAGCTCCTATACCACATTACTTCTATCAATCACATTCATTGTTAATTAATATCTTGCATGCAAGGGATGAGGACAAGCATGAAGTAGTATACTTTCACAAAGGAAAAAGTGAAAACTATTCAAGAAGCCTATCTTTCAGCATTACGGTGCGTGTATTTGGGATAACATAAAGATGAATTGGGGGAATTGCATATTCAGATATGGCAGTGGTTCTTACAAGCTATCTTCTTAACATCAGCCAAGTTGAATTCAAATTTCTTTTCTGTTTGAGCAGATTGTAAGGACCAGGGGAAAGGGTAGAAGATTTTACTCGTAAGATAATAAGCACCTTGATGTGCCAGAAGTTATAGGTACAGGTAGTCCGCACTTTGGTAATGCATTGTGCAACATAAATGACCATGCAAGTTAAAACTGGCAAAGTGATCTTAATTAATGGGAAAAGTTACGATTGTTGTGTGACCTTTAAAAAATTTTGTCATACATTGTAAACCCCTTTTTTGTTGGTTATAAATACATAGAAAAATGAAAAAGATAGTAAAACTAATATTTATTTAGTACATTGAGGATTAAAATGTTTTATTTATTTATTTTAAGAATTTAAGAGTAGCTTGAACAGTGCCTGCCTTCTTGTCTTATAACATGTGATATGGAAGTATTTTTTCTATGCCTTGATGAATTGTTATACCCTTTTCTACGTTTGAATCAGCTTCCAGCATTTTATTCCTTGTACTTTCTACATTGTGAAATAGCTCTGAGGGTTCCTTTAACATTAAGTTTTTTGCTGGTGTCACTTCTGGTCCATCTTCATACTTTTCTCACAACCATTTTTTTTTTTGTGTCATTTATTTGTGTCAAAAGTTTGCCTTCACTTAGTTCCTCCACCTGCATACCTAGAGTCTCTCAAATGACAGTGGGGTCAACATTGTCATGGTCATCTATTTCTTCTATCACTCTATTTATGGATGATTGGAATTTCACTTCTAACATTGTCACTTTTGTTTCTTTGCTGTACTTTCATCATTGTTGGCCTGTTCTCTCTTTTGATTGTTCATTTTTGCAAAATGTCACGTACATTCATCACCAGGAAAACAAGGAGGCAACTCCACTACATGCTTTGCTATATCTGCACAAGAACTGAATAACAGATGTGCAGTGAATGATCACCAAGGGGGTTTGCCCTCATGCTTTATCTATAGTTAGCAGTTTAGGCAGAGAGATATGTTTTATCCATAGTTAACAGTTTAGGCAGAGAGATATTTTTCTCTTAGCACTTTGAAAATATTATTCCATTGTGTCCTGGCTTTTATTGTTGCTGATGAGAAGTTTTGCAACAGCCTAATTGTTGTTCCTTTGCAGTTTATTTTGTCAAATCCACCAACAGACTTTGAAAGAAGTGACTTGGTTAATCACTGATGGTGATGTGCTTCTATTATTTACATGTGATTTGCAGACTGAAGGTCTGGTAGTAAAGTTTGTAGTGCTGTGTTTAATTACTTACAGTTAATATACTGTGAGTAACTGAAATTTGAATTGTGTTGTTGGGGGATTGGTATTAACTAAACTGTGGTAACTGAAATTTGTGCATATTAGAACCTTGCAAAATGAAGACTGCTTGTGTATTTCTAATCCTTAGGACATTCCTAGGAAGTAATAAGTAGATGATGTTATTCCCTTTTCTTAGATGAGGATACTGAGTTTTAGAGAAGTAACCTACTCAGCATCATACAGCTATTAAGTAGCAGAAATAGTATTCAGATATAGGTCTCACAGCTCTTTCTAGCAAGACATGCTGTCTACAGGAAGTGGAATTTCAGGTGTAGTTGGTTTCATGAAAGAAATATTACCTAAAGGGAAGTGGAAATGAATGCTATGCTTTAATTATGGCCTTCGAGGAGAATTACCTAGCAAAAAAATTTTCAGAATGTCTTGTATGTTCAGCAAATAGTTGCTGTACACCTTTTTTTAGTCATTGACTCAGTGTACAAAACTATGTGAAGACGCTCTGATCAAGGTAGCTAACAGGCTAGTAGTAATATAAACAGGTAAGTTCAAATAGGCATTTCCTATTTTCAAGGGGAATGTATTACTAAAAATGTATTTGAAAGAAGAATGTCCAAGAATTGACATATTATGGAGGGCTTATTTATTGGAAAGCTAAAATACAATTTAAAATTCCTAACTGTGGGTTTTGCTGTCCTTTCTCACAGCCTTGCTGCCCCTCTTTCCATCCTTTTCTCAGGAAGAAAAGCAGAGCAACCCTTACGTTTTTGACCCTTATTATGAGATTCATTTAGATGGGGCAAAGGGGTCTTTATTTTCTTGCCACTGCCACACAAGACCGGAGAGGCTTCAGCCAGCTGCCTCTGCCATACGCACGATGCCATGCAAGGCATCTAGTTGCTCGTAGTTCATTGCTGCCTTTCTTTTTCTTTCCTTTTTTAGTTTAGGTCCCTCCCCACTCTCTTTTCTCTGCCTAAACTGCTAACTATGGGTAAAACATCAGGGCAAAGTCTGTTGGTGATTAGTCACTGCACATCTGTTGTTCAGCTCTTGTACAGGTAGCAACGCATGTAGTTGAGTTGCCTCTTCTAATTTATTATTATTTCTACATAAATCATAATTATTAATGTATTTACCCCATTTTAATTAATCAAAGGCACATATAACTGTCAGAGGCGATCTAGGCACTGTTATCACACTGTATTGACCCACACTCACTGATTACCTTAATGTATTAACATAATTGGTATAAGTTCAAAGCAGAACTGCATAATATCTTCACTGCATCCTTACTGTGAATAAATGTGTTTTTGAAATATTGAAAATAGCCAATAGAGATAATAATATCCAACATTGTGGGCACTTAATGTGCAAAGCTCTCATGTATATTATCTCATAAGAACCTTTATTGTAATCCTTATAACAACGCTTCTAAGTTAGGTTCGGTTAGTACTCTTTTATAGATGTGGAAATTTAGGTCACAGAGGAGTTAAATAATTTGCGCAACGTTTTCCACTTCGGCAAGAGGCAAAGCAAGGATTTGAATTCACAGAATCTGACTCCAGAGCACGTTCTCTTTCCTCTCTCTTATTTACTTTTCAAATTAGCTTTGTTAGGTATAATTTACTTACAATAAAATGCATCAATTTTAAGCATATATTTTGCAAAGTTTTGACAGGTGTGTACATCTGTGCAACCATCCCAATCAAGTTGTAGACTATTTCCATCACCTTGACAGAGTCACCTAGCAGAGTACTCATTTGTAACCATGTGGTATACCGCTTGATCTCCAGGTTGTAATCCTGATTTTGCAGTTGAAGACATTGCTGTTTATGAAGGTTAAGTAACTTCTTCTAGGTCACACGCTGTTAAGTGGCAGAGCCTAAGTGATCCAGGGGCCATTTGGTTCCAAAGCTATGCTCTTAACTACTTTACTATCTTGCCTCCCTCAATTA
Organism: Anoura caudifer; assembly: GCA_004027475.1. Lineage (NCBI taxonomy): Eukaryota > Metazoa > Chordata > Mammalia > Chiroptera > Phyllostomidae > Anoura > Anoura caudifer. Next base: position 242,036 of record PVKU01002115.1, read on the forward strand.
CCACCTTTTCAGACTCAAGGGTCCAGGAGCCTCAGGTTGGGAACTAGTGGTGAAACCTCATTTTACACATAAGAAGAAAGATCTTGAGAATTGAAGTGATTTACCCGCGATTATGTTGCAAATTAGTGGTGAAACCTAGGCCAGAATCCACATTTAGTAGTTTCTCAGTATGGGAAATGGTTGAGCTGAAGAGGAGGATGTCAAATGTTGTTGATACTATATTGTTAATAACTTTAACATGCATGTGAATTACCTAGCGATCTTGTTAAAATGTGAATTCTGATTCAGTAGGTCTGGAATGTGGCCTTAGATTCTGCATTTCTTATAAGCTATCAGGTGATTCCATTGCTGCTGGCCTGGAGACTATATACAAGAAGCAAGACTTTACAGTTCAAAAAGCATTTTTAATTCCTTTTTCTTGTGAGGTGTAGATGTTATCCCTGTTTGTATGTAAGGAAACCACATTCTAAAGGATAATGACTTGTTCAGGGTCACAGGGCTGGTACTGGAACCTAGGTTTCTAACTTTGAAAACGAAGTTAGGTGTTCACTCCCCACACCATACCCACCCCCCCAACAGGCTGGAAACACCGCATCTGAAGGAAAGTTTGAAAATGATTGTCCTGGGCAATCCGCAAAATTGGAACTTAAAATTGAACTAAGTGTGTTTTCATTTTAGAGAGTTTTCAATCTCATTTGCTTCTAATACTTTAGCTAAGCTCAAACCAAACACCTTTTAGACTTAAGTCTATAGTTTACTAATTAGAGTTTAGTAATACTCGAAGGCTAATTGCATTTTGAAGTCTAATCTTGACTTAGCATTTACCCAGTTCATCCAAGATATTAACTAGGAAGAATTGTTATTTGGTAATGCATGTTGGAAGAAAAGATTGACTTTTTTTTTTTAAATGGAAGAGTATTTCATGTGTGGGTAAATAAGGAGAACAAATAATCTTGTGGTAATTTGGGGAACTCTACTGAGCTGGAATAAATAGAATAGTAAACATTTAAATGAAAGTTTGACCCAGTGCATTATTTCAGATTAAAATTTTAAGTTGTTTCTTCGATTTTTGGTTCTACCCTTGTCCCTTTGTCAACTGTTTACCAGTCAGTTGGAAAAAAAAAAATACCTCACTTGGAGACTTAGGCAGTGTACAGGCATTTATTTTTTATTGTATTTTATTCTTTATGCTGTTATAGTTGTCCCACTCCCCCCGCCCCTTGCTCACCTCCACCCAGCTGCCACCCATGCCCCCCCTTCCCACCATTCAGGCCATTACCACATGGTTGGTTGTGTCCATGGGTCATGCATATACGTTCTTTTGATAATCCCTTCACCTTCTTTCATTTTAAAAGAAGTAAAAGCATTACTCTGGCCAAGTGGCTCAGTTGGTTGGAACATTGTCCCGTTGCATTACTGGTTGGGGCACATACCAAGGTTGCGGTTTCTATTCCTGGTCTAGGTGGGTATAGGAGGCAACTAACTGATCAGTGTTTCTTTCCCCCCCCAAATATCAATAAACTTTTAAAAATGATATTTGGTGGGGTTATGAGAATTAAATGGCATGATACATGTGTAAGCACACAGTGCAGTGCCTGGTAAATACTAGATGCTCAGTAAATATTAGTTGAATTGGAATCTAAATAATTTTTTAAAAAATAAATCATGCTTTGTTACAGTTGTGGCCTCCTTATCTGTGATGGTTACTTTTATATGTGGGCTTGGCTAGACTCTAGTATCCAGTCATTTAACCAAATACTAATCTAGGTGTTTTGTGAAGGTATTTTGTCAATGTGCTTAACATCTACAGTCAGTTGATTTTGAGTAAAGATTGCTCTCAGTAATGTGGCCAGACCTCATCCAGTCAGTTGAAGGGCCTGAGGATCAAACACTGAGTGTCAGGGGGGTGGAGCGAGGAGATTAAATCTTTCTTTGGTGTGGCCTCTTACTTGACTCCTCACCTTAGTGGATCTTTCTTCTTTTCTCCTTTCTTCTTTCTCTCTTTCATTTGTGTGTGAATATACCAGGATTTTTAGGTGTTTTCAGTGGGAAGGTTAGCTGGAGCATCTAATGTGCCGTACAGCCTTTACCTAATTGCTTTTGCGCTGTTCCCTTTGTCATTTGTAGCTACATTCTCTCAGTCAGTGGACACCTCTTTATACCTTGACTTATTACTCCTTAAGAATTGGATTCTTCTGTTTCTCTTTAAAGACTTTCTGTTGACTAGAGGATAAAGGTCAAATTCTAAACATGGCATGAAAATCTTATTTAAAAAATGCATATTTTCTCACATACAACAAAGTTGGAAGAATTTTGCAGTGAATATCTGTTCACCTGCTACCTGGATTCTACTATTAACATTTTGCTATGATTGTTTTATTACTTTTCTATCCATTTATCTATTCCACTCTCCGTCTGTCACTTCGCATTATTTTTTTTTTTGGACACATTTGAAAGTAAATTTGCAGATATCTGTACACTTTCCCTTAAGTACTTTAACATATCACTAAAGTTCAATTCTTTGTTTTTTTCCTTTTGGTGTAAAATTTATATTCAGTGTAATGCACAAATCTTCAGTGTATATTTGCTCAATTTGGGGAAATACGTACATCTGTGTAACCAAAACCCCTACTAAGACATGGAACTTCACCATCAAGCAGGAAAGTTCCTCGTACCCTTTTCCTGTTAATCCCCACCTCCACATTCCCCCTTTTCCCCGGGGGCAAAAATGTTCTGATTTTTCCCCCCACCATAAATTAGCTTTGCCAGTTCTAGAACTGCATGTATGTGGAATTATACAGTATTAACTATTTGGTGCAAGGCTTCTTTCACTCAGCATAATGCTTTTGAGATTCATCTGTGTCATTGCATGTATTGGTGATTCCTTCTTACTGGTAAGTAGTGTTCCACAGTTTTTAATTTTCCTTTTGATGGACACCAGGCTGTTTTCAAGTTTTGGCAATTATAAGTAAAGCTGCTTTGAACATTCTTGTAGAAGTCTTCTTGGGTATGTGTATTTTCATTTTGCATAGGGGAAATACTTAGGATTGGAATAACTGGATGACAGGGTAGAAAACTGTCAGATTTTTTTCCAAAGTGGAGATATATATATATCCCAGGATTGAGCCCTCAACCTTTTTGTGTATAGGACAGTGCTCCAACCAAGGGGACCGCCTGCCCAGGGCTTGTGTGTGTATTTTACATACACAGCACTTGAACCACATTCTTGCCAACATTTGGTATCAATCTTTATAATTTTAGCCATTGTGGTGGATATGTAGTTGTAGCCATTATGGTATCTAATTTATTCTGAACTCTTTAGTCTTTCTTTCTCCTTTTCCTTGTTCTCCCTAAGTTCTCTACTTATACTGTATTCCTGCCAAAACAGACTATTTACATATATACTTACACTCCTACACACCTTTCATTGTTCACCTTGTTCCTGTGAGAGATAGTAATAAATTGTTTTTTAAAACCATGCAGTTATGGGGTGGTTGTTATTTAGCAGTAGATCATTGAAACAGTGTTTGAAGTTGAGTTTCGAACAATTTTGATTTCCTGTTGTGTAAACTCAAGGGTATACCAAATTACACGATACCTTTTATTTTTAGACAATAAGACTTTAAACATAATAAGGTTTAATACTTTTATGGCCCTTCTATCTGAAGACTTTGAAGAATTTTATAAGTGTTTTATTTATCTCTGTAATTTACTCATGAGACTCAAAAGAGGTATTTTAGTCAATGAAAGTAAGTACTTCAGGTTGAAATAATTCAGTTGCACAGCTAGAAAAATCTTTGGCTTATTGTAGGTGTGCACTCTGGCTCTTAAAGTTCTTTAACTTTTCAGGGCAAGCCGCTTTTAGCAGCAAGTGGCTAGACCGGATAGAGCAGAACAAAACAGAACTCCAAAACTGTGGGTGTTAAGATCTAGGTACTGCTCTAAGATCTGTTTTTATGACTGATGTTCACTCATTTATTCATTCATACACAATGATAAGGAGAGATTCTAGATAAGATAATGTTCCCAAAATGAAATATTACCTGCTGGGTAACAGTTATACCCTCCTGCCCCCACTTTTTTTTTTTTAGTTATATTTTATTGATTATGCTATTACAGTTGTCCCATTTCCCCACTTCATTCCCCTCCACCCTGCACACCCCCTCCCATCCACATACCCCCTCCTTTAGTTCATGTCCATGTATCATAAGTTCTTTAGCTTCTACTTTTCCCACATTATTGCCCTCCCACTGTCTATTTTCTACCCACTGTCTGTGCTACTTGTTCTATGTACCTTGTCCCCCTCTCTCCTCCTCCCATTCACCTATTGCTAACCCTCCATGTGATCTCCATTTCTGTGTTTCTGTTCCTGTTGTAGTGGTTTGCTTAGTTGGCTTTTGTTTTAGGTCTGGTTGTTAATACCTGTGAGTTTGCTGTCTTTTTACTGTTCATATTTTTTATCTTCTTTTTCTTAGATAAATCCCTTTAACATTTCATATAATAAAGGCTTGGTGATGATGAACTCCTTTAACTTGACCTTATCTGAGAAGCACTTTATCTTCCCTTCCATTCTAAATGACAGCTTTGCTGGATAGAGCAATTTTGGATGTAGGTCTTTGACTTTCATGACTTGGAATACCTCTTTCCAGCCCCTTCTTGCCTGTAAGGTCTCTTTTGAGAAATCCGCTGACAGTCTGATGGGAACTCCTTTGTAGGTGACTATCTCCTTATCCCTTGATGCTTCTAGAATTCTCTCCTTCATTTTAATCTTGGGTAATGTAATTATAATGTGCCTTGGTGTGTTCCTCCTTGGGTCCAACTTCTTTGGGACTCTCTGAGCTTCCTGGACTCCTGGAAGACTATTTCCTTTGCCAGATTGGGGAAGTTTTCCTTTATTATTTGTTCAAATAAGTTTTCCGCTTGTTGCTCTTCTTCTTCCCCTTCTGGTACCCCTATAATTCGGATGTTGGGACGTTTAAAGATGTCCTGGAGGTTCCTAAGCCTCTCCTCATTTTTTTGAATTCTTCTTTCTTCATTCTTTTCTGTTTGGTTGTTTCTTTCTTCCTTCTGGTCCACT
>PVKU01002116.1:0-95509 GCA_004027475.1 Anoura caudifer
ACAGGAACCTAATCAAAAAAACAAACAAACAAGCATAATATAACCAAAGACACTGAAATTGAGAACAAGAGAGGAGAGGGATAGGAATATCCAGGGAAAAGGGGAAGGGATTAGAGCAACAAGTATGAAAGACATATGGACAAAAGCTGGGGGGGGGTTGGAAATGGGAGGGAGCTGGGGAGGGCTGGGGCGGAGGGACAGGATGGGAGTAGAAAACAGAAAACTGTATAAGAACAACAATTAAAATAAAATTTAATTAAAAAAATAAAATAAAATAAAATAAAATAAAATAAAAAAGAAATTAAACTAAATTTAATAAAAAAGCAGGAGATCCAAATAACCTCCTCCAAATGCTGCTCAGGCAATCTTCTAAGACAGAAAACTATCTTTATATTTGGGATCCAAAAGCAGAAATGACTTTGTCACTTGCTTGTGCTTTTTGGCTGAGACATTTTGGATCTTCAGTTTCTACTATTCAAGTTTCTACTTGTCTCTGGAAAGCTCTTCTTAAAATAGAGGTTTATCGCCACTCAGTTTTGATGTAGAAAATAACTCTAAAAATTTCTTTTTATTTTGCCTACTTGCAAGGCTAACATCCTTCAGGAACAGATAGACAGAGCTACAAAGGGAGAGAGTGCTCATGTGAGATGAAGTGGGGCTTAGAGAGTGATGGTGAGAAACAGCAGCCTTCTGTGGAATAGGTATTTAAAGAATGTAGCAGTTTCCGGAACTTTCTCAGCATGGTAGTAAATGATGAGGTAGGTGGGCCAAGGGGGTAAGTGGGGTGGAAAGAGACTTTGCTTGGGGTGATGGTACATGATGCAGTGTGCAGATGATATTTTGTTGAGTTGTACACTTGAAACCTGTATGGTTTTATGAACCAAATGTCACTCTAATAAATACATTTTTTTTTTTTTAATGCTGCTGGTACAGCCACTGTGGAAAACGGTATGGAATTTCCTCAGAAAACTAAAAATGGAACTGCCTTTTGACCTGGCAATTCCACTGCTAGGATTATACCCTAAGAATCCTGAAACAACAATCTAAAAGAACCTATGCACCCCAATGTTCATAGCAACACAATTTAAAATAGCCAAGTGCTAGAAGCAACCTAAGTGCCCACCAGTAAATGGATCAAAAAACTGTGGTACATTTACACAATGGAATACTATGCAGCAGAAAGAAAGAAGGAGCTCCTACCCTTTGCAACAGCATGGATGGAACTGGAGAGCATTATGCTAAGTGATATAAGCCAGGTGGTGAGGGACAAATACCACGTGATCTCACCTTTAAGTGGAACCTAATCAACAAAAAAATCAAGCAAGGAAAATATAACCAGAGACATTGAAATAAAGAACAAACTGACAGTAACCAGAGGGGAGCAGGGAGAGGGATAACATGGGAAAGAAGGGAAGAAGTTGTCAAGAAACATGTATAGAAGACACATGGACAAAGCCAAAGGGGGTAAGATTGAGGAAGGGAGGTGGGGATGAGATGGGAGGGGAGGGAGTGAGTGGTGGAGGGAAAAATGGAGACAACTCTACTTGAACAACAATAAGAAAAATGCAAGGAAAGATAGAAGGAAAAATCATTGAGGTTATCTCTCCTAACTTTATAACCTGCCCCTTAGTCCTTTGCAGGTCTAGTCTGTAAATTTCTTTTAGAATATGTATGAAACACACCACTTCCAGTTCCACTCTTCCACCCCTCCACCACCACCTCAAATCTAACCCACATTGTATAGTCTAACTTTAAAAAAAGATTTAACATTAACAAAGCTCTGGTTGTCTAAACTTCAAGGAGTGGCTGGGAAAGTGTCTGGTGGCTGTGTTTGAGAGACTTCCCTTCAAAGGAGTAGCTTGATGTCCAATAATGTTTTCAGTTCAAAGCTGAGGCTACACTGAAACAATTGTAAACTAGTTTTTATAGCTTCTGTAAACAATGAAATGGATTTCAGAGGTCAAAAATGTTCTTCTAATCAGTAAGGAAATTTGAAAAAACATCCCTAGGGAGGGTGAAGGAAAGAAGGGGGACCACAATGGCAACATAATAAAGAAATCATTCTAAATGTGAATTTTGAAGTTAAAACTGAAATTAGAATGAATGATACATAGTAACATGTACTTTTCTTGTCCTTTAAGGAACTGCTTGGTTTTGCTTGTTCATTTGTTTTTACATTGGGTTTATCATAAGAAAAAAAATCCCAAAGCAAGGAGTTGCCCCATTTTTCTTAGATTTCCTGAGCTAGCTTCTAGAAAGCTGATGCAGCCATTGTTATAGTTGCTTAGTAACAGGATTGTGAATAAAAACCATACTGTCCTGTGGAAACAGGTATTCAGTTTTCGATATTGAGATGTCATGACAGCCTGTAATTTCAGTTTAACTGCTTCCCACCCCCCACCCCCACCAGCCCCTTCTTTTAAAAATGTGTTTGGTAGAACAGTTATGCTCTAGATAAACTAGGCTAGTACTTGATTTGTGTGCCTTTTGTGCTTTCAAGCAGGGAAGAGACCTACAATTTACACATTTGGGAAAATAAAGTGTATTAATGGATAGGAGATTAAAGCCTATTTTCTGAGGTTCCTAAAGTCTACTTTTTAATGAAATTTTGCACAGGGTATTAAAAATGCCCATCGTGGGTCATGACTAAAGCTGTTGGATTTAGTGAGTTCTTAATCTCAGGTTGCTAAAGGTCCAATTTGGTTAAAAAGTGATTCTGAGAACTATTTGGAATTAAGGTATAGGGTAATTTAGCGAGAAAATTTTCGTCTCTTTGGGTCTTCTCTTGTATTGATGACCCTCTTCCTTGGGGACACTTAATTGCTTCATTATTGTATAGAAAATGGCTAGCAACTGAGGAGACACTATATTTGTATCTCGAACTCTTGAGGCTTTTCTGGATTATTTAGCTTCTTTATCATTTTTTTTATTTGGCAGGAAAAGAACCAAGGAAGGTGACTTTGTGAGGTTTCCTGCAAGGAAACCTCTAAGGACAGTTGGCATCTTCTGTCTGCAGCTGGGGTATCACAGTGTTTTTCATTAATTGAGATGGTTTCAGGGCTTAAATCTGCATTGATTGATATCACTGCTCATTTAAATCTTACCTGGGAGTGACGGAATGCTAGATCCTGTCTGTTTTTCTACCTTTTCTTTTAAATGCTCCTTTAAGTTATTTAGCTTGTTTCCAGATGTTCTCTTTTCCTTTTTTTGAAGCCTTTTTCTTTTACTAAAAATCCCAGAATCTCTCTTAAATTTCAGCTCATAACCAGAAAAGTAATTCTAGCCAGTTTTATTGTCTAGGACATTCTGCTCTTTTTGTCTTTTAAGTTGGTTGGTCTGGTTGAAGGCTTTGTTACAAAAATCTTCCAGTCACGTGTTTATGCTAAGCCATTTCCAGGTGATTTAAGGAAAGTACCTACTGAGCACGTGACTTTCATAATGGAAAAATGTCTCAGAAGGAATCAGGCTGTTTTCTGGCACTTAGAGGACAGATGAAGGTACAGAACTTTCCCAAGCACAGCTGAATAGCATTATATCTCTTAGGTTTTTTTTTTTTTAAGAAGCATTATTTTTTTTGTCATTTATTCAAGTATGGGTTCCTCAGAATGTTTTTTTTTTTTTTTTAAATTTTTATTTCCTTCTTCTCTTCCTGGCTCTCTTTTCTCATAATTTTTTCTAATAAATTTAGAAAATGATTTGACTGTTAATCTAGTGTTTACCATTCTCTAATTTGCCGGTGACTTACTCTGCTTAGGGCTGATAAGTTATTCTTTCCAGTTAAAAAGGGACTTGGCCACATTCTTCCCATTTGTCCTCATGAATGCCCCTTTTGGCGATGTTTATATCATCTTCAACCCTGTTTATTCTTACCCCTGGCCAAAAAATTAGTGTGAGTACTTCCTACTTCCTTGTACCCTCATGTTTGGAATGTCTCGAAAGCAAAGAACTAGGAAAACCTCAAATTATTTGTTGTATTCAAAAGGAGACTGAAATGAAATGCATGAGCTGTACTTAACGTTGTTATCAAATGAACCCCAAACAAAGGAAACCTGATACATGTTATTCATATGCACAATAGCAATTGTGTGATTTCTGTAGTGAAAAGCAATTTTTTGGGTGGTGTTTTTCAAAAACTTTTTTTACTTTATTGCTTACACTATTACAGATGTCCCCATTCCCCCTACCTGCCACGCTCGTACCCACTGCACTTTCCTGGGTGGTTTTATTTAACATAGTTTGTATAGCATGACCAAAAAATATTTTCTGTTTTATTTTTATTTTTTTGGAATATTCAGCATCATTTTTGACTCACACTTCTCTCAGGATAAGATCTGGGTCTTGGCATTCATGCACAGTGAAAATTGAGGTTTCGTTTTGCATCATCTCTTGCCATTGTACTTGTAGCTATGGCCTGACCTTTTCCTTTTCTCTTTGAGGGTTCTTGAGTCAATTCTGCTTTTCTTGGCACCCACCCAAGGAAGGGCTTGTTGCAGCTGAGTTTTACTGAAGGGCTTTTGGCAGCAGGCTCGTGAGTGTGCAAGGACTCTTTGGGTGACAGCTTACAGAAACCCACTTGCACTAGTTTGAGATAAAGGGGCAATTTTTATTTTTTATTTTTATAAAGGGCTGTCCCAAATGAATGAAGAATTATGATGCACCTGGACCTCAGGAACAAATTGCACACCAGCTATGTGTTTTTTCTCTATTGCAGCTGACTTACTCTGCTTCCTAGTCCATGGCTACCACCTGCTACTGGGTTAGTATCTCTTCTGTACAAGAGACAGCCACACTGCGTTGCAATTTCTTGGTTACATTTAAAGGTGACCAACGCTGGGACCCAGCATGTGTGAGGTGTCTACTCCTGGACCAAGTCAGCTCTGCCACGGGCTATATATTGGTTTTCCAGGGCTGCTGTGACAAATGACCACAAATTTGGTGGCTGTAAACGACAGAAATTTATTATTTCTCAACTCTGGAGGCCAGGAGTCCAAAATCAAGATTTTAGCAGGATTGGTTCCTTCTGGCTGTGAGAATCTGTTCCATGTCTTTCTCCTAGTTTTTGGTGGCTGCCTGCAGCCCTTGGCATGTGGCTTCATGACTCTGATCTCTGCCTTTGTCCTTTTATGACCTTCTTCTCTGTGTGTCTTTGTATCTCAAATTTCTTTCCTTTCTCTTATGAGGATACCAGTCATTGGATTTAAAGACTCACCCAGGATGATCTCACTTTGAGATCCTTAATTATATCTTCAAAGACACTATTTCCAAATGAAGTCACAGGTACTGGAGTTAGCACTAAGATGTTTTGTTTTGCGGGACATAATTTAACTCTGTACAGGCTGTGTCTTTATTGTGTGAACATATGAGTGCTAGGATCCCTTGTATAGTAACCATACAAATAGGGAAGGAATGGTATATTTCCCAAAACAGAGAAGAGGAGCCTGGGACACTATTCCTGAGGAGTCTTCTGCACTGGGATTGAACTTGGGGCAAAGCTATAACTTTGGAAATAGGTATCTCTCAGCCTCTCAGCTCAGCTCTAGTCTTGAAACATAATTGTGCTCAAGTATGAGTGACTAATATTAGATTAGTGTTGTTCTGACAGGGACAGAAGGCAGAGAGATTGAGTGGATGGAGATTCATTGTCAAAGATGACATACTTGTTTTACTGTGATGGCAAGATGCCACCATGTTTTCTATCAACATCATCATCATTATCATCATCCTCTCAAATATTTTTTTGAAACTGTAAATTATCTCTCCAAATGGCAATAATGATAGAAACAGACATTGACTTGATTGCCAGGGGAAGGTAGATAAAGGAAGAAAATAGCTTGGAGTGTGACACACAAAAATAACCAAGAAAATTTTGCAAAAAACTGGGTGTTATAAGGAGGAACTCTCCCTCTCATGTCTAAACCTTTTAATGGAGAATTTCAACAGTGCGCAGCATGGTGCTGTGAACCCTCCTGCTTCTCTCACTGAGCCCAGCAACCGCTGGCCCGCGGCCCATCCTGCTCCCTGCACAGCCCCATCCAGCTCCGTCCTGCCCGTATTCTTTAGGAGAAAATCCAACATTGTATGATTTCTTCTGTAGATATTTGTGTGCGTAGCTCCATTTTAAACACATAATGACAAAGGCATTATAATACCTACATATACATATGTGTGTGTGCATGCATAATGTTTTAAATGTCCAATCAGCTTCCAGGTTTCTAATTAACTCATAACTATTTTTTTACAGTTTGTTTATATGACCATCTAAATAAGAATGGGTTATTAAGTCTTTTACATCTCTCTTAATATGTAGGGTCCCCTCCTCACATCTATCTCTATCTGTTTCTCCTTTTCTTACAATTTGTTGAAAAAACTTGGTTCTTGGCAGAGATTTCCGTAGGGTGGATTTTGCTGATTATATCACCATGTGCTTTAATTTATTTCTCTTTATATCCTGTACATTGAAAGTTTGCATCTAGAAATTTGATGATATTTAAGTTAAATTTTTTTGTTGTTGTTGGAAGTGGGTGTCGGGAGAGGGAAGAATTCTTTGTAGGTGGTAATGTGTTCTTCCATCAGTAGGCACATAGTATCTGATTGTTAACTGTTCATGTTCAGTGTCTTGATCCATTAATTCATTAGGAGATTCACAATGGTGAAATGCTAATTCTATCATTTTTTGTTCACTTATTACCTGAAATGTCTCTGTAAAGAGAACCTTACCCAAACCTACTGTTAGATTAGTTATTAGTACAGTTTGTATAGGAAAGGCAGGTTATATATCTGATTATTTTCTCTTTATTTACTAAACTTCAAAATAATCAGTTTTTTAAGTATCCTTTAGTGGTGACTAATTTGATTTTAAATAAAATCAGATTTTATTTTATAAAGAATTATAATAAGCTCATGGATTTAAAGAATTGATGTATTTTATTCCTCTTTTCTCCTTTTTAAATATTTTTTGAAGCTATCTTTTCACTCTTTTGAGTAAGTTTATTTTGGACCCATGCTTAAGAAGCAGCTTGAGAGAAAGGGAGAGGAAGAGAGAGATCGAGAGAGAGAAATTTAAGTAAAGTTTAAAAAAATCCTATTGCTATTGAATAATTTTCATATGTGATAAGTGATTTAAGAGGGAAAGGAGTGAAGCAAAACAGCGTCCTCCCAAAGGGCCTTGGCACAGCTGCTCTGATGTTGAGGCACAGGAACCATTGAGTTAATTCTCAGTGCAGTGAGTTTAGCTGCATGGCAGGCAGTCGTGACCACAGTAGTTCTAGCTCTGTTTACCACACTAAATATTTATCTTTTACTTTACTTATTTTACCAGGAGTCTGGTAAAACATTAATTTATTTTAATGTTGTAAGCACGTGGATTAAGATGTATTAAAAAAATCTAAAAGCAAAGCAAAACACCTGCCTCTCTCTCCCCAGCAGGGTTATTTCGTTGCTTGATAATATAAAAGCATTCTATATCAATTTTATCTTCCTAGTATTTACAATGCCCTCATTTGCTAAATGTGTCATTCCTAAAATGAAAGGCTCATAACCACAACTAATGATACCATTTATATTTGTTAATTTAGTAATAAACTAATAAACAAATTTTAATAATAAAGATATCAGATACTGTAATTTTAATGTTCATACATAAAATCATGTAATTGCAGAACTAAAAATTACCTTCAGACATCACCTCTGTAGTCAAGCAAGGCAGTACCTTCGAGCAATCTTTCATCCATCTATCCATCTATTAATTAAACATATTTATTGAATATTTTCTATATGCCTGTGCTATGTGCTATGATATCATGGTAAGGAAAGCAGACATAGCCCTTGCACTCATGATGCTTTTGGTTTACAGGGAGAAATTGACGTAACTATAGTTACACAATTACATAGTGAATGGCACCCTTGTCGATGGTCACAGAGTATTCCGTAATATGGATGGGTCATATTTTGACTCCATTAATAGTCATGAAATTTTTTTTGGTTTTTGATTTTTATTTTTTTAAATTTTATTTTAATTGATTTTTTAAAAAAAGTTAACAAATACGGTGTAAGATCTTTTTTTTTCAGATGTATGTATGGTTAATTTTTTTTAAGGAGGAGTTCTTAGAAGTGGAATTTATGGGAAAAGGGAGATGTGTATCAAAAATTTTTATAGGCACTATCAAATTGCTCTCCATAAAAGCTTAACCAGTGTATACTCAACGCAAAAGTGCTTATTTCCCCATTCACTCATCAACACAGGATATTATGACTCTTATTCTGTGATTTGCATATCTATATTCTCTGCTTATATTTCTAATATGATTTACCTTATTTTGTTGCTTTTCTTGTTTTATGGATATTAATCTTTTCTCTGTCATATATGTTATAAATATTTTCTCTCAATCTCTTATTTTTAACTTGGTGCTTTCTCTCCTCTGAAAATGCTTCCTATTAACTTTGCTAAAACTGTCTGGAATTTTACTTACAGATTGTCTTTTATTTTTTATTTTTTGGTTCTTTTTCACATCTCTCTAGCAATTCTCTCTTAACAATTGCTTTAATTTTCATAGCCACCTTAGAAACATGGTAAAGACTTTATTGTAAGTTCTTCTGGTATTCACTTTAATCAAAGTTCTTTGTAGTCTACATCTATGTCATTGATTATTTTTTATGCTTTATCTTTAAAAAAAAAAATGAAAGCCTTATATAACCACCCTTCAAAAGTGTACAATGCAGCAGTTTTAATATGTTTATAAAACTGTGCAATCATCATGCATTTTCTTTTAACTAGAGAACTTCTTTAAGAAAAATTTTTAATGTTATGTCTGAAAATATTTCTTTTGTCATTACACGTTGCTCTCAGTTGTTTGTGGGTAGGTTTAGATTTATTAAGTTACATAAACCTTTCCCCAATAATTCTGTATACACTGGTGCATTCAGTGTTGCAGATGAGAATTCTGATGGCAAATTAGAAATTATATCAGTTTAATGATCTTTATTTTATAGATGTCATTTAAAAATCTGAGAATTCATAGGACTTTATATCTTTGAATTTGAAACATTCCAGCAATTTAATTTTTTCTGGTATCTTGCATAGTACTTGATAATAATCCTTTCAATTTGAAAATTTAAGTTCAGTGAAATTTTCTTCTATGCTTTCTTTGACCTTTGCTTTTTCATTGTTTATGTTTTCTTCTACTTCATTATTTTGATTTTCAGCACTATTTAAACTATTATAACTTCTGTTAATTATACAGAATTCAATAGAAATGTTTAATTTTGTAAGAGCAGATCTCAGGTATAGAGTAGCAATGTCTTGAAAACAAGAAAAAGAGGGTTTTGTGAGGAGAGATGGAAAATACTAGAAATTAGGGTATGTTTATGGTTATTTTAGGCTTAAGTATTCATTAACTAAATGATTAAAGAGTAAAAAACATTATAATCTTTATGGTACAGTTATACATATTAGATTATCACAACTTTCTGAAAAAATAACTGGGTACTTTATTGACATACTTTTATTTATTTTTTAAAACAACACAAAAGCTGGCCTTATTCTTGTAATTATAATTTTATAGATGAGGCTGTGAAGGCTCCTAGGTGTTAAGTGGTTTGCCCAATATTCCCTAGCTAAATAGAATTAAAGCAAGGATTTAGATAAAAATCTGAAATCATCCCCCTCAACCCACTTGGAATATTTAAATAATATAAATAGTTATTCAATTGAGTTTAAGGTAAATGTGTTACTATTTGAATAGTTCTGTATGTGACTTGACTGATACCATATCTTTTAAAAATCAATCTAGTAATGCTTCACTCTTACTTAAAATACAGTAAGGACACAGTAAAATCTGGATCCATAAATAAGACCTAACTTAAAGGTTAAAAAAGTGAACTTCATTTGTCAGCCTCGGTGGTTCTGTGAACTCCCTGGAATTCAATGCAAATATGATGTGTGTGATTTTCTGTGTGATTCTACTGCTTTTGTAAAGGGTGGGTGGCCCATGTTAGTTAAAATGATAGGTCTGTTATCTGCCTCTGTAAAACTCTAGTCATATCACAAATAAATCATTAGAAAAGGAAAACCAATCTACTTTCATGTACAAAAAAGGATCATGCCACACTTTGTTTTATTGTGCTTTACAAATATGAGTTTTACAAATTGAATACAAGCCCCTCCATGACAAGCAAAAAGATTGTGACCCTCTTTATTGTGGTGGTTTGGAACTAAATCCACAGTGTCTCTGAGGTATGCCTGTATTTAATGAATCCATATTTCTTGGAAGAAATTCAGCCAGAAATTCAATTAACACTGATCATCTAAAATGAATACCGTTTAAACTAATCATTAGGCCCAAGAGAAGTGGCTTTATGTGGTTACTAGGTGCAGCCTGGACTCTCTCCAGGTTTGTATAAGTGGAGTCATTTTAGCTTAAATCAGACATTAGAGTTTATTTCCAGTTGCACAAACATTCAAGGCTTGAATCTAGACAAGGACACTTCTGAAAATGAAGTGATCCTCCGACCAATGCAAACCAAAGTCGGCCCCCTGTGACAGATCCCAGCCAGATACTACAATGTGGAAAGTGCTCACTCACTCTCATGATGAGAATTTATCTGCTAAATATAGCTGCTGACCTGAGATTTCATGGTGTTGTATAACATCTAGGCGTAGGCCTGGGTCAGAGCCATAGGGGTTTGTACTATTCCGAGGAACTACATTTCAAAACCCAAGACTGCAACCCTGAGGCCTGGTGTGTTAGCGTTAGTGAATCTTTGTATTTGGAGGAGTCAGGCTGTCCTGAAGCTCTGAGGAGCCTCTGTAAGCTCTGTCCTCTATGACTAAGTCCAGACATTCATACCCAGGAGTGGGTGCTTAATAAATGTTTATAGAACAATTATGATTTCCATGCAGAAGCATCTCCAGCTCTTTGTAAATGGAAGTGTGAAGGACTATGAAAAGCTAGAGGATATACTGGAAGATGCCATTCCTTAAATTCCATATGCTCAGCTACAGAAAGGTTTTGATTCTGTAAAAGTGAGTGGTGTGAATAAAAGAATTTATTCTAAAAGTTTGGATGCTGAGATATCTTTTTTCCTAAGCTTTAGAGGAGGATTATTCTAGAAACTCGGAGTGTCAATAGAGAAGGTCATCAGAAGAAACGTGAACAACACCTGTATTCTCAAGGAGAGCTCGAAGAGATGCCATGCAATGAGAGACAACTACAGTTCATTCCAGTAATTTTTAAAATTACTTTTTAATTGTGTTGAGTCCCAGTGGGATTAATGGGCCACAGAGTACCATGGGATTGACACAATACCAATGTAGGGTATGTGAGGAAAGCTAAATCTCTGTTTGACTCCACCAGAGAACACGCGCAGGAGAGAGAATCTTAGGGGAAAGGCTTTATGCACTGATGAGACCTCTGTGTTCACCATAGGATTCACACAGGAGAGAAACCATACACATGCGATAGCTTTCACAAAAGATTCATTCATGGCACTACATTCCATATTGTTAAGATTGTGGAAAATGCTCCAATTGCAAGGGAAACCTCAATGCTCACCAAAGAACCTACGTAGGAACTAAACCATGTGAGTGTGTACAGCAGTGCTGGGTAATAGAAATAAAATGTGAGCCACAAATGTCAGCCACATAGATAATCAAGATTTTCTAGTAGCCACATTAAAAAAAGAAACAGGTGATATTAATTTTAATAATGTATTTTATGTAACCCCATATGTCAAAATATTATTTCAATATGTAATAAATATAAAACATTATGCATGGCTATTTTACATTCTTTTTTGGTGTCCTAAGTCTTTTAAATCCAGCATGCATTTTATACTTACAGTTCATCTCAATTTGGATTCACCACATTTTAAGTGCTCAGTAGCCACATGTGGCTATTGGCCACTGTATTGGACAGCATTGCCAAACCTTTGGTCAGCTGGAAAACTTTAATGCCATAAAAGAGTACACTCAATAACACCTCATTCAATAGCACCAACAGATATCAATTACTTACGTTCAAGTCCTTGCTCTAGCTACAAAATAAGTTAACAGTGCTTTGTAACTTATTATTATTCTGGATAGCAAATGACATAATACATGGTGAACACTTAGAAGAATACTTAGTTTACAATAAGTGCTCTGAAATAGTAACATGACTATGTTAATATGTTATGTATGACTAAAATATAATTAATTTTTTATTTAACAAATATCTTTTCTTATTTCTAGAATTTCTTTTTAGTTCCCAGGAAGGTCCTTATACAAAAAGGGCAGGGTAATTTGTGACAACATGGATGAATCTGGAGGGCATTATGCTAAGTGAAACAATCCAGACAAAGAAAGACAAATAATATGGTATTACTTACAAGTGGAATGTAAACAAAAGAAAAAAAAGTTGAACTCATAGAAACTAAGGCGGTTGCTAGGGACTGGGTGGTGGGGTGGAGGAAATGGAAAGAGATTGGCCCAAGGGCACAAACTTCCTGTTATAAGATAAATAAGTTCTCAGGATCTAATGAACAGCATGCTGACTGTGGCTGACAGTGTGGTATTTTATACTTGAAATATGCTAAGAGAGTAGATTTTAAGCATTCTCACACACAACACAAAAATCAATAAATGATATCAGAACAGTTATTTAGTTGTATACTCAACTATATTACAAAAGGATTAAATGAAAATATAAAGTCAGTAAAGAGCTAGAATAAGTATTGTAAGTTGGGAGGAGAATGTGAGCTGACTGGGAACCTGTAGTGTGGGAAGGACCACTGATGTTCCTTTGCTCTCTTCCACCTGCTTCCCCACCTTCTTCCCATCCTGTGACTGGACAGAGGGCACAGCTAGTGGAAGAGAGGCAAAAGCCCTACTTTATTGACAACACTGTGGTTCTCTATCGACCCTTGCAGGTTTTTATTTTTTTTTTAAAGAAAGGTAGCCAGGTGAGTCATGATGTATTAATTATGGTAATCATTGCACAATGTACAGTACATATATCACCTTCTACACTTTAAATGTGTTATAATTGTATTTGTTAATTTTACCTCAATAAAGCTAAAACTGGGAAAAAATCCTATTGTGCAATTTAAAAAAATAATCATAAGGAAAAAATAAAACAAAAAATGCAGGCTATTCTTCTTTTTGATGTATTATCCTCCTGCCTCTTATAGGAATAAGGAAAAAAAATAAAGTTTTATTCCCCACTCCCATTAACCTTGTTTTAATGGGGGTTATTTGTTCTGATTGGTTCCCTTGCTTACTGTTTTGAATGGCTGATTTATTTCATGTCTTGTTATTCATATGTCTATAATAATAATTCATGGTCTGCTAATATTTATAAATGAAGGACTTGAGTATTCAGTACAGGTAACTGATGTGGTCACTGCCTGCAATTATGCGGACTCATGTTTGTTTTTCCTGATTGATTTTCCCCCTGAGTGTGTGTAGTTAGGTGATTGATAAGTTGGTGGTTTGATTTTTCAGCCCTACTTCTCCTTTTTGGGAGCTGTCTGCCTGTAGGCCTCTCCTTGGCTGTGCTATAGAATGAGCTGGGTAGCTACTGTTCAGTATGGGTAGCAAGTATACAGTCAGGCTGCGAACCAAAGGGTTGCTAGTTGGATTCCTAGTCGGGCACATGCCTGGTTTGTTGGCCAGGTCCCCAGTGGGGGCCACCTGAGGGGCAACCACACATTGATGTTTCTCTCCCTTTCTTTCTTCCTCCCTTACCCTCTGTATAAAAATAAATAAATAAAATCTTTTAAAAATGGTAAAATTAAGCACTTCATTAGAATGTTTGCTTTATATCTGTAATATTTAACATGTTGTTATATATTTTTTACAGGAATACACATGGCTTGTTAAAAGCCATTATGAAATTATTACAAATGCAAGCTGTTAAGGAAGGACAAGCTGGGGAGAAGAACATTCAGGATATATATTCTATTAGGTAAGCCTTTTCCCCTTTCTTTAATAAACATGTTTTTTATTTTGTGAATTGTTACGTTATGAACTGAGACATGTTAATCCATTAAGAATTAGTTTTTTCAGAGATTGAGCAAGTGTACTTAAAGCAGGAGGGTAAACTTTCTCACTATGAAGAATAATAGGAGACTAACAAAGGGTTATTACCCAGGGATAGGTCAGTAGTTAGGAGTCTTGATTTGTTAGGAGTCTTTTCTTTGTTATCTGTAGAATATAACATGGTAGAATTACTTTAAAAAGAAAAACCACACAGCAACAATTAAAGTGAAATGTGGTGGATTTTATGGGGGAGTTGTGAAAAAAGGATAGCATCATACTTATTTGTGAGTGTGACCTTGACCATTGCCTTGAAGGTCCTAGAAAGCCATTTCTTAAGAGAGGAGCTCCCATCTCTTAAGGATTTCCATTTTATGCAATTGTTTTTGCATAAAAACAAGGCCAGATTTCCATTTTATGCAATTTTTTTCTTAATATGTCTTTTGAATGTCTTCAAACACACAGAAAATTTGGGAGATTGTAGTACAATAAGTTAATAAATTTGTTTACTTGTTAACTCATTAATTTTTTCCGGGCCTGCAACTCAGGCATGTACCCTGACTGGGAATCAAACCAGTGACCCTTTGGTTTACAGGCCCATGCTCAATCCATGAATCCACACCAGCCAGAGCCATTAATTTATTTTTAAACAGGGGAAGCAAAAGGAAAATTATTTGCTATTTGAAAATACTGTGGAAATGGGATGTGCAGCATAAACTTTTCCAAACTGATAAATATGTTGTTTTTTAAAATAGTTTTGCCTTCTGAGGTACAAGGTTTCATTTCAGGTTTGTGTTTGATCCACTACCTTGACCAGAATTGAACCTAAGGAGTAGATGAGCAGCTCTTGATATTACTAGATGAGTCACATGAACATCTGTTTTTTCTCTTTTTAAAAAGAAGTTCAAATTCTTGGGCCAGAGTTCTAGGGTAGAAAATGATTTCATTTCATTATTGGATTTCATTTCATGATTGTTCACGGTTGGGGGAGGGCATTTATTTATTTATTTATTTATTTTAAGATGGGAAAGCTATTGAAGTTTTTTATTTATTTTTTATATAACAGTTTTATGACAGAAATTGACTCATTTATAGTGTACAATTCCCATAGTTTTTAGTATATCCATAATTATGCAACCATCACCATAATGAATTCTAGGACTTTTTTTTATCACTCCAAAAAGGAATTCCTCACCCATTAGCTGTCTTTCCACATTTCCCTCCACCCAGTGGGGTGTTTTTAATTTAATTTAATGTTCTCAACCTTGGCTGCTCATTAGAAATATCTGGGTGTGGTACTTACCAAAAATCAAATACCCCTGCCCAACTGAGTCAGAACCTCTGCCATGAGGCCTAGGTATTTGTATTTTTAAAAAGGCCCAGGTGATTCTGATTCACAGTGAGTACAAGATGGTGTGTTAGCTGCTCATTAAGGTGCATTCTATCACCTGGGACCTCGTTGAATGGCAGATTCTTTTTCCTTATGGTTAGGGCAGACTCCAGATTCTTCTTTGACAAGCTCCCAGGTGCTGCTGGTGCTGCTGGTCTCCCATCAAGTAGCGGAGCTACAAATAGCATCAGCAGTACCTGGGGGCTTGGTGGGAATGTGGCTTCTCAGTCCCCATTTCTGACTGCTGAATCACAGCCTGCATTCTGGTAAGATTTTTCTGCATTCTGGTAAGGTAATTTAGAGGCACCTTAAAGTTTAAGAAGCCCTGTTTAGATGATGGTAAAGGGAAATTTTCTGTCATGCATAAGAATTACTCTCATTTTCATACTTATTGTCCTCACTGGCTGAGTGCTAGACCTTCAGTCATCTGTAATGTTTCACTTATTTTTCTACTTATAATTTATATCCTCCTGTACTTGGTTCTTCTAACTGCTGTCTTGTTTTCATAAGATCATAGGTGCTAGGCATGGATAGGAAGCCTAGTTTGAGGAGCTGATATCATAGTGGATACATAAGGTTTGTCTTTAGATTGGTGGCACATTAAGAGGTCCAGAATCAATCACCTGAGTTGGCATAATCCAGTAATGTTTATGGAGAGCCCTTATGTGAATGGCTGTCTGGCACTATAAATCAGTAGAGTGCAATTGAGTGCATAAGGGCCTTAAGTTCCTCCAGGAGGGATTGTGGATGACAGAAATGGAGGAGAGGTGAGCCTGAAAAGCAGATTCCTCTCAAGAGAGCTATGATTACCTGAGTCAAGCACAAAATCATCATGCTGTTTTAGGGCCTTCTTTGCCTCATGTTGGTTGGCATTATCACCCAGCCTTGAAGAGGCAACTGATGAGCTGTGTCTGAAAGCACAAACAAAGATATGAGAAGCTCAGAACTCCACTGAGAGGTGTTCCCTGGTTATGCTGTAGGGTTAATTTAAAATGAAAGTGGTATGAAACTTAATTGTAAACTTTCTGGGAATGAAACTAATCTGTGTTTTTACTGATATTAAGAACTCTGCTAGTAAACTGTTGGGACTTAAGTATTTCTCACTTCTTTTTGTCCTCAGAGCTAACTAACTTGAATTATAGTAAAACAGAATATGCAGTCATTTTAAGTGAGTCTTTGCTGAGTTGCATAACTCATGCCGGTATGGGAGTAAAGAGAGAGGGAGATGTGAGGGCCTAAAATGTTAGCCAGTGGCTTCCTTGGTCCCTGTGAATTTCTTAAGGGAGATCTAGAGAGGGTTTTCTCTTTATTATCCCTGGACTTCAGTGGTTCTTAAACTTCCTGTGCATAAGAATCATCTGGGAGCCTGACAGTATAGTTTCTCAAGCCCACTTACCAGAGATTCTCATTCAGTCAGTTTTGTGTGAGATTCAGAATCAGCATGTTTGTCCAGTTAGTCAGTGATGTGGATATAGGTTGTTTGTGGATGACACTTGAGAAATACTGCTTGAGCTCATGGGAGTTTTATGGTACATATGAGCTGCAAGGAACCCCTTGGGTACACTAGCAGGTGGTTCTTGAGTGGCCTAATCATGTCTCCTTGCCTCTGTTCCCTATTTGGGAGGGAAAAGGTCTGTATGTTTTTAAGTCGCAAAGCACCAAGTTCCTTTTGTCATGTCCACTATGGACAGTAGAGGCCTAGAGCAGAACCAAAGAATAATTCTAAAGGAAAAGCAATCCAATGAGAGCAAGCCCCATGCAGATGCAGGGGGAAGAATATAAGAGATTTAAATCTCATTGCTCTGTTCAGTGAAATAATGCCATGGCCTGAACACATTAGTGTTCTTCCTGGTCAGGGATGGATGGCTGTAGGAGAAGGAGCAGGAGAGAGCCCTCAGCATCCTCCCAGAAACCACTACTGGTTTTTAGTGTTTACAGTGCATAAGCAGCTCATCCATGGTATTTGATGTGTACGTCTGGAACATGCCTGCAAACCTGCATTTTAATAAGAGACTTGGATGTACAGATGGTCTATTCATGCTTTGAGATGCACTAGATTAGATTGTGTGCAGCTAATAAAGTTCCTGATGCTTAACTGGACCTTTCTTTAGTTTTGTGGCTTAAACAAGATTAAATGGGGATATTTAAGTGGGGTTTCAACTTCCAGTGCCTTTGAGGATGGGGAAAGTTGGAAGAACAATGCAGTATGTTTGACTAAGTGATTAAATGAAGTGCATATACCAAGTGTTAAAACCTTGGGCCTCTCAACCTGGAGCACATTAGAGCCCTCTGAGGAGCTTCGAAGTGTGCAGATGCCTGGGTCCTTCCTAGGATGACTGGAGAGTCAGCCTCAGGCGTTGGTGTTTTCTCAGAGTTTCCTGGGTGGTTTCTTATTTTTCTCCTTTCACTTTTGTTTGGTCTGAATTTCCTTTGGGTTAGCTTGAATTCCATTTTTCCTGTAACACACGTATATTTAACTAAGTTAACTAAGCATTCTTGACTATTGAACAGGAAGTTCAGCAGAGAACTGATATTTGGCTGGTGTTTTGGTTGCAGGAAGAATAACTAAACTAAATTTTTATTATTTATAAATTATTAAAGGCTCATTTTCTCATTTGCTTTATAGTGTGCTATTTTCCACCCTGAAATTTTATCATGTGCTTTTGCTTTTAATTTTTCCTCCACATATTCATATTATGGCAGTCTCCTTAAGATCTCTTCTCTCAGCTGAAGTGAGGAAATAGCTGTGAATTCATGAGCAGTAACTGCTTGTTCCAGAATTTGTGCATCATTCTGATGTGCCAGACAGTGGCTGACATGCACAAATATCAAATGTTAAGAGTGTTATTTGTGGAAAGGTTTGGTCTGATTAACATCAAGCTGTACTTTCTGAAATAAGAGAATATTAAATGTTTTTGGCAGATATGTGCTCTGAAATGGGTGATTAGGCCAACAGTAATGGATAGTTAATATCCTGAGTAAATTAAAGTTATGCAGTCTATATGTGTATTTTTTTATTCATTTTGCAGTGTTATGTAGTTTATTCAGATGGAGATTTGATTTTAAGAACTTCAAGACTTGTGTCTAAACACTGAGGTACTTTCTAATGAATATTGATTTTTTTTTCATTTATCTCTTAAGGCAAATGCATCCATTCCTTGGGTGAAAAGAGAAAAACAAGGGAAAGTCCCAAGATAATACGCAGAGTGAACTAACACTAGTTTATGATTGTTGATATCAAACAATAGCCCAGTGCAGACCAGACCAGGTGGTTCAGTTGGTTGGAGCGTTATCTTGTACACCAAAAAGTTACGAGTCCGATTCCCAGTTAGGGCACATACCTAGGTTGTAGGTTCAGTCCCTGGTTGGGGTGAATATGAGAGGCAACTGATCGATCTCTCTCTCTCTTTCTCTCTGTCAATGAACATATCCTCTGGTGAGAATTGAAAAAGGGAAGGAAAAAAAGTCATAGCCCAGTTTTAATTCTGGTAACTAGCTTTTTCTTAGCATTAAACTGTTTCTGCTTTTTCTCTCATATCCATTTCGAAGGACTAGATGAAGTCAGCCATGCAGAGAGCACAGGAAGAAAGCTTCCGATACAAGGAAAAGCATGTGCTTAGATGCTGCTGCGTGGACAAGCCTGGTGCACTAAAGGAATTAACAGGAGGCAAAGTAGCTGGAACTTAGCGTTCAGGGGAGGCAGAGACTCAGGGTGGGTGGCTATGGCCTAGAATATAACAAGATCATAGCAAAGACTTGGGGTTTTATTTAAAGAGTAATTGGAATTCAATGAAGATTTTTCTTTTTAACTTATTATTTTAAAATAATTTTAATGTTCCAAAAAAGTTTCAAGAATAGAGTAAAAGACTCATTTACCATTTACCAAGATTTCATCAGTTTCTTTTATACTTTGCTGAAGCAGACACTGGCCCGCAGTGTCCGTGTCATTATGGATGAAATGAGACATTCACACAGACTACCAAGTCCGGTGGAGGAAAAGGGACAGTATGGCTTTTCTCTCAAGGGGAGCAAAAGCCCATGGTCTCTGCCATGACAGGCCTTTACTGGGTTTCTTCCCACAGTACATGCTGGTCCTCATTTACTATGCACAGGTTCGTTTTAGGTCGTTACCTTTAACAGACAACAAAGGAGCCAATGCCACTCATCACATCACAGAAGAAGGATATTTGCAAATGAAAAAGGGAAAAGGTTACACTCATTCTAGAAGGTTTAGCATAGATTTTAGGAAGTTACAATAAGCACTTGCTATCTCAATTCAGGGTGAGGAAGTTTTTAGCAAAAGGAAGACTCAAAGTGGCCCAGGCACATTGCAGGCCTGAATCCCCACGGGAGAACCTATCCGTGGACATGGGTCCTGAGTATCTCCGAGGGGGAGCTGGGCGCACGTCACACAGAATGGTTTCCTACACTTTGCCACATTTTCTTTATCATTCTTATATAAAATTGAGTGGAGAAAACTCCAGAATATTTGGAAGTAGATCACTTATATTCAATAGTATGTGTTTCCTAAGAACAAAAATATTCTTACATTACCAGAGTACAGTTACCAAATTGAGAAAATTTAATATCGATACAATATTCCAATCTATAGTCCATATCCCAGTTTTGTCATTTGTCCTTTTATACCTTGTTCCCTTTTATTCTCAGTGTATAGGATCTAGTGTAGGATAATATGCTGCCTTTAGTTGTCATAGCTTTTTAGTTTTTTAAAATCGGGAACTGTTTCTCATTCTTTCTCTTTCACGGCATTGACAATTTTGGATACCATGGAAGTGACATTTATCAGGATATTACAGCTGGAGGCGCTAACGTCTGTCCTGCCCTAATTGGTGATTTTAATTTTGGTCACTCATTCAAGGTGCTAATCTGATTACTGTATAGTTATCGTTTTCCTCTTGCAACTAATAAGCAGTCTCTGAGACACTTTGAGACCATGCAAATAATTCTGTTTCTCATTAAGCTCACAGGCCCCCAATCACTTTTCTCTGACGATTTCAAAATGGCTATTTCCCAACCCCAACACTCCCTTCACATGTACTAGTGACAGTGGCGATAGAGGTAAGTTTTAGGAGTGGAAACGATAGGGGTCCCCAGAAATTTGCTTAATATATAGATTCTAAAGCTCCACCTCTGGAGATTGTGATTTAGAAAGGTTGGGTGGGAGCCATTCTAATATACAAATTAGAATTTGTATATTTTAAAAAGTCCCAAGGGGTCCTGATGTGGAACTAGGTTTGGAAATCACTGGACAAATGGTTCATGTACCAAACAGTGTCCTGATGTTTTGTAACGACATTCAAAAAAGACACACTTTTCTTTCCTTCAACCTCTGCATCTTTAAGATGGATAAAATTAAGCATTCAATCTTGGACATTGAGTAAATAAATGGGACTGTGATTTGAACTTATTTCTTTGTAGGTAAATCCAAGTTATTATGATTATTTATATTGGCCATATACTTATGCTTCACACAATACATATGAATTTTTCTAAAATCAAGAATAGGTAAACTAAATTTAAAACAGTATGTGGCTGAGTTAAGTTTTGAATATTTTAGTGCCTTTTTATTGCCATATAATGTACTATACAATGAAATTCACCGTTTTAAAGTATACAGTTCAGTGTTTTTTATTATATTTACAAAGTGATTTAACCATTGCTGCTCTCTGGTTCCAGGATATTTTCGTCTCCCCCAAAAGAAACACCACATCCATTTGCAGTCAGTCAGTCAGTCATTTCCAATACTGCATATTCTCAGCCCTTAGAATATGTTACTTTTATCTATGGGTTAGAATCTTCTGGACATTTCATATGAATAGAATCATCTAACGTGTGGCCTTTTATGACTGGCTTCTTCCACTTAACACAATGTTTGCAAGGTTTATCTATATTGTAGTATGATTAGTACTTCATTTTTATGGCTGAATAATACTACATAGGACAGATTACCACATTTTATTTTGTAATAGTTTGCGTGCTTACCAATGAATTTTTAGTGTTCTTGCATTTTACATTTATTTCTGAAGGCAAACTAACTTCTTGTAAGTTCCTGAAAAGAAACCTCTTAATCTTTAAGAGTAGTTGCTAGTGTTTTTCATTTCTATGCAGATTTCCTTATTACATTCACTGTCTTAATGAGGTTGCTTAGATTCTTGCAATACTAAAATATTGACCATCAGCTCTTAAATTATAATTTTGTTGTCAAAGTAAGCATTTTGCTTTTTCAGGGGTTTGATTATTTCAATAATTGAATATATTATCCAGGGATCCCCTGAGCTGCAGATGCCTGGTTTTATTTAGCATAAAGTAAGCATGACAGCATGATTTAATCCTCTGTACTATGCACTCAAGCTTCCATAAGAAATTGGAGCCAGCAGAATACATGAATATAATTTATTTTGCTGAAATTACAGAAACTTTAACACTTAGGGAGCCCAGATTTCTGGGCAGAACTCATAATATGTAACCTTTTTCTTAGGGGGAAGTGGTGCTTGCTTTATAGTTCTTTTGGAAGTGGGGTTTTAACAAGGCTGCATTACAGCAGTTACCGTAGACATACTTAGTTTTAATTCACTGATATGTTTTTTGGAGTTGGGGTGAGGGGTCAGGATCTTCCTTGATAATCACAAAATTTTTGTCTTTCTCCTAGAAAATGTACATACATACGCATATGTACTTAAAATTTTACATATAATTTCAGAGGGCTTGTGAATTTTTGCTTTAACGGATGAGTAGATATCTTTATAGAAAAATCAGGAAAAAAAAAGATGGATAAGAAAGGAGTATTCATGTCCCTGAAAAAGCCCAGCAGAGTTAAGGATAAGAAAGAAGCGAGGACAGTGATTGGGGAAGTACAGCTGATAATACTATCCAAGGGCTAGCTTCTCTTTGCATTTTGATTCTTTCTGTTGAACAGCATATTTTGCTTAAGTTTTTATTTACTCATTTTCTCTCATCTTTCCCACCCAGGGAAGTCTTTGCTCACAGTTTGTGGTTCTAATCATCTGGGATTTTTTCCCTGGGACTTAGACCTAAAGAATAAGCTACAGATATTGAACAGTCATCTAGTTAGTAATTGCCACTAGAAAATGCTTCATAAGCTACTCGAAGTGTGGATGTTTAATTTAAAATTGTATGGTAATTTGCCAATAAATGTCTTAAGACCACAAAATATTGTAATTTTTGCCTTAGCCTATTTATCTCTAGTTTTTTTGTTTATTTCTGCAATCATAGCATGTAACTTAGTAATATAAGCTCTGTATCCCTTGCTCTGTATTTTTATGTTTTTCCCCAGCCTTCACTCTATACCTAAAATAGCCCCACACTTCTGACACTGGCAGAAACCTTTGCATTAAATCCCTGATCCTATGAAGATGATGTATCATAGAATTGCACACTTGAAACCTACATAACTTTATTAACCAATGTCACTGCAATAAATTTAAGAAAAATCCCTTCCCCTCTAAAATAGGGATTCTGTGAAAGTTCATTGTGAGGGCAGAATCATCATAAAATGAAGTATATGTATTTTCAAATAAATGCTATACTCTCCCTATTTACCTTATCCAAAGAAAAAATAAATTTAGTCAAAAATGACAAAATTAAAATCACTTTTGCTCCAAGTCTTTTTCTGGGTGCTTGTATGGAAAGGATAAAATGTTTTTTTCTTAAAACACTATAGGATATATAATGAGTCATAATTATTGTTTTATTTTATAGTAATATTCATTGTGTAATCTTCATAATTTTTTAGTATGTATTTTTTTAACTTGAAATCTACAGAGCTTTTAAAAAAATCATTTTTTGGCTTCTAACTAGTACATTCAAATCAAAATTCAGAGCAGGTAGAGAATAGCTTTTAAAATGCATATTTGATGTAGTAAGTGCTATGCTATGCTTCTGAAAGTGCCAGGGTCACAGCTGCACACAGAAAAGGCATGGTGACAGCAGGCCTTTTTTCCTCACGCAGAAAGGCAATCTCTCTCTATCAGTGAATTTATGATGTAAATCAAATCTTGGCTTTCCTATATTCAGAGATGTAGCAGAAAAGTTGAGGTGACCTAGAGGTTACAAATAACTTTTGCTTTTTGATTTGCCTACCACAAGACTAATTTTTAAGTACTCTATTCTGTTAAGATTAATACGCTTATACTTGCAGAGGTGAATCTAGTTATATACACCTTAGTTGACCATTGCTTCTGTGCTAGCCTAGTGAAACCATGAATTGTTCATTTCTTCATTCCCCCATTCTGTTCAGATGCACATATTGCCGTGTGTTGAAAATATTACTAAAGGGTGGGAGCACTGAAGTATTAGGTACTGGTTCTGCATGCTTCCTGTGTTGTTTTTTCTTTAATCAACGTGGACTTTGAAACAGTGTACTAGTGGGGCTATGATAACTTGGTGTAATGATCCAGTCAATGAGTTTAAAAACATGATTTGGGGAAAGTGTGTGTGTGTGTGTGTGTGTGTGTGTGTGTGTGTGTGTGTGTGTTACATTTACTGTAGATGTGCATTTAACAGTGAAACAGAAACAAAAGACATAAAACATAGATCCAGCTTTCAAGCTGCTTTTGCTCTAGTGTAAGATACAAACCTACCTGCATGATAATCATAATAGTACCCCATTTGTGGAGTATTCTGTGTACTGCTACTATGGGAAGTGCTTTAAAATAGCCATTAAAACATTTACAAATTATGAAATAGGGAAGTGAAGTGCCAAAGAATGTACAAGACATTCATTCATTGTGGTAGGAGCAGAAAAACAACACACAGTGAAGGAGAGATTAGCGGCACTAAAGGCCAATGAAGGGTGACCTGGCTGCCTGGCTTGTATTGATTTTAATCTTTAGAAACAATGTTATTTGTTCTTTTTTAGGAAGAAAGCAGAATCTATTGGATGTCTCAAGAGTTAGAAAATTCTTATTTAAAAATTTCTTTGGTTTCCTTGTTGCAGCACTTGTCTCTGAAATACAAAATATATAGGATGATTTATCTCTTTAAGATAAAAATAGGATACCTCTTCTTTTAGGTCTCAGATTTTAATAGACATTGTTCTTAGAACCGTTTTAACTTGACATAGAATTATTCATAGTTGAGAGCTGTCTTCATTACTTTCTGTTTTTACAGGGTTTGTTTCTACCTCTAGTTCTGAGCAGTGTGAAGGTCAGGGCTTTAATGGGTGCCTTGGGTTGTATAACTTTAGCACTAGAAGGTACTTAGCCTGATTTCCTTATTTTACAGCTAAAAAAAATTGCCTAAGAAAGGTAATGCCTCAGGCATTATCTTGCCTGAGATCACACAATTTGTTGCAGAGCCAGAATGGAAATTTGGAACTCTTGATTCTTAATTCAATGCTTTCTTCTATTATTTCACCTCATCTCTCCATTTGTATTTTTTTCTGAGACAAAGCATCAGTATAACAGTAAATAATTTTGATGATACTATGTAGGCATTGCTTATATATAATAATAATAACAGTGCTCCAAATTTGTTTATCAAAACTTATATAGCTTATTATCTGCCACTGTTTTACCAGTGATCAGGTTGTTTGTATGGTCAACCCATCTATCATTTTGAATGAAGTGTTGTAGTCAACTTACTCTATGACTTGAATAGTAGGCTTGAGGATAATTGAAATTTTTAGATATAACCCAGGTTTTGTTTTGGTGTTCTTTTGTACCACATTTTTTCTTTTGAACAACAGTGCTTTTAAAAAAGAGCAAAGTTGGCTTATTTAAATTGTGAGTCCTTCATTTACCTCGACCTTTCTCAGTTAAATGTACTTGAAAGAAGTGGAATGGCTAACAAGCACCGAGTGAGAGTAAGAAAGAAAAGAAAAAACTTGAATAATCCATAAATTTAATAATTAATCCTTGAATATATCAAGACTGAACTATACTCAGCCTTATGACATTTTAAATGCTCAAATTATATTTTATTTTTTAAAAAATATTTTATTTTTTAGAGAGGGAGGAAGGGAAGGAGCAAGGGAAGGAAACATCAATGCATGGCTGCCTCTCACGCACCCCCTACTGGGGACTCTGCCCACAACCCAGACATGTGCCCTGACTGTGAATCAAAGCAGTGACTCTTTGGTCAAAACTAACTTTTGAAAAGGAGATAGATATTTAACATTTTGGGGGTGTGAGGAGTGGGAAGGAGTGGAGCATGACTTACTTATAAGGGGAGTGTACTAAAAAGCACATCCATGCTTTATGATCACACAAAAACTATGTGGTAACTTGTTTGATTTTCTTTTTTTTTTGAATTGTTGTTCAAGTACAGTTTTCTGCCTTTTACCCTCATCCCAGCCCACCCCCTGTCAGAGACATTGATTTTCTTTTTAAGTTGTCATAAATGCTGCCACTAGCTGGCTTCTTATTTCATCATGGTGCTTTTCAGAAGTAAAAAAAGCATAGATAAAATAATTGCAGTTGCTGTGCTATTCTTTTTACTCATGTTTACTTGAACATGACCTACTGAACTCTGAATTTAAGAATTTCAGTTGATGTGTTATACCTGAGATGCTTTTAGGATTTGTTAAATTTGTTGTTAAGTGTCTGTGGCAACCATAGTAGAAGCAAGTTCTAGATAGGTTTAACTGCCAAAGAATTTGAAATTTAGAAATGTAATTTTTGAGTTCTGGTGTAAACAAATTGCTTAGAGTGATTCCTTGTAATGGCAGTAACCTGATCAGTCAGAAATAAGCCTGTGCTTCAGCAAAACATGCTGCCAGCGAGTGACGTTAGTGCATGATAGATTGGGTGAGGTTGAGGAGAAAATAAAGAGATGGTGTTATAATAGCCAGAACTGTGTAGTAGTGTCAGAGAGGGGTTTAACATGAGTGTTTAAATGTGATGGATCTGACATAGTTTTCTGTTTAAGAGAGAAAACAAAAATCAGAAAACTTTCTAATTCCTAACAACTTTCCTCTTCTGTGGTGGTTTACTGGTAGTGGTTCTCAACCCTGGCAACACAGTAAAAATTGCTAGAGGAGGTTTTAAAAATTACTAATGCCTGGACTCCATTCCTAGCAACCTGAATATAATTGAGACCTGGACATTGGTATTTTTTTAAAGAGCTCCAGAGATTACTCTAACTCGCAGCCATGGTTAAGAACCACTGCTCTATAGCAGTGCATCAGAATTATTTGAAGGGCTATTAAGTCTGGGCTGGAGCCTGGGATTTATTTACATTTCTAACAAGTTCCCTGGTGATGCTGATATTGCTGGTGAGGTGATTGTAGTTTAAGAACTACCAAGATGGCTGTCTTAAAAAGTCATCAGTGAAACTAGTCTGCTTGTTTTTATTTTCTTTAAATCATTACTAGTGATATTTTGTTCAGTTAAAAATTACATTATGCATTTGATTCCTTTTATATTAAAACATGGATAGTTCTCTTTCTGAATTTATAATGAGCATTTACATTTTATTTTTAAAACTTTTTGGAGGAAAAAGCCACATCCATACTACCTAAAAACTTTGTATAGTGCTTCCGAGTTTAAGATTCTAATGAATTTAGAGTTTCTTGTAGACTCTTTGAGCTATTTAAAATAACTTGTGCTTTTATTCTTTTTCTTGTTTAAGAATTCTTCAGTTTTCAGATCTTATGTTTTATATAGGTTTTTTAGGTATCTTAATGAATGTAGCCCAAATAAAAAGATTCATCCTCATTCAAGAGAAATTTCAAGCATTTTAATTTGGACAGACTGTTTGAGGTGGGAGAAATATTTTCTTTTTCCCATCTTAAATATGCTGAGGGAACATGGAGTCATACACTGAGAAAAATGGGGTAAGTGGGAACAGAAAAGAGATAGTGCTTACAAGTTGGGGCAATGTTAGAGAAAATGGAACCTTCTACGTTCTTAAGGAGAGTAGCAGGAGAAGGAGGCGTGACTTTTAGGAGTAAGGGAATCAAGGGATGCAGATGAGAGAGCTGCTGGATTCAGGAGCTTGGTTGGTCATAGAGCTGTTGAGTGGCAGAGTCCATTCTCAGCTTTGGGTCTCCAAGACTGGGGTTCATTCTATTTTCTGCAAAACAGTTTAAAGGAAAAAATGTCAGTTCTCACGAACCAACTTGCCAACAAATGAAGCAGATAATTTTGTGACAATTATGAATCCTGCAAAAAAACGTCTCTAGATGGCATTGGCTTTTTTTTTCCCCCTGCTGTATTTGGATATTGAGGATGTATAGTCCTGAAATGACAGTTTCCAATGTGGCTTTTCTGTGTGTTTCAGAAATCACCCTCAGCCTTTGATCACTGTGCTTGAACACAGACCTGATTGCTGGCCAGTACTTTTGCAGCAGCTGACAGCTTTTCTCCAGCAGTGCCCTGAAAGGTAATGTAAAATAAAATAACTGAGGGTGATAGAGTGGTATATGCTAATTTCACAGCTTGGTTTTTCTTTTTAAGCTGCTTTGGCTGACGAAATGTCTTTAAGCATATATACTTTTATATTTTTTTAAGAGTAAGGAAACAAAAACCTACCACATTTATTGATTGTTTAAATATTAATATAAGACAAGCTATTATTAAATAAGTAAGGCATTGGTTAGTTAGGAAAGTTTATTAGAAATATTCAGTAAACTACATTTAAAAATTTTAATGACATTATTTTAATAGTTGTTTTAAACAATTAATGTAAAGCAAAAGAACATAAATCAATTAGTTCCTCCTAGCAATTATATAAAACAAGGTATAAAGCCTTGATACTCTATACATAATACATTTAGAAGGTAGTTCCTTTCCCCACCCCCCCCAAATTGATTAGTGAGTTAAACTCCCCTGTTTGAAATCTGCCAATTGGGATCAAGTGATAGTTCCAGCTGGGATTAGATGGCAACCGTATGAGCAGTTAGTTTAGTTTCATAGGATCCCCTGATGTTCCTCTATGCTACTCGCTTTGTTCCATCCTTATTACCATGACGCTGGCTTAGGTCACCATCTTTTTGGCTTTTGCCACTTGTTTGTAACTGACATCTTTGCCTCTAATTTCATGTTACTCAAATCCGCTCTCTGCACACACGTCAGAGTGATATATTGATAGAGCAAATATTATTGTATCACTCCTTTACTTAAATCACCACAACTGTGGTTTTCATACTTCACTTGCAATGTGTGGGCTAAGTACAGGGAATCCCCTACCCGCTTCGGGTCTGTTTTTATAGAACTTATATGTTGATAGCTTATGGAAGCTTTGTATTAAAAAAAAAAGAGTTTGGTTTCAGAAATAGTTGGAAAATCCCCAGGCTACAAGATAAAATCTAGTATATTGTTCTAGGCTCTGTGTATGATATGGTTTCACCTGCTTCACCAATTTCATCTTCCATCTCTATCTCACAGTTGGTGACTTGTGTGCTCAGCAGTACGCTGACTTCTGCACGGGAAGCAGCGCTCTTCCCTTGCCTCTGTGCTTCTTTTTGTTAGTACCCACCTGCATCGCTCAAACCGTACCACTGCACTTTGCTGATTTCTCTCTTAAAACTCTGTTCAGGCTTTCTCTCTCCTAGAAGGTCATTGCTTACCACAGGCTTGGTTAGGTATCTCTTATATGCTCCCATAAGTTCAGTTTTGATTTCTTACATCATTATACTCATTCCATTGTCTTATAATTAACTCTCCTCTGTTAACTGTGTGAAACCTTCCTGAGGGTAAATATAAAACTGTCATTATTCTTTGAACTAATAGTGACTTGCAGATTTCTAGGTGTTCTGAAAGTGTTGGATTTATATACATGAGGCTCACAGACTGGTGGGCCCAGGCAGTGGGTTGTAGCGTTCCTCCTAATATATAATATGTATATAGTACCATCATGCAAGGTCATGATAGGCTACCATTGTCTAGAGTAATCCAATGCCTGAGTTACACTCCCCACACCAACTTCATTCATGTTTTCCTGCTCTTGAAGTTTTTACAGTATCCTATAGATGCAGTTTCTTAGAATACCACTTGAGTCCATAACTTCAATTTTAGATGGAATTTCTAGGCAGGATATAGTGGTATAGGAAGTTTTAAAGAGATATAGAGAACCTTGTAATCATCTGCCAGTCAGAAAATCCATGTGGCATTTAAATGAATAGCCAAAAATAAGCATCATTATCTGATGTGGACACCAGCTAGCAGTGTCCGCGTCATTATGGATGAAATAAAACATACACACAGAGTACTGAGTCCAGTGGAGGAAAAAGGACAATAGCATGGCTTTTCTCTCAAGAGGAGCAAAAGCTGCGGCCTCCACCATGACAGGCCTTTATTCTATATCTCCTCACATTACAAGATTGTTCTCCTTCACTATCCCCAGGTTACCACAAAGGAGCCAATGCCCCTCATTACATCACAGAAGAAGGATATTAGCAAATGAAAAGGCAAAAGTGGTTGACCCGGTTACACTGGTCCCTGCAAGGTACTTGCAGGGTGAGGGGGTTTCAGCAAAGAGCAAGTCTCAAAACAGCCTAGGTATATTACAAATCTGATTATCCATGAGAGAACCTATCTGTGGGCATGGGTCCTGTGCATCTCCAGGTGGGAGCTGGGCCCATGCCCCACAGAAGGGTCTACCACAATTATCCTTTCTTCTCTCACCTAGGATTGCATTTTCAAAGGTAGGATTAGTATTTACTAAATAAATCTTTCATCAACTATGCTAGAAACCAAAAATAACAAATTTATAATAAACATTTGTTCAATGATATTTCTCTTATTAAATAGATGGGGATACTTTTTAAAGGATGTTGCTGCTAATTTGACCAATTTGTCATTAAGCTTGTTAAGAATCTCTTTCAGTGCTTTAATTGACAAGTAATTAATTTGGCTTTTGGTTATTTTCATTTTAAAGGAGTATTGTTTTGGGGATTAGGGTATATTTATTCTAATGAAATTTGTCCAGATATTCATAAGGAAAAAAAGATTATTAATAGACTTTGGTTTATTTACCGATAAGCTTCTATTGACTTACTCTTTTGATTTAAATTCTCAGGTGTTAGTATATGCTATCTAGAGCCTTCTGGAAGTTCTAAATTATTTTGTATTTATTTACAAAAAATAACTGCAGTTGCCTCATTTCTACTTTTGCACTATGAGATTATTCTTTGCAGTAGAAATTGTAATTCTGATTGCATATTCAGCAGGCTGTTACTTTTCTTGAGATTCAATTTTAGAGTAAGTTAACTTAGCAGTTTTAAGTTGTTGTTTAGAAAGAAGGTGGATACCGGGATAAGAGCTTGAAAGGCACCAGTGGCATACCAGGAAAAACTGAAGTGCCTGGCATCAACAGGTACTGAGGGACAGCTTTCTCCCAGACAGAAAGGTAGTCAGAAACCATCGTTCCTTTTCTGAGCCCTCCCTCCACAGAGCCACAGAGTTAGCAGGCAGGTACCATATCTGAGACTCCATCTATATCGCTAACACTGTTTGCTCTGCCCTTGAGATCCCCTGAGACTCTCTCCCATCCAATTTACGGGGCCACTCAAACTGTTATGATGACTTTTCAATATGAATGGCTGGTCTAGGCACTTGCTTCACAATTTCCTAAATCCAAACAAGCAACAGCTGGCCTCAGTGAACCCCCAATTCCTCAGGCCCCATACCTCTTGCTAAGTGGCCCCAGGCCCAGCACTTGCAGCAGCCAGCCTAGATTCACAGATTCACTTTGCTTGGGAATCTCCAAGTCCAACACAAATGGCATCCATCTCAGATTGCTTTATAGCTCTACTGGGTGGTCCTGGGCATAACACAGGTGGGAGCTGATCTTGGCTTGCACCACCCAGGAAACCCCAGAGCCTGGGTATCCAGTGGAAAGCTATAGACCACATCAAAGCATAAGACCCTGCCCCTGCATAGCTGATCCTCCACGAAGGGCAGAGGTTGGTGGTCAATGGTCACAGCCAATCATTGCAGCTGACTGGCCTGGGTAAATCGTTCCCATTGACCTGCTAATAGCAATCAAGGCTCAACTACAAGAGGAATGTGTACTCAAACCAAACAGAGGGCACACCTCGAGTATCCAGCTTGGATGATAAGGGAGCCTGTGCCACTGGATCCTACAAGACACCTACTACATTAGGACATGCTACCAAGGCAGGAAGTCATAGCAGCTCTACCTAATACAAAAAAACACAGGGAGGCTGCCAAAATGAGGAGACAGAGAAACATGGCCCAATTGAAAGAACAGATCAAACTCCAGAAAAAGAGCTAAACAAAATGGGGATAAGTAATCTATCAGATGCAGAGTTGAAAACACTGGTTATATGGATTCTCAGAGAACTTAGTGAGGATGTCAACAGCATAGAAAAGAATCAGTCAGAACTGAAGGATACACTAATTGAAGAACAATTTACAGGGAAACCACAGTAGAATGGTGGAAGCCTAGAATCAAATCAGTGATTTGGAACATTAAAAAAAAACAACCAATCTGAACAACAAGAAGAAAAAAAAGAATAAAATAATCCAGGATCGTGTAAGCTACCTCTGGGATGACTTCATAGGGATGCCAAAAGGAGAAGAGCAAGAGCAAGAAATTGGAATCTATTTGAAAAAATAATGAAAGAAAACTTCCTTGATTTGGTGAAGGAAATAGACATGAAAATCCATGAAGCACAGAGTGTCCCAAACTAGATGGATGCAAAGAGGCCCACTTCAAGACACATCATAATTAAAATGCCAAAGGTTAAAGATAAAGAGAATCTTAAAAGCAGCTAGAGAAAAGCAGCTAATTACCTACAGGGGAGTTTCCATGAGAAACTTTGTAGACTAGAAGGGATTGGCAAGCAATATTCAAAGTCATGAAAAGCAGGGACATATAGCCAAGATTGCTGTACCCAGCAAAGCTATATTTGGAATTGAAGGGTAGGTAAAGAGCTTCCCAGACAAAAAGAACAAACCCCCAAACTAACAACCTAAAGAGTCATCATCACCAAACCATTATTACCTGAAATGTTAAAGGGACTTATTTAAGAAAAGAAAGATCAAAACTATGAACAATAAAATGGTAATAAATACATGTCTATCATCAATTGAATCTAAAAACCAAACTAAGCAAACAAGAACAACAGAGACAGAATCAAGGATACAGAGAGCGTTCTGATGGTTGGGTAGGTTTGGGGGAATCAGTGAAGAGGTGAGGCAATTAAGTACAAACAGGTAGTTACAGAATAGCCATGGGGATGTAAAGTACAGTATAGGAAATGGAGAAGCCAAAGGACTTACACACATCACCCATGGACATGAAGAATGGTGTGGGGATTGCCTGTGGGAGTTGAGGGTCCTTGGTGGAGGGTGGTAAAGGGGAAAAGAATTCAGACAATTTTAATGGCATAATCAATAAAATATAATTTAAAAAAGAAAGAAGGTAGATAATTTAATAATCTAAATAGTGATTTGTAACTATGGGAAGGAGGCAAAATGTTGTGGAGATAGCTTGTAATCTACCTTTTTCTGTGTTAGGAATTATTGATTAGACTAGCTGTTTGCATTCATTTTTTTAAAAGATTTTATTTATTTATTTTTAGACAGGGAAAGGGAGAAAGAGAGGGAGCGCAACATCAATGTGTGGTTGCCTCTCTTGCATCCCCTACTGGGGATCTGGCCTGCAACCCAGGCATGTGCTCTGGGAATTGAACCAGCGACCCTTTGGTTTGTAGGCCCATACTCAATCCACTGAGCTACACCAGCTGTAGCTGTGACAATTTTTACTAAGTCTTAGAAGTGACAGAATATTTTATTCTCTTCCCCATTCCCTTTTAATTTATTTATTTTGTTCCTGGGAACCCAACTGGTGACCCTTTGTTCATAGGCTGGCGCTCAGTCCACTGAGCCATACCAGCAAGGGCTGCATTCATTTTTAATAGTATGTAGATGTCTGGAAATAACAGTAGATCATTATGCAAGGTTTTAGAGGGGCATTATTTTATGATTAAGTTCTGCATTCATTTGTAGAAGGCCCTATAATGTTAAAACTTCACCTTCATGGAACTGAGAATCGTGTAAATTGACAGTGATGTCTTTAGACCTGTATACTTCAAGGTTATATAGTCTAACATGTTTTTTCGCATGAGGGAACTAAGGAGAGCAACATTAAATGACTTGTTCAAGGTCACATGGCTAGTGAATGGCAGAATGGGGCCAAAAGCCCCAGTTTTTTGTTCTTATTCCAGGTCTTTTCTCGCCACTACTCTCAATGGTAAACAGAAATGTGAAAGATGTATATGTAGATACATACATACTTGGTTACATTTTTAAATATTCTTAATCACATTGAGATTTCTGGTTAAGTTTTATTATTTTCTTTTTTTCTCATAAGCTTTGTCAATTTCATACATACTGAAGTTATAGTTAATCATTAGATACCACGTAGGAAATGCAATATTCAAAATTGGGACAGATTAAGCCAAGGAAAGTTCTAAATAGTGTAATACTATATTGTCCTTAAGAAAGTTCAACATTATGCTCCTGATGTCAAGTAATAACAGTACCTTGGAAATATATTTCTCTATATGAATCTTGCATTTTACTTTCAGCATCTCAAAGCAGGAAAAAAACGATAAGCTGGTAGTGGATATTCTTGACACCTGGATAGTATTTGTTCTTTGGGAATACATTGTTAGAGAGATGGGGAAACTGTTTCTAAATCTCTTTTCTGGAAACCTGTGCTTCATAGTCTAGCTCATAATAAATCGCTTGCTTGATCTGTGAAATTGCTTTTAGTTTTCCAAAGTGGATGGTGTGGTAAAGATATGTTTCAGTAATAATTATGAACTCAAAAAAGTCCTCCTTTTGTTTTTTATAGATTGTGTATTTGTCCTATTGAGGAAAAAATATACCTACAGATTGTGAGCTCCATCAGAACAAGGATTTAATCTATTTTTGTTTCTGGTACATAGAAGAGTGAATGATATATAGATAGTAAGCACATATTGCCCAGAGAA
Organism: Anoura caudifer; assembly: GCA_004027475.1. Lineage (NCBI taxonomy): Eukaryota > Metazoa > Chordata > Mammalia > Chiroptera > Phyllostomidae > Anoura > Anoura caudifer. The sequence goes on from PVKU01002116.1 coordinate 34,348, forward strand.
TAAATAAATGAATAAATTAATTAAATCTTACTGATTTGGTGACTTTAAGGCTTTTATTAATGGTGATGTTTTGAAGTCACTTTGCTGTAAAATGAATAGTATTATAAAATTACATGGTCGATCATAACTCACTGATTCGCTGAGTTAGTTGGGTGTCATTCTGCAAAGTGAAAGTTTGCTGGTTCGATTCCCAGTGAGGGCACATGCCTGGTTTCTCTCTCACATCGATGTTTCTCTCTCTCTTTCTCCCTCCCTGTCCCTCTCTCCCTAACAAACAAACAAACAAATAAATCATAATGTAAATACTATTTCCTCTATGCAGCACTGCACTTTATACCTTTCTTTTAGTGATTTTCACTTTCTGTCCTCTAGTCCATGAACAGAACTGATTGCCCCTGTTAGATTCTGTGCTTCTTAAGAATAGATAATGCCTGCTTCTTCTTTGTATCTTACCTAATAATTTCTTATGTATAATAAATATGAAAAAATAAAGTTATAATATTTAATTGATATGTGCTAATTGTAGAGCTACTCTACAGTTTTGTGTAACTGAATTAATTTGCTAACCAAATAAGCACCTCTTTGAAGGCCTACTGTGTATAGTTATTGGTTATACAGAAGTGAAGAGAAACCCATGGTCCATGCCCTCATTTGGCTTATAGTCTGACAAGGATAGAGACATTAAAAAAAAATGATGATGAAGTCATTGTCCTGTGGGAGCATAAAATAGGGCTCTGACCTAGGTCAGGTGTCAGGGAAGGCCCTCAGGAAGTGCTTCTAAAGGAGAGACCTGAAAGACGATAGAAATTAGGTAGAGGAAGGAACAGGGAAGGGAGCAAGAGGACAGTATTACAGACAGAGGGAACAGCAAGTGAGGGAGAAGCCTGACGATGGGAGATCCCATAGTTTAGTGTTTAGTGGAGAGTGGAGAAGAGCAAAAAAAATAAGGCTGGAAAGATAAGCGGTAGCCAAAATATGAAGGGTTTGTGAACTGGGCTAAATATTTTATTGTAAGGGTAGACTCTTTTAAACTAGTTAATGACATGATGAAATTTTTATATTTGAAAGGTCATTTTGGTATTTTAGTGACTTTCAACTTGGAATTATTGGGATATATTGAAATCTAAAGATCCAAAAGATTGTTAAGGTCTTCCTCTTTTGAATGGGAAAAGCTTAAGTAGATGGCCTTGGTAAATTACTTCACCTCTCTCGGCCTCAGTTGCGGCATAATGTGATACAATATTGAGCTGGCCAAAAAGTTCATTTGGTTTTTCTGTAAGCTGGCTTTAGTAGGGCTTAGCTGTTTTTAAGTTCATTCAAAACAATTTTATTAGATTGTATTGTGATAGCTGTGCATTTAAAAGAAAACTTATCAAAATCAGTGAATTTTTGTGTAGCCATTTTAATATTGAAGATGCAAGAAAATATGCAACATTTTCAGCATATTATGCTTTATTATTTCAGGAAAGGTAAAAATGCAACTAAAACACAAAAAAAGATTTGTGCAGTTTATGGAGAAGGTGCTGTGACTGATCAAAAGTGTCAAGTAGTTTGCCAAGTTTCATGCTGGGGATTTCTCACTGGATGATGCTTCATGGTTGGGTAAACCAGTTGAAATTGATAGCAGTCACGTCGAGACATTAATTGAAAATAATCAACCTCATACCAGTTTGAGTGTGTGGGAGATAGCTGACACACTCAAACTATCCAAATCAATAAAGTTATTGGTGAAAATGAAAAATGTGTTTTATTTTATGGACAAAACTAAATGAACTTTCTGGCCAACCCAATGTTTTTTTATTTTACAGAGTTGTGTTGAGGATCAAATTACTTTAAAAGCATAAAGTGCAGTTACTTGCACTCCACATTAACAAGTTCACAAGTAAATATTAACTGTTACAGTCTTCTTGGGTTGCCACTATGGCTTTGTTTTACAAAGAATAGCAACTATAGAGTTTTTTCAAAATTGTATATCTGTGGTACATTACTGGACAATGAGCCCTAACATCTATAAGTCTCAACAGGTTCTCAGATGATTCTGCTGTTCACCAAAGACTGAGATGTAGATGCTATTCTAGAGTGCGGGTAGAGACTCTCCTATTCCTGGCCATCAGGCTTATGGTCTCCAGGTGCTGAGTCATTTTCTCCAGTGGACAAAGAACTGTTTGGCCTGGGTCTAGTAGTAGGTCATGGTGTAATAGGAGAATTACGAAAAAAGTTAAACTTGGTGATAACATATGACAGATCATGAACTATTAGTTGATATTTGACTGCTTGATACTCTTTAACTCAGTGGCTGGCTTTTGTGTTACAATTTTTGCAGGTCAGAAGTTTCATGTGTTCAAATAATGGCACCATTTCTATGGTATCTATATTGTGAACCATCTCAGTTACAAGAATACGCTAAACTCAGACTAGCCCTGCTAAAAGTCTTACTTCAACCCTGGGTTCCTGGTGACAAAGAACAGCCATCAGTATTGGAACAACAGGTACTTCAGCTGTGTTGCGACATGGTTCCATGTTTACAGGTAAGGCCTTTCATCCTCCTTCATTCATACAGCATCAGCAAGTGTTAATTGCTCTTGTCATACAATTAGTAGAACCTGTGTGGCCTGGCCAACTGAGACACAATCCTGGCTCTAGAAATGCTCCCGGGCTTTCAGAAATGATGAAGTGAATCTAGATTTAACATATATATACACACACACATATATATGTGTATATATATATAAAATGTGTATATATATAAAATATATATATATAATGTTAACTCAATTCACAGTTATGTAAATCAGTATAGTCCATTTTAGGATTAGTAGGAATGAAAACTTTTCTTTAAGAGAGGCTTCTCAGGAAAAAGAAATCTTGAGTTGATTTCTCCTTGTGCAAGACACTGAATTATAAGGAATAAAAAAAGAGAGACCTCTCTGTGCAAATTAGAAAGAAGTGTATCTCAAGGCAGGTGCAGTCTTGGACACAGGGCTTGACCAGAGCAGTGCTGGCTGAATTTCAGTTTCCCCATGTCCCCTTATAACATGTGTGATGACCCTGATGGATCCTGCTTTTGAGAAGCCCATGGTGTTGTAAGAGAGTTAAAACAAGCATATAAGGTCTCATAGTTTAATTCACTGGATGAACGATGTTTAACAGAGGTATGGACAAAATGCCTAGGGAATTTAAGGGAGAGATAAATATGAGCTAATGTCTCTATAACTGCAGATTAAAAAAGGACAAAGAAACCTCCAGGTGGCAGTGTGTTGTGATTTTAGTGTAGTGATTCATTTATCAGGCCATCCTGTCCCATCATTGAGGTTTGACCTTTGCCTAGAATCTGAGCCCCATGCTGCTTAGCTAATGGAGAGAATCGGTGAATATGTTTCATAGTGATCACTTGAGGTCACAGATGACCTGTTTTAAGTTTGTGTCAGCAAGGAATGGCTATAGTGAACCTTTCCTCTGTGACTCATAAATTGGCTTTCCTGTAATCAAAGCATAGAAAAGTTAATTAAAATGAATTCTCTTGTGGCTTTTCCAAAGCTTTTGTTTTATGTGGGCAGTAAAGCAATGTATAGGCAGAACATCTTAAACAAGGGTACACTTTTTCACACCACCCTGTTCTCTGCTCTTTGATTTATGTTTGTTTTCATCTTTGTGAATGTATATTGAGAAGCCTAAATACTTCTGGAAGTGAGCTCTGTAGAGCGTTTTTGGGAATCTGTGGCTTGTTAATATAGTTGATATAATTGAAGAAAAAAAGGGATACATCATTTGAAACAAATGAAACTAGCAGCATAAACACATCAACATATTAGCTTCATGAGAATGAAGAATCTGAGCCTTGGGGAGGATCTTAGCAGCAGTGTAATCTATTTTCCCACTGATTACAGGTATTTCTTGTACTCTTTAAAACACAACCATCCCATGAAAAATGAAATATTTTAGTGATAGGAAGTGTGTTATTTTGCAAGTAACCATTTCTTTCTTCTTTTTTAAAAATATATTTTATTAATTATGCTATTACAGTTGTCCCATTTTTCCCCCTTTAATCCCCTCCACCCTGCATACCCCCTCCCACTCTTCCCCACTTTAGTTTGTGTCCATGGGTCATATATATAAGTTCTTTGGCTTCTACATTTCCTATACTATTCTTAACCTCCCCCTGTCTACCTTCTACCTACCATCTATGCTACTAATTCTCTGTACCTTTTCCCTCTCTCCCCCCACCCACTCCCCTGCTGATAATCCTCCATGTGATCTCCATTTCTGTGATTCTGTTCCTGTTATAACAGTTTGCTTAGTTTCTGTTTTTGTTTTTATTTTAGGTTTGTTTGTTATAACTGTGAGTTTGTTGTCATTTTACTGTTCATATTTTTTATCTTCTTTTTCTTAGGTAAGTCCCTTTAACATTTCATATAATAAGGGCTTGGTGATGTTGAACTCCTTTAACATGACCTGATCTGAGAAGCACTTTGTCTGCCCTTCTATTCTAAATGATAGTTTTGCTGGATAGAGTCATCTTGGATGTAGGTCCTTGCCTATCATGACTTGGAATACTTCCTTCTAGCCCCTTCTTGCCTGCCAGGTTTCTTGTGAGATATCAGCTGATAGTCTTATGGGAACTCCTTTGCAGGTAATTGTCCCCTTTTCTCTTGATGCTTTTAAGACTGTGTCCTATCTTTAATCTTGGCTAATGAAATTATGATGTGCCTTGGTATATTCTTTCTTGGGTCCAACTTCTTTGGGACTCTCTGAGTTTCCTGGACTTCCTGGAAGTCTGTTTCCTTTGCCAGATTGGGGGAGTTCTCCTTCATTAGTTTTTTCAAATAAGTTTTAAATTCTTGCTCTTCCTCTTTTCCTTCTGGCACCCCTATGATTCAGATGTTGAAACTCTTAAAGATGTCCTGGACATTCCTAAGCCTCTCCTCAATTTTTGAATTCTTGTTTCTTAATTCTGTTCTGGTTGAATGTTTCTTTCTTCCTTCTGGTCCACACCGTTGATTTGAATCCCGGTTTCCTTCCTTTCATTATTGGTTCCCTGTACACTTTCCTTTATTTCTCTTACCATAGCCTTCATTTTTAACTCTAATTTGCAACTATATTCAACCAGTTCTGTGAGCATCCTGATTACCAGTGTTTTGAACTGTGCATCTGATAGGTTGGCTATCTCCTCATCGCTTAGTTGTATTTTTGCTAGAGCTTTGATCTGTTCTTTCATTTGGGTCATTTTTTTTTGTCTTGATGTGCCTGTTTTGTAGTGAGGGGCGGAGCCTTAGGTGTTCATTAGGGTAGGCAACCCATGTCCCTTCATTGTGATACTCTATGTGGGGGTGGGGTTCGAGAGGGGACAGTGCTGCTTGCTCTGCTCTCTGCCAGTTTTCAGTCACTTCCTCCACTTCCCACAATCAAATTGGGCCCTTCTGGTGCTGATTCCCATTGGGTGGGCTTGTGTACATTCTAGGAGCCTATGGGTCTCTCCAATGAACTCTCCTGTGAGGCTGGGAGTTTCTCCTGCTGCTGCCTCAACCCCACAGTTGTTTTCAATCAGAGGTTTGCGGCTTTATTTCACCACACTGGAGCCCCGGGCTGCTCAGTCTGTCTCCCTCCCCAGTTGTTCCTCCTGGTTTATCTCCTTGCAAATGTGGGGCCACCTCATCCGCCAGCTGCAGCCTTGCCTGCCCCAGTCCTCCAGCTGCCACCTTGTTGCAAGTGTTCTCTGACTGGCTTCCCATCTCTGTCCCTCCTATGGGTCTGAATGAATGTTTCCTCTTCAATTTCTTGGTTGTAGGACTTCCATACAGTGCAATTTTCTTTCAGTTCTGATTGTTTTTTTGTTTTAAATTTGTTGTTGTCCTTCTTTTGGTTTGGTTGTGCAAGGAGGCACATTGTGTCTGCCTATGCCTCCATCTTGGTCGGAAGTTCTTCTTCTCCTTTTTTTTTTTTTTTAAGCAAGTACTTCTAATTGACCTGCATTTTCCTAAGACTATTAATTAGTCACCATTCTTAGAACAAAACAAGCTTTTTAAAGAGCCAATCTGCAACCTATTTTGAGTTTTCTTTTTGCCTTCTTTCTCTTCCTTTCCATCCTTCCCTTCCTTTCTTTCTTCATCAGTCTCTTTACTTCTCTACATGAAATGGTGTCCAGACTTTTCACTGTCCTTTGGCAGTAATTCTCTACTTTATTGATGCTCACATTGTGTTGCTATAAAATGTTCTTCCTGGAGCTGAATACAGTATTGACCCATACTGAGCCCTTGCATAGAATCACAGTAATTATTATTATTTTTTTTTAGAAATAGCCATGCCACCCTATTGACCTGTGATTGGATGGCAGTTAGTGGAACTCCTATTTCCTTTTCTTTTAATGCAAATTGTCCTTCAATTAAAAATTTGGGGAATTATCTTTATTTGGACTTACCTCTCTTAAGCTTTACTATTGACTTTGGTCCCAATTGTTCTTTCTTTGTAATTATGACTCTTGTCATTATGCATGTTATTCATTGCACATGGTCTATTTCTACATAAAGAGAGAACATTACTTCAAAACTGTCCTTGTTGAGAATTTTGTTAAAGATAAGGATTACAGAGCCTTTTTAATGATAAGTTGCTGAGATTGCCTTTCAAAATTTCTTTTATTATGGAAAATTTTAAATACGCACAAAATGTAAAATAAACATGAAGCTTTGCTTCATTTTAAATCCCCCCCTTTTTTTAAGGCCCTTTGCCTCTCCTACTATATATTTGAAAAGAGCTAAATAATTTACTTGAACCTTCGCACTTAATTTATATAACTGTTTTCTGCCATATCCTCCCACTTGATCATAGTGTATCTTTTTTTCTCTTGTTTGCTAGGAATTAATTTTTCTCTTTGTGTTAAACTTGTAGTCATCTGGGGTTATTATGGTGGTAGCCACTGGGGAAAGGTACAGCTGGCCAACTGTAGGCTTTCCTCTTGATGAGTTTGACAGACACAGGCTCCTGATTGAAGTAGATGGTTTGTTGTTGTAATCTCTGGGAAATTCCAATGTGTCTGCTAGAAGGACCATATCCTTAATAACTCCAGAATTTTGATCAGAACAGCTGGGTTTGAATTGAATTGAGATTTTTCAAGAGCATCCAAGTCTTTCCTACCTAATGCCCGTTGAGAAGATACCCTACCATTTGAATATGCTCTTTCCTCACATCTGCTGAGAGTGGAAATGATGCTCTCAGTTAAGTTTTCTGAGAAATACTTTGGCAGATGAAGGACTTAGTAGTGCATTACACTAACATGCTAACCCTTCACTACCAGGTAATTATGTTGCAGTTGTAGAAAGGGGAGTTCATTTGGAGAACTGAAAACCAAATTTAATTTTCTTCAAAATGTTGACACTGTTACGTAATTTGTCTTAAGAAATATGTACTTAGAGAAGTTAGAAAAATTAGTGAAAACACTTGGTGCCAGACAGCAGTAATAAAAACAATAACAAGTTGTATTTTGTTTAGTGACAAAAGGAAAAGGTGGGGTTGTATAGTTTAACCCTATTTGAGTTCTGTACATTTCTGCATCTTCTTAAGGCTTTATAGGTTTCGAGAAAAATACTTTATTGTTAATGTTTCTTGTATAGCTTTAAATTATTCTTTGGTTTGTACATTATTGTAATTATCATATAATGACTTTTTTAAACAGATAAAAGATTTGATACAGACAACAGAAATGATGCTGTTTATTGAGGAAGTATATTTAAGCCTTTCACGTCACCCTGTTTTCTGGAAAATTCAGCTTACCCAGCTGACCCTTCAGCTGCTGTGTGTCTGTGAAGTCAGCTTAAAGATGACTGGGGAATGCTCATCTTTAATTCACCTTTTGGCACACAGTGTTGAACTTCTGAGGGAGGTAAGAACAGTAAGAAATGTTGATGTCAGTTATGACTTAAGCGAGTCTTTTATAAAGGAGCTGGGTGGATGTGCTCTTTATATCAAAGGTGTGTTGCTCTAACATGATTAAATCATAGTACTAATTACCACAACTACTAATACTACTTATTATAAAAATGAATCATTAAATACTCTTTAGAGCAGGGGTGTCAAACTCATTTTCTCCGGGGGCCACATCAGCCTTGTGGTTGCCTTCAAAGGGCCGAATGTAATTTTGGGACTGTATAAATGTAACTACTCCTTAACTAGGGGCAAGGAGCTCTACATTCAGCCCTCTGAAGGCAACCGCGAGGCTGATGTGGCCCCCGGTGGAATGGGTTTGACACCCCTGCTTTAGAGCATCAGTTAAGGATCTACCACTCTGGCATTTTTTCATTTATTCATGTAGAACACAAGTAATTGATATTTATTATATGCCAAACCCTATAGAATACATAGATGAAAAGGTACATTGTGATCTCAAGGAACTTAAAGACATGCAAACAAATAATTGTAAAACAATAAGGTGAATGCTTTTATATATTTAAAGATCACACTTAAGGAAAGTAGGGCATGGGTTTAGATTTGAGAAGTCTGAGTGGGATGTTCCCTAGTACACACCAGAGGCTGGGAAGGCATTCCAGCTGCCGGAACAGAATGTGCCCGAACTCGGAAACGTGAGAGGGCAGGCAGGGGGACAGGCAAGGCCTCTTCAGAAAACAAAAGGTGTTGAGTATTGTTGAAGGATTAAGGTGTAGCAGATAATACTTGAGTATGCATTTTATCTTCTAGGTAATAGGCTGCAGAGAGGTGCCCTGATATTTTGTGCGTGGAAGGGCATTCTGATGGTGGAGTAGAGGGGGGTTTAGAGCAGGCAGCACACACAGGGCAGGAAGTGAGGAGAGATGCCTCAGACTGCCAGGGCAGCCATAGCGAAGTACCACAGTCTGGGTGGTTTAAACAACAGAGTTTTTTCCTTCCAGTTCTAGAAACTAGAAAGTTCAAGATCAGGATATTGGCTGATTTGATTCCTAGCAAGGGCTGTCTTGTTGGCTTGTAGACAGATGCTGTCTTGCTGTGTCCTCACACGGTAGAGAGCAGGAGTGAGCTCTCTGTTGTTTCTTCTTAAAAGGACACTAATCTGACTGGTAAAGGCCCCACTCTTATGGTCTCATTTAACTTTAATTGCTTCTTTACTCCAAACACTTATATTGGCAGATAGGGCTTCAGCGAGTGAATTTGGGGTTGGAAGGACACAAGTTAGTTTATAGCAAGGTGCTAATTAGGGAAATGAAAATCGGAAAAGAAAAATATAGGAGATTAAATCAATAGGCCTTGCGGTTGATTAGATGGTGAAGGAGAGGGTCCTTGGTAGAGTCTGAGATTTCTATTCTGTACAACTGGTTAGTGCCATTCACTTTGAGAAATGGTGTCTGGTGTTAGAAGGAAAATGATAAATTTGGTTTGAGATATGCTTGGTTTAAGGTATGTATGGATCATAAATTGTTGGCTGCATGGTTTTAAAATTCTGGATGGAAGCCTAAGCTAAAGGTATGGATCTGTAGGTATTTACTTTGTGGTAAGAGTTTTACTATGGGACTGCGTGACAAGGCCTATGTTGCAGCTGCACAGGCACTGTTGGTATTGGGAGTGTGCTGGTAAAGAGGAGTCTGGGAAAGTATGGCTAGAAGATAATATGACAAACAGAAGAGACAGATGGCATGAAAGTCAAGGGAAGGGAGATCTCAAAAGGGAATAGTCCACAGTGGCATGGAGAGAGGATTTAAAGTAAGAGGTATAAAATCAGTATACTCTTGTGATGCAGCGAGCAGAAGTTTATTGTTCACATTGGAGGAAGCAGGTTTAGTGGAGTGGCGGTGGTAGGAAGCACATTGGATTAAGGACGTGAATGGTAGGAAAGGAAATGGAGAGATTTTTGTGAAAGGAGAGAATTGATGAAGGCTCAAATAATTTGTTTGTTAATTTGTCAGTCTTGTGGTTACAGTGATTTCACATATGTTGGGACTCTATAGATAATGCTATTTATACTCTTATATAGTAATATGTTTATGTTATATTGCATGTATTATCTATTATATATAATAGTAATATGCATTAATAATATAGAGTAATATATATCTGCCATAGAGTACTTATTACATATCATATAAATATATCATATATCGCATTTAGATATATAATTACACCTATATTTATATACCTATATTATATACCCATATAATTATATCATACATAGTTATACCTATTAGGTATATGATAAATAATATATAGAAAATATATAGAAAATATAAACAGATATTTTATGGCTAAATATTATATAAAATGTTATATAGCTAAATTACTAGGGGTTGTGTGTTTTAACTATACCTCATATTTTTCTTTATGGTTGTACTAGATTCATTTGAATAGTGGACATAATATCAATTATAATTTTGTAGAGTTACTATAAAATTACTATCATTCTCTGACCATTTTATTGTATAGCTGCCCCTCTCCCACATACACATTTAGTATATATTTATTAAGCTTCTATGGCCAACACTTTGCTACAAACAATTAGGTGAAAACAAACAAGGGTTGTGAAGCTTACCTTCCAGTGAAATGGTTCAAACAAGTGTGCATAAAAATCACTAGGCAGAGTTTATTAAAATGCAAGTGCCTGGGGCTTACCTCTATAGATACTGAATTAACAGGGCTGAGTGAGCCTGAAGCATCTGGATTTTAAAACTAGACCCTCAGGTGATTCCCCACTTCCCCCACTGCATATAAGGCAAACACCCTAGTAAGTATCACACAGTTTGAACTTTTTCAACCACCACAGACGTTTCCCAAAAACTCCATCCTAATGTCACAGAACCCCGCCTATGCTGTTCTGGAACACCTGTGGGGTTCGATTGCCCACTGCCAAAAAGCGAGACTCCCAATGCAAAATTTTTGGGGAAAAGGAAAGGGTTGTTTATTTAAAGGTTATACAGATTCAGAATAATGGTGGATTTCTTCCATTAAGTCCCACTCCCTTTAAAACACCCAGAAAACATGTAGTCCTGCCCCGCTTTGCCAAATCAGGCAGTTTCAGAATATATCAATAAGAGGTACCATCTTTCAGAAAAGCAGAATTCTGTGGCTCAGCATTCCTGGTACGCTGTTCAGCATTCCAGGCATCTCCCACTAATCCGTGTGTGGCGAGGCAGGTCCACATAATTCTCAGCTGCGTCAGTTCTGCCTCCATGTTCTCCAAGCAGGTTTCCTAGCAGGTCTGCTCTTTCGTACTCCAGCTCGTAATCCAAAACTGCATGGCATCTCCTTACACACCACACCTCATGGCCAAATCCCCCTTCCTCATGGCTGCCATTCACTATTGTCCTCATGGCTGACAGGGTGGCCCTTCTATACCCTTTCAAACCACATGGCTGCTATTTCATGGCTGCTTGCCCTTATTTTAAATGTTCACCCAAGAGCTTCCTTTGTGACCTGATATCCAGCCCCTCCTACAATGAGCTGCTTTTGCCAGTTCCCTGAATCTTTCTAACCTTCGTTTGGCTGCCATCTTTAGTCAGGGTAAGAGTACCCCATGACACAGGACATCCGGGTGAGCCACCTGCCCTGGCTATGTCACAAGTCAGTGAATGCTCTTAGAGTCATGTCCACATTTCCCTCGGGGCAGCAGCACAACGATTAACATGCCTTTTGTTATGAAAAATATCTTGATGCCATATCATGTCCTTCCCCCATTCCCTCCCATGGGCTGCGGTAAATATGATTTGCTCTTTTTGGGGGGCCCCAGCTCTGCACCCTGTTACATTAATCACAACCTCCTCTGTCCCCTGACTACTCTGACTTCTACACGAATATCTTTCTTACATGTTTAAACTAGTTTTAACACCTAAATGTGTGCGCCTACACATAGTATAGTTCTGGCATGCATGATCTTTTAGGTATCTTTTACACTAAAGGTGTCCCCTTCCATGCCCTCCCTCACGTTTTTTTTCTGGAAGTATAGAGGGTGAGGCAAAAGTAGGTTTACAGTTGTGAGCATGCAAAACAGTTTCTTATATTATTAATTATATTATTCTTATATTATTCTTATATTCTTTTATTATTCTTATATTATAATTATTCTTATATTATTCTTATATTATTAATTATTGTATTTTCCATATGAATAACCGTAAACTTACTTTTGCACCATTCTGTATGTATTGAAAAACCTAGCTTCTTTGACCCTGTTTTGCTGCCGTTTGTAGTAAGGGCGAAAGTTCCTCAGCCACACACAGGCCTTTCTTTGTCTGGCAGCATCTGGCCCCCTCAGCTCATGGTTGCTATTTTAATCTGCCCCCATGAGTGCCTCCTGCCCAGCACTTTTGCAGTTTCCTTCTTTCTGAGTGGGAGATAGCTGGCCCCCACCTTATCTGGGGCACCCTGCCCTAATTGGGGTCCCTTGCCTGAGTTTCTGGCCATCTCTGGTCTAATGTATCCCATTACATTTCCACAAAGCTGAGGCTGATGCAGCAGGAGTCCATTTGCAAGTGTGATCACAGGAAGCAGGTGGGAGAGGGACAAGAAGAGTGAAATATTGACCATGGGAGAGGCAATACAAATATAGCAGAACCTCGGTTCTCAAACTTCATTCTGGAAAACTGTTGGAGAAGTGGTTTATTAAAAAACTGAATCTCCTTTGTTTGTTGCCTGAGAGACATGTGACTGATCATACAGGTGTTAATATGAGAGGGTTACTGGGTGGAGAATCAGAAAATGAAGTTTTGTCCGACAACTGAGACATTTTTTTTTTTCCATGCACAACTTGGCTGAGAATTGAATTGTTCTAGAACTGAGATGTTTGAGAACTAAGGTTTATCTTGCCCAGTTCTCAAGCTTTCGCTTATGGGGCTTTAAATCCCCTGGGCTTCTGCATCTCTTACTGGTCTGGGTCAGGAAGTAAGAGTAACTATAGCAGTGACTGTAGTATTTGAAGTGGTACATGGCATGTCCAACAATAGGCTTTTATTAAAAGATCTCATGAAATGGTACCATTTTTGGTGTCCATCAAAAATGAATCAATCACATGTGATGGTGTCAACAATAAAAAAAAATCAGCCGTTGGAGGAACTTTCATCTGCCTTAAGGGGCAAGGAAGGATCCACACTTAACCTATTTCTACTGTACACCAAAAACTTATACTATTGTTAGTCTATAATTAACAGAATTGTACCTGATAAAGATTTTAATACATGCCCTGGCTGGTGTAGCTTAGTGGATTGAGTGCGGGATGCAAAACAAAGGGTCACTGGTTCTACTCAGGGCACATGCTTGGGTTGCGAGCCAGGTCCCCAGTGGAGACCACATGAGAGGCAACCACACATTGATGTTTCTATCTCTCACTTTCTCCCTCCCTTTCCCTCTTTCTAAAAATAAATAAATAAAACCTTTAAACATTTTTAATATAGATATATAAAAAATAAAGAGAAAAAAATTAAACAAACCTCTCAGAAGTGTAAGCGGTTTAAGATTATTTAGTTTAATCCTCCACAATTACTTTTCCCTATTTTTGATGTCTTGAATCTCCAGCTATTTTCCCTTCGCCCTCTATTCTGAACAGGCTAGTCTTGTTTATGCCTTCATACCTTTAAGTTCCATCCACTTAAAATGCTTCTAGGCCATTGAAGAAGCCTGAAAAGCTACACTGTGACCCTTTCAGTGACAGCTTGTGTGAAAAGGCTTTCCAGTGATAGCATTAGCATACAGTCATACTTTTGTCTCTGATCCTCTTGGTAGCCAGTAAGTTTGAAATTTAAATTCCTATGCTGGTTTTCTTCTTTGTTTTCTTATGTACTTGCAGAGTTTAAAGTGAAATTGAGGGAAAGATAATGGGAAAGAGTAGTGTGATGATATATACTATAAGTGTATTTGTTTCAAAATGCATTTATTGTCCTCAAATAGGTAACAGTTGCTTCATGGTTGTTGACACTATTTTAAAATAGTGACTACATGTAAGGTGCAAAAACACAAATTAGAATATATTTCATTCAAGAATATTCACAAATTAATTTTTCTCTTTAGCTGTGTTTTTGAAGTTCATAAACAAGCACTTTAGAAGATTTTGTGGTTTGATTAATTTCAACTTTTAAAAAAAAAGATTTTATTTATTTTTAAAAGGGAGAGAGAAAGAGAGGGAAAGAAACATCAGTGTGTGGTTGCCTCTCATGTGCCCCCTACTGGGGACCTGGCCTACAACCCAGACACGTGCCCTGACTGGGAATCAAACTGGTGACCCTCTGGTTCATAGGCTGGCACATAATCCACTGAGCCACACCAGCCAGGGTTAATTTCATCTTCTAAAATATATAACCCAGATTTGTAGATATATATTTATTAATTAATGCCAGAGTTGATAGCATCTCCAAGATAACTGTGAATGGCTCGGACTGTTTTCTCTCAAGGGTTTGTTTAACATGGCTCTACCTCACATATCTTTTTTTTTTTCCTCTTTGCCTATCCTTATTATTTATAGGTATTTCTCTTCTGTAGGCACTTCTGTAAAATTTCAGAATGAAGTAATTTTAGCAACATGTGGTGGATCTTTCTTCTTTAGTTCCATAATATATTAATCTTCTTTGTATTTAGAATCCTCAAATAACATTTACCATCATTTGCATCTTATTTATTGGAAGTTAATGTGTATATTCTTCTCTTTTTCATTTTGTTCAAAAACTTAGTGAAATTAATAGTTTTAACTTTCTATGGTTATTGCTTTGCTGCATTTAAATATGCTTAATAAATTACTGTAATTTATAAATAATCTCTGTGTCCCTGGGTACTAATGTTTCTTTTATTATAATACGATCTATTAATATTTGTTCAGTGTAATTCATTATGCAAATTATATAGATGAATCATGTCTGTATTAGGTAAGTAGACAATTGAGCTACTTTTCAGAAGTGAAATATTCTTAAATTAAGGATTTCAGGTAGTTTCAGTGGCTTACAAAGATTCTGTTTGCAAAACTTCAAAATCTATTGTGTTAAGGTGTTATTCTTCTAATTTTTTTTTAGCCTATTGCTTTTTGTTCAGATACGATAAGGTTTGGAATTTATGTATGACTTCTCAGGCATTCACCAATTCTTCCTTTAGTAGAGCAGGCGTACTGTAGGTATTTTGTATACAGTCATCCCTTGGTATCCTTGGAGGACTGGTTCTAGGACCACTGTGGATACTAACCTTAGTGATGCTCAAGTTTCTTACATAAAATAACATCGTTTCTGCATATAGTCTACACACATCCTCCTGTATACCTTAAATCATCTCTAGACTACTTATAATACCTAATACAATGTAAATGCTATGTAAATAGTTGTTATAATTTATTGCTTAGGGAATAGTAGAGAATAATGACAAGAAAAAAAATTATGTACCTATTCGGTACAGGTGCAACCATTGTAGGTCTTAAGTACATAGTAAATGTCAACAACAATGTAACATTTTTTAAAAGGTATTTTTGATTTGTAGTTGGTTGAATCTGTGAATACGGAGTAGGTATGGAGGGACAACTGTAATAGGCTTATAATCTTTCACGTTGAATATACTCTTCCTGGATACATGTTATAAAGCCATGGCTCTGGACCTCATTACAGCTTTTTGTTTTCTTCTTTAGGATTTTCCCGATGAACTGGTCATAATTGGAATAGCTTTACTGCTTCTACAGACTCCAGCAAGTCAGCAGAAGCCCATCTTAAGTCTCGGTAAATAAACATGTACTCATTAGAGTAAAAAGTAAATGTAACATGAGTGTTGGCAGTAGTCACTTGAACTATATATATCCTGTTATACTATAAAATCTTGCATGTTTTGAGTTTCTGTTCTGGAAATTTTTGAATTAATCATTATCAACTAGGCCTTCTTTTTCTTGTCCAACAAGGTTCCATGTGTCAGAACCCACTAAGTGTTTGGGCTGTTTGTTAGGACATTATAATCTGAATCATGTAGCAGTGACATCGATAAATATATTGAAGGGCATATGAACCTATTAACAGTTATGCAACATATTCAGAATCAACAGCATAAAATAGCATAAAACTCTTGAAACAAAAGAAACATTTAGCATTTGTATTTGTTTTTAAAAAGTATGTACCCTTACTATTCAAAACCCTTGCCACATTGGGCAAGATTTAATTTATGGTTATTGTATTAACTTAGCTAGGACAAATGAAAGATAACATTCTTCTGACTGTCCAGTGTTATTTGAAAAAAAATGAGGAATGGGGCTAAAGGGAGGCAAAAATGTTCTATTTAAGAATAATGTAATGGGAGCAAAAGACAGAAAACTGTACAAGAGCAATTAAAATATATAAAAAAAGAATAATATAAACAATCAAGGTGCTAGGTCTGGTAGATTAGCAAGTCACACCTTTAAATGTATGTTAAAGCTGCCTGGCTTTATTTGTTCCAGTATAATCTATGTGGTATTGGAGACTCTGTCTAAATCATGTTGTACAGAAGCCCTGGCGGGGGGGCTCAGTTGGTTAGGTTAGAGTTTCATCTTGATACGCGAAGGTTGAGGGTTCAATCTTCTGTCAGGGCGCATACAAGAAACAACCAATGAAGGCATGAATAAGTGGATCAACAAATTGATCTCTCTGTCTCTTCCCCCTTCCCTTTCTCTCTCTTTAAAATCAAATTAAAGCAAAATTTAAATTATGTTGTATAGTGGTATGATACACTGATACGTTCCCACCCTCATTTTAAAAACATCCTTGAGGTAATTGCTGATTGTGTAGTTTATTATTCTGGGCATTTTAATTCCTTATGATTTTGAGAGTGAATTGCTCTTGCATTTGCAGTCTACATTGGTAACGGCTTTAGCATATGGAGGAGGCCCCTTGGCTCTTTGGGTTTGATTGATTTCTACCCTGCCTTTGCCTATTGGACTTATGCTCGTTTGGCCTTCCTCACTCATCTTTTTTTTCTTATAACAGTGCACATGGCATCCTCCCACATATATAGTTTCCTAGTGCTGCTGCTTCTGACAACCATCGGTTCTTAAACAGCTTTATTGAGATATTATTTATTGACCATGATTTTTACCATTTTAACTGTAGAATAAAGTGTCCTCTCACTAAATTTACAGAGTTATGCCACCAGAACCACAATTTAGTTTTTGAGCATTTCCATCACCCTCCCCCCTTGCGGATATCTGCGTCCACTTACAGTTAATCCTCAGTCCCACCCTCAGCCCCAGACAAGCACTAATGTGCCTTCTGTCTCTATAAATTTGCTTTTTGTGAATATTTCATATAAATGGATTTTTTTTTGACAAAAAGAAATTTTAAAGCTGTAGGGAAACCCCATTTTCAATTCTCAAGCTATACACTCTTGTTGTGTTTCATATGTAACAGGATGCTACAGGCCCAAACACTCCAACACTGTGATCTGCTGGATATCAGAGTTTTTGTTTTGTAAGCCTGCATCTCTGATTGGAAATTAATTTAGTTAGATTGAATAAATCATCTTGGAAATTACTGAGCCAGCATGTCTTGTTGAAAAGTAAGGAAGAACTATTTACTATATTGAGGACAAGTATTCAAAGAAATAGAATAACCAAGAGTATATTGATTAGTTCAAATTTGAAAAATGTATTGCATTTACAATATTGTGCTTCTTAATTATTAACCCTAGCCTTGATTGTAAATAGCAATTTATAAAAATACATGGAAGATTTATAATATAGAATATATGAATATTTTTATTATATGCATTTCCTGCTTTGTTAAACATAATGAATTTTCATGGTGTCTCAGAGACAATTATGTATTAAAACTAATATTTAGGGAAAAATGTAAATTAATAGTGTTAGAGAACAATATGAAGTACTTCATACTATATTTGTACTTCATACCATATTCAGGTTTGACTTTCAGGTGATTTAATCACAAATACTGGCAACTCACTGGCATGATTTAAGGCTTGTAGAGTTTTTTGTTTTTGTTGTAGTGGGCATATCAGTTCATTGCTTTGATAATTTATTATAGCTTGGAAGTCTATGAATAATATCACTCAATAAATCAGGGTTCATTCGATAACCATGAAAAAAGTTCATGTATGCCTTAACTCATTCTGTTATTAGTCTAGGGGAGACCATACATTTAACTAAGTCATCGTACATTTGCTCATATGGTTCTGATGTGGAAGTTGAGTTTCCGTATTAGAAAAAATCATTTGCAAAACTGGGTTTGACTGTTATGCTTTTCATGAACTTTGAGACTTTCCTGATCTGCTTCTTAGTAATTAAAATGGAAAGATAAACTTGCTTCAGCTTATTTACTAATCTCTTCATGTAATTCTCAGCTGGGCTTGTAAGGGAAGCACATACGTCAGTCTCGCTGTCCACTGACTAGAAACTCTGGTCTCTTGGCTCTGTTTGTTGAAGGCGGTGGAAGGATCCGACAGAACAGGGACAGAAGTTGAACTGTATTTCAAAGAAATTTGTATTACCCCCCCCAAAAAATTGATTTATACTTTATGATATATGATATGTATTTTTTCTAAGAATATCATCAGGTTTTACTTATATACAGTAACAAATTGTTTTAGATGCTAGTTAATTTTTATGTTCCTTTTATTTCTAAAAAGATAAGATTTATCATCTTATTTATATCTCTGATCCAGTTGTAAAGGGCTAAGAAAACTTCTTGCATATCACCCTTTAATAAAATAGCACTTTGTTTAGCTGTGGTACTAATTTTTAAAAACATGAATTGTTGTTTTGATAAATAGCTTTGAAGCTCCTCTCTTTTGCTGAGGGTCAGAAAATTCCAAAGTCATCCTTGCTGCTAGTAATGCCAGTTCTGCAGATATTATCTTCTACTGCCTTGGAAGACTGCATATCCGTGGATGAAGACGGTCCCTCGAGGCAGCAGTTGGCCCTAAAACTTTTGGACACAGTACAGCAGGAGTGCTATAGAGATGACCACCAAAAGGTAATGAATGAATCATGTTCATCCTTGGTTTCCTTAAATAAAGGTAAATTGGTAATGTGGGGTTTATCTGTCTCCGCAGATAACCTCACCTTCTGATGAAGTATGTGTTTGGGTTTAAACTGTCTTTGTGAACTTGACTGTATTGTCAGGCAGGCAGTTTTGTCCATGTTAGTATATTTTTCTGGATAGTGAGAGGGAAGGATAATCCTGTTGTAAGTTTTGGAAATGCTGTATAATTTTATCCTCACTGAGGACATGCTTTATTGATATTTTAGAGAGAGAGGAAAGGTGGGAGAGAGAAGGGGGAGAGAACTATTGATAGGTTACCTCTTGCATGCACCCTGACCAGAGACTGAACCCTCAGCCTAGGCCTGTGCCCTGACCGGGCATCAGTCCTGCGACCTTTCAGTTTACAGGATGATGCTTCAAACAACTGAGCCACACTGGCCAGGGTAGAAATGCTATATAATCTTTTCTCTCTTTGAGTTTCCAGTGTACATTAGTAATTAAAGGTCCTGAGTAATCCTGCAGAAAAGGAACTAGTTCTACTTAACCCAGTGCTTCTCCCACTTATTTGAGCATGGACTCTTTTTTTTCTAGTCATACCGTTTAGTAAGGGCAGCATATTGCTGGATCCGGGCCAGTTCAAGGTGGGAAATCTCCCTGACGTTCTGGGATCTGTAAGAACTAAGACTTCATTTTTGAATATGGCGTCTTGGACCACATTCCCTAACATACTGGTTGTTGGTGTCTCCTGTGTGTGCCCTGCTCTGCTGCCTTCAGTTGGAAGATGGTAGGCCGGTCATACTCCTTTCCTCTTCCTCTGTGCTAGGCCTACCCATTCCGCCTTTTCAGTCTTGCTGTTCCTGTTCCTGCTCCTTTGTACCTTATTGTGTTGTGTCTGGATAATGGCTGGGTTCTGGGCCTATATTTGTCAGACCTTCTCTCTTTTGCTATTTCAATTTGTCTTCAGTGAAACTTATTACTTCCCAACTATTTTATGGGGATTGAATGAGGGTACAATAAGATAAAACTGGTGAAGCGCCTTAAGTCTCCATGGAGAGAGGAATTACATAAATGCAAGCTAGGGCCATAGTTGTTCCATCTGCAAGAGCAGATACCTCTAGTATTGTTAAATGTCCTAGCAGCAGAAATCAAGGCATTGTTATTTGTTAGAACATGCAGCAGTAACTAGCCTATAGGCAAATTGAATGTATCCTATAGCTTCCTAAATTCTTATTGTTTGACTGCATCTTTAAAACTTGAAATATGTAATTGATTTGTATTAAGAGAAGGAAGTTCTTACATCTGCCCTAATGGGAGTACAAAATGTAGTCACAATTTTCTTGTGGCTTTTTACCTTCCCTTTTGACTTGCCCATGCAGAACAATGATTGGCTTCTGAATGGGGCTGGGAGCAGGGCAGGATGTACTATGTTTAAGAGTTCTGTTCCTTTAAATCATGAGTGATACTTACTGAGGCTCACCCTAACTCTAATACTAAAGTACTCAGCTTACTATTTGCTCAGGTGTGTGAATCTTATTTATCAACACTAATAGTGAGACTCTCTCCTCAGCAGCTGGGTGAGACAGAGGAAGGAGAAATACTATTAGAGCTATTAACACCTCCTGATGATAGTGTGGTGCTTTGAGGCTTTGAGTAGATATATAATCGCCCTTTTTAAAAATTTAAGCCACGGTTTACTTTTGGCTTTTCTTCTGTACCTGTCCTGGACTCTATATTCCAAACATACCTATAGCTCTTACATTCTCCAGACTTTCCAACTTTTTTTCCAGAATCTTTGGCTGACCTATTCATCCTTTAAGACCCCTCTAAAAGTTCTCAGCCTCCCTGAGGCAGAATTAATTACTCTTCTTTGCATCCATAGCACTTTACTCAGTAATGTTTTGTTTAATTTAGGGGGTTACATATTTGTACCTTCAACTATGCTATGAGCTCACTGAGGGAAAGAATCTTGGCCCTTTTCATGCTTTGCCTTTATTTTTCAAAGATGCTAACATTTAAGTTGCAACAATTGTTGAAATTTTTTGTATATATTCCACTCAAAATATTTCTGCTGTATCTTTTTTAGCTGACCATAGATGAGAGAATCAAAAATATTTTCGCTAGTTGTTAAATTAAATACTTTACTATTTTCCACACACTTAAAGAAATAGGTAACATCCTGGCTGATCTTGGAATCCTTTACCTCTGACCCATTGTTTAACACATGGTAGACATTCAGTAAGTTTCTGTTCAGTGAGGAATGTGTGCTTCTGATAAGATCATTTTACCATCTTGGCTTATTATGGAAAGACCATGGTTGCTTTTGTCTTCATTAGTTCACTATAGATTGGTGACTCCAACTTAGAGTGTTTTATTTAGAGCTAGAGCAGTCCTTCAGAAGCCGAGTTCTTCTGGTGAATGAAAGAAGGGTGCGTACCCCGTGCCATGCAGTTCTGTATTGCCCATCTGTGTCTGAACTGTTGATAACCATGAAATAGAACACATTTCAGTTTCTTTCTACTTTTAAGGATTAAAAAATGTAAGATACCAAACTAGGCATTCATCTCTTTAAAATAAAATGAGAATACAATCTAATAAACCTAACATTTTTGAGTACTGTGTGGAAAGCAGGATCCTTTTCTATTAGGCTATTTGTGTTCTCCTGGGTTAAAAAAAAATCAGACACTAGTTGTAAGTTCTAAAGTGCTTAAAATCTTGCTGCCCTGGCCCCCAGAGAATGTGGCAGGGGTGGGTAGGGGGAGAATGTGCCAGTGTTTGAGTCAGGGTTCAGTCAGGAGGCAGAAAGCACTCTGGTAATTTGAACAAAGGAAAATTTCATACAAAGAATTATTCATTAGTAAATAACAGGAGTTACCGGGAAATAGTAAATCAGTAGTAAGTTGAAGTAAACTGGTTTCTTAAAAGCTTGTAGTTGAAAGTTAAGAGGATTTAGTAAGTCTTAGATCTTATACTTCTATCTTTATGTTCTGACTAGCATGGATACAGAGGATGGTGTGGGTTATCTTTTGATAGTAATCAGCCACCCCGAAGCCTCTCAACTCTTGAGTAGGTTCTTCATAGAGATAAACAGCAGAAAGACCCTCTTGAGGCTTTAATCTAATCCAATCTTCTGTTTCTGGTCTGGTGAGTGATTAAATCCCTTCTAACAAAACCTATATTAAAGGCCTCCAGGTTTGAGTTTCCTACCCCTTCTCCTGATCAACTCCTGGCTCCACTTTTGTTAAGCCTGTTTTAGTTACTATGATAGATGAGTATTATTCTTTAAAGTTAATGAAAATCTATATTGTTCACCTGTACTCACAATTCCTTTTTCAGACCTTTTTAGACAATGTACTGCTATTGTTGATATTACCTGAATATTTTTATTAAAAGCTTTTTAAAATATTCTTTTTTACATCCATAAAGGATGTTTTACTACAACCATTTAATATTCATTGAAATGCTATTTTTGTACCTTTTCTTTATTTTTTGTTGAGCTATAGTATATCTAACATAAGCCTCTTATTTGTAAACACCCACTTTCTGCTCTAAAACATAGCCTGCTAGCACATGCACAGGTCCTCCCACAGGCTGGGGGGCCAGGGTTTGGCTGCTGGTGCTGAGAGAAAACCCTTTGTTGCATCCTTGCCCTGGGACTGTCCAGGGAGCTCTACACATCCCTCATTGGACCAGAGAGACTGTCCCGTGATGCCTTACTCAACACTGTGCCTTTCTCCTGCTACTCTAACTTAAGGCAAGCAAGCAGGAAACAGAGCCTAAACCTGGACAAAACAGTTCAAGTAAAGTAGGATTTCTTTTCTGTTTCAGTTTGTTTACTGAGACATTCTGTGTAATAGTGCTTCTTTTGACTTAATTTATGGTTCATGGTGATTTCCAATTACTTTCTTTTATGCTCTTATCTACCAGTTTTATTTTTCTCTCCTAAAGACGACACTGATATTTCCCTGTATTTTGCAACTTTAGATACTGTGCTAGGCACTTGATTCATATCATCTCATTATCTACCTCAGGAATCTTGCAGGAAGGTAGTCATAACTTCCATTTTACAAATGAAAAAAGTCTGCCTCAGACAGATTGTGTAACAGCTAATAGTTGCCATGGCTGTGCTGAAATCCTTGTCTTTTAAATCTCAAGTCCAGTGCTATTTGTTATTAGTCTAAAGAAATTGACTCTAGTCTTTAATGAATTTCATTTTAGGGGAAAAAGTATTTTTAGAGAGAGAGAGCTTGAATAAATTTAGGTATTTAATTTAAATTTATAATTTTAATAAATTATAATACATAAAAATGGTTCAAAGCTTATGAAAAGGTGTACAATGAGTAGTCTACTTCTCACCCTTGATCTAGGTTGTCCAGTTCCCATCCTGTCAATTCCACCCTCTCCAAAAGAAAATGAAAATTAGGGCCCTGGCTGGTGTAGTTGAGTGGATTCAATGTGGGCCTGTGAACTAACGAGTTGCAGGTTTGATTCCTAGTCAGGGCACATGCCTGGGTTACAGGCCAGGTCCCCAGTGGGGGGCACACAAGAGACAACCACACATTCATATTTCTCTCTCTTTCTTTCTCCCTTCCCCTCTCTAAAAATAAATAAATCTTTAAAAAAAGAAATGAAAATTACTGCATGTTAATTGCTTATTAATTTACCTAGGTACTTTTCCAACCCCCTCCCTACCCGACAAATAATTGGTAGCATTTCAGGCATACTATCTGTATCTTGTATTTTCATATGGGAGATCTTTCCATATCAATAGAGATAGAGCTTCCTCATTCATTTTTACAGTGGCATTTACTTTCAAATATACATTATCTTCACTCATAAGCATACACTCAAGATACTGAAGACCTATGATCTCACAAAAACTTTTATAGGAATATTTATATCAGTGTTATTCATAATAATCAAAAAGTGGAAATAATCCTAATGTTCATTAAGTGATGAATTAATAAAAATGGTACATCTCTACAGTAGAATAATTGACAATGAAATGAGGTATTGATACCAGCTACAACATGGATGGAAACATGCCAAATAAGCCAGTCAAAAAAGACCACATATTATGTGGTTTCTATTATACAAAATAACTGGAAGAGGAACAGAAAATGGATTGTGTTTGCCAGGGTGTGGGGGATCAGGGTGAATGCAGAGTGATTATAAATGGGTATGGCATTTCATTTTGGAATGATGAAAATGTTCTAAAGTTAGATATTGATGATGGTTACACAGCTCTATGAATTACTAAAATCCATTGAGCTATTAACTTTAAAAGGATGGATTATGAGATATATCTCAATAAAACTGTTACTTGAAAAATTTATAAAGTATAACTTTTACTTCCTATTCTTTCAATTGTTATCCTTGTCTGTATAAGTCAGTCTTCAGTAACAGGATGGTTATAATCTAGAGATTTCTAATTTGTATCTAATTATACTCTTAATTAAATTATTTTATTAACAGGCTACACCTAATGCTTCTTTATGTCTGTGGTTTCTCCTGAGCCATTTGGGTACACAGCTCACCTCGGCCGAGTTCTATCCATTCTCTGTCCCTCACCATGCTGTTTTATTTCTGAGGAGCCACTTTAGATTGACTTAAGCATAACATCATCTTTGGGTGTCATTTCAGTTTAGAACTGTCGGGTTATTTCTTATTGCAGAAGTTATTCACAATTATAAATGAATTCCCAGGCTCCAGCTGAATCAACTCTGTTCCTGTCAACATACTGTCTATTATAAAAATAAATTGTTCTCAGTCCAACTTTGCCATTTGCCCAGGGCTGCCTCTTGCCAGGGTCTGGAGCTCAGCAAATGCAGTGTTTTTATTCTTGTTTTTGTTTCTTATTTTCCTTCTTACTAGAGAATAGTTTCTTAGTGATAATGACTTTTCCAAACTGTTTTGCCTCTGGATCTTATTTATTGATTCATTTTTTTTCCTGCCTTAACTGGGAGCTCGAATGGTAAACAAGAGGAAAAGTACTGATAAACTTGTTCTAGAGTTCCTTGTAACAACTGTTTTCTTCTTGTGTGATTCTTTTAACTCAAATATGTGTAGAGAGGTTTGGACAGGCATTGAAAATTCTGTGTTCATTTTGTTGGGAGGATTTGTTTCTTCAATGAAACATAAAATATAAATGAATGTCAAATATATTTCTAACCAATACATTTGCCTCATTTTACTCATGCCTTTTTTGCATTTATTTTTCAGCTGTCCTACAAGCTTGTGTTTCCCATAACCAGCACATACAGTTCAGTATGTGCAGCCTGGAGGATCCTTGAAGTAATGAGTGAAGAGTCTGCAGTGAGTGACTGGTTGGCTTCAGTGGAGTCCTTGCTCCCTATCACTACTGTGATTCCTGAGCACGTTTTTCTTTTGCTGGTTCACTTCCTTATTGAAGATAAAGGACGAAATCTCCGCCAAATACTGAAGGTCACTACAGAATTAGCCCAAGCAGATTCTTCTCAGGTAATGAAAGGAAATAATGAAGCAGTTATGGGGGTTAATGCTTAAATACTAGAATTATAGATTATTCTTACTTTGTGGGTGATTTTTATCATTTTTAAATTGTGGGTTGATTTTTTTCTTCTTTTCTTTTTTGCTATCCTTATTTTCCCAATTTGTTGTTTTTTTTTTCTGCTTACTCTGAGTTATATGTACTTAATGTTGTAAAAAATCTTTAATGAAAGTATATTTTGCAAGGAAATTTGTACATGATGCTATTCTGGTGTTTTTGTTTATTGGTGGATTTGTGAATTTGTAATTCTTTTGTTAACTCTTGCATCCTATTCCAAAATGCATATCTCTTGGGTAGATGCAAAATAATTGAGTTTAAAGGTGCCTATATGATAGGCATTAATCTCTTCTTAATTGGTTGCCATTTGATTCTATCTTTATTTAGTCATTTGATAAACTAAAAACATTGGGTTCTTGCTATCTATGGTATTAATCGATATGCTGGGATGTGAGGATAAATAGTTATTCTTGTTATCTGTACAGAACTTGTAGTGTAATAAGAGAATATTTATATATTAATAAGACTCCTCCCTCTTTAAACTAACCATATATTTAGCATAGTATTCTAATTTTTTGTCCATTGGATGGGGTCTGTAGAATATATTTCCTGTGAAGGGGTTTTCCTAACTAAGTAGGTATGGTAGTTTTTATTATTTTATGTTTATTAGCATCTGTGCTTGTATTTCTTTTCAAGATGATGGGAAAAAAGTCCATCTCTTTATGGTAAATTATGTGTTCCTACAGGAAAAATTTGGTAGTGAAGGTGGATAAATGTTTAAGATATGAAATTAATGTGTGTGGAATCCATTTTCATCAAAGAAATAACTGCTGCTACCTTACAAAGAGTTTTCCTTGTGACCAGACCTCTTCTGGTCTGATTCTGCAAGTGGGTCTGTAATGCACTCAAAGTACCTTTGCCCATGGTGTTTTGTACGTATAATGGGACTCATTTCAACTTGCTTCCTACTTTATTTCTCCCTTTACCACCCCTAATGATCTTGCTTCTACCCAAATGTTTTCTTTCAGTGCTGATGCTTTGTAGGAAAATCTCTTTAGAATAGTTATCACCTAGATAATGTCTGGAGATCATCTAAAGAAGTTCCATAGTAGGTTACCTCACCTGTGTATGCCCCTGATGTAAAATATGTATTGCATACAATGTACATGTGTGTTGATACTCAGGAAATTCATTGAGTCTTTGAAATTCTAGAGCAGCGATTGTCAGCCAATGTGCAGTGGCTGAATTTTTAAAACATAGAATACCTGACTGTGTAGTCAAGGGCACTGACCTTTTTTCCCTTAGATTGTCAAATCAAAAAATGGTGACAGCCAGCACAATAATAGCTGTCCAGTGTGAATGAATCAAAAGGAATGAATGAAAAGGTTGAAAATTGCTGTGTGATAGTTTTGGTTAAAAGTAATAGAAACCCATCTGTCCTAAACTTTTCATTCACTCTAGAATTTAGAACAACCATGGTGTAGACTGTGTATTTATTTCAAAGTTTATTTCCTCTATGCACTGGTGGAAGCCCAACGCCTTATAACCTGGTATTCACAATCCACAAGGAAGAGAATGGTAGAGGTTTTGGATTGGCTTGGTCTGGGTCACATGCCCACATTGGATCAACCATGATAGGAAGATAATTGGGTCTACTGATTATCCTCAGTAGAATGGAGGTGGATGAACTGTCAGGGTCGTGAAGTTATCTACCACCAGGATCATGTAGAATGAGGGAGGGATGAGTTGCCAAAGGAAGGATAGTTTCCAGGTTTTTTAAGTAACAGTATGCAAAATAGGAAAAAATGTGGAGAAGAACTCCTTAGTTAGCATTTTGGGGACACTGAAAAGCTGTAAATGAGTTTCAGGTGTTTCAGTTGTGCTAACATTATTCCTCCACTTCTCAGCTCTCAGGTAGCCAGGTAGTTGTGTAAGCTCAGGGTGCCAGAAGCCCTTAGCTGGTAGTTTCTGGCCACCTGGCTCTTTTTTTTTTCCTTACCCCAGCATCCTTATACACATTATTTTTCATTTGTGCCATGAAATGAAAAGGTTGGGAAGCACTAGAGTGACCATCCAGGTTCACTTACTTACTCAATAAATGTTTATTAAGAAGCAGTGCCATAAATTGAAGTCAGTACTTTATGCTTCTGTTGATTACTTCTTAGTTTTGAAGAAAATGAGAAAAAAAAATCTAGTGTAATTGTGCTTGCTAAGATGAATGGCGGGGCAAAATATTTGAATATAATTACACAAGTTCATCTGGAAGCAAAGGCAGTAACATCAATAAGAACTTGAAAGTGGAGTTACATGTTTTGAAAAGAACAAATAAGTGTCCCAGAAGTAGGATATAGTGCTTTTTCCTTACTTTTTATGAAGTGACCATGTCATATCATTTCACTGGCCTTTAGCTATAAGAGAAAGCAGCCAAAAAGAAAAGAATGAAAATTTTGAAAAAGCAAGTTTTCTGCTTGTAAGTAGGTGCTTCAAGTAACTTCAGTTGAAATGAGTTAGGGTTGTAATTTATTATTGGATGAGTGTTATCTATTTCATGTTGACAGACTACGTGAATGTATTCATAGTTCGTATGTGTTTGTTCTCACCTCATAGAAGGCAGCTGGATTATATATAATCAATCATTGGCTCAAATTCTGTTTTGGTGGTCACTTCTATAGTAGAATTCAATGGCCCACAGTATACTTATCTAAGTGTTACATTTTACAGGATTTGTCTGGAAAAATTCAAACATTGTTAATATAACAACTATGGTTTGCAAAACATCAGTGTAACCTGGCAGCCAGGGAGAGCAGACTGGAATGAGCATGTGTGAACAATGACAACTTCACTGTACTAGTCAGTGGGGGGAGTAGACACTGTTGAGTGACATGTGTACTTTGTGGCTGTCACATTCAAAATGGCTGAGTGAGTAGAGCAACAAATTTGTATCAAATTTTGCATTAAGCTTGAACATTTTTCCATGGAAACTGATCAAATGAATCAGAATCCCGCAGCTGTGGGTAACTGGTGATTGGCAGCGTCATCATGACAACATGCCCACTCATGCATCACATCTCGTGCAGTTTTTTGGTGAAACCTCAAATCACCCAGGTGACTCATCCCCCTTACTGCCCAGATTCGCCACCCTGCAACTTCTGGCTTTTCCCAAAACTTAAATCACTTTTGAAAGGGAAGGGATTTCAGACGATCCATGAGATTCAGGAAAATATGATGGGGCAGCTGGTGGTAGTTAGGGAGAACTGTGTGAGGTTATAAGGTGCCTACTTTGAAGAGGCATCATTGTCCTGTGTACAATGTTTCTTGTATCTTGTATCTCCTTCAATAAATGTTTGTTTTTCATATTACGTGGCTGAATACTTTCCGGGCAGATCTCATATGTGACAAATATTGAAAGAGATGTACCATACGTGAAATATGCTTTGGTATTATTGTTAGTATTATTCTGAAGTATCAATATAAATTATTTTTAGTGATACTAATTATTAATAATACAACTTATCAGTATCAACTATTAATGTTAATTAGTGTTAATAATGGTAAGAAAATGTGCTTTTAAAAAACATGTGGTTTTGTTACTTCTTACTTCTCATGTAGTTTGATGGGTTCCCCTTCCCCAATAAGTTTTTATCCTTAATCTCTCACTTGGTTCCCTTGTGACGTGCATTTTCCATCAGGTTTAATACGTTTAGGGCCATGGGAGATTATGAAGCTAAGTAGTCTGAAGGGAACTTGGCCTTGTTAGTACCATTTTAGAGTTAACTGGATTCAGATGATGTTGAAATAACTCGATAGTTACCCAAAGCCACAGCAATAAATCAACACTTGAAAAAAAAATAGTAAGGAACTTTTTTTCCTGTGCCTAGAAATGTTGTCAGTAGTTACTAATAATCCTTAAAGATTTCTTACCCAGACATGCAACTTAATTTGCAGAGGAGACAAGCTCAGGTCAGGCAGCGCTCAGTAGAAGTTAAGTACCTG
This sequence comes from Anoura caudifer, assembly GCA_004027475.1. Taxonomy (NCBI): domain Eukaryota; kingdom Metazoa; phylum Chordata; class Mammalia; order Chiroptera; family Phyllostomidae; genus Anoura; species Anoura caudifer. Next base: position 63,757 of record PVKU01002116.1, read on the forward strand.
TTACATTTTTAGAGGGAATGTCTTCAAGTGTTCTAGGGAGAGATCCAAGAACAGGAATCCTGTGTGAATTTCCATGGGTCTTAAAAGTTTTCAACACATTGAATTAGTTTAGAGAGAGGTCTTTGCTTATAAGTGGAATGCCATCTATTTCCTTAATTTGTGTTTTTTTTTTTTTTTTTCCTGGAAGTAACAGTTAACAGAATCATGTGCTTTTTGGTTATGTTTATATAACAGTTACTGCCTTTCTGATAACTGTAATATACTTTTTTTTATAATTGGAAGTAAATTATTCAGTCTGCCTTCAGAGATGCCTGATGACTATTGAAGCACATTGCTTCATGGCTCATGTACAGTAATGTCTAGCTGGCCTTCTTCTCTCCAGAGGAAAAGAGAGCCATTTTCTACCTCTTATCTGTCCAGGATCTGGTCACATCTGGTGTGAAATCAATGGTAGTGAATGTTAAACATAGGCTCTATTGAGTTAATTGAAGACTAATCTGGACCCCTGGCCTAAATGAAGACATTTTCTGAACTTTAATTTATAGCCCTTTTACTCTTAGCCAGGGATTGACCAAACTCTGTAACATGATTGTGGACAGTTTGGAAATGTCTGAGATTGACATAACCTCCTTAAGAAGACATTAGTAACTCTTTGTTAATAAATGAGTATTGATTGACTTCCTATCTCCTCATTCATAAGAGCCCAGCACAGGGATCTCTCACTTGTTAAGAAAGACATCTGGTCTGTGAGCTGCACTGTGTGCCTCTGATGCACACTTCCTATGCGGGAGCACACGTTTTGTACTTCCTCAGCCTGTTTTCCACATACCTGGTTGTACCTGGCTTCTAAGACTCTCAGCCAGAAACCTTACTTTTCCTTCCAATTCTTCCAACCCCTTCCTTCCATTTTGGGTTCTATGTGTAGTTCTTTGCCAGCTCTGACCTTACCTTCCAGTAATTGCCACCCATGCTCCCTCTGGCAGCCTCAGAGAAACTGTCTGTATCTACCTGGGAAGTCCCCCACAGATCCCCCAAGATGTTCTCTGGCCCCCGACCCCTTGAGAAGAAAGAGATATTACCTCTTGAAACCTCTAATATGTATTCGCTTAGCTGTATTTTATTAACATATCATTAGCTAATTATTTAGTATGTAATTATTAATGTATTAAATATATAATTATCGATATATTAAATATAAAATTATTATAATAATTTATTAGCTATATAATTAACTATGGCTTCCCTGTAGCTGTTGGTATTGAGATTTCTCCATCTGAAGCATTATACCCTAGAGAATAATAGAAATGTTGAAGGAAGCTGTTTTTCCCACAGCTATATGATTCTACAAAAACCTTATAGCAGTTACTTGTTAGTGATTTTAGAACTTAAGAAAATGTGTTTTTTCCTATGTTTCTACCTACATTGTTAAGAGTTTATGGCAATATTAAATATTCATACTTAGGTATCTAAACTGAACATTAATCACAAAGATTAGTCATCTTTTAGATAGGCTGAGTGTTTAAAATAAAATCTTGTAATACCTCAGCATGTCTACTTAAATGGAATAACTCTAAATATTATATGTAAGGCATCTCAGTTTCTTTTGATTGATTTATAAAATGGAATGTGCCAAGGAGGAAAAGGTAATGCACTTGACTATGGAGAACCACAAGTTCTTACCTTAAAACCTTACCCTCGCTGAGGAGCTTGACGAAGTAAGCTTTGTAAAGCTCCATGTCTCTTTTAAACCTTGGTACTTGCTTACTTCACTCTTTTTTGGAAGTGGGGATAAATTTGTGGGGTTTTTATCTATTTTGTTTTTCCTTGCACTTCACAACTTTGTGGCCTTTTACTTGGTTTTGCATTTTGGTGGTTAAGTCTAGCTAAAGGTCTTGCATAATGGGAATAATTCCTATCTTTGATAATTTTATTTCATCCATTAATGTTTCCATGGCTTAATTTGTTCTATTTGTAAAAGTACATACACTTTTGAGCCATTCGAAATCACTTATGTGACTAGGTTCATGGCCCATGACTTCCTAGTCTTTTAAAAGTCGTATATTATCAAATAGTAAAACGTTGACTTCCAGGGCAGAATCTTGTTCTGCTCTGGGTCATAAGCCATATTTTAACATGAAAAATGAAAAGGAAATGTGTGTAATTTAATGGTTTGTAAGTTATTGCTGTGAAAAAAGAAAATATATTCTATAAAGGAACTTGCACGAAGAGTCCTTGGACAATTTTCACTCTGTTCTGTTGTCGCCAAGTTCTCTGAATTGCTAACCCCCTGAGGTCAGTCTGCTTCCTGCAGTCTGGTGGTTCTTCACAAAAGCAAAAGAAGCCAGAAAGTACAGTACTTTTAATAAAGAGCTTTACAGAGTGCTATACTACTATTCTCATCAGTTGTGCCTGGAGCAAAATTGGGATCAGCTTGTCAACAAGAAGCAGTTAGACAAAGGAAAACAGACCCAAATGTGAAGTCAAGTATCTTTTCTATCTTGTGGCAAAATATTTATTTCCTCTTTATAAAACCCATGTAGATACCTCTAGAATCAATGTTTTTAGCTGGCATTTGAACCTTTAAATGTTTTGCAGGGTGTTTTTTGTTTGTTTTTGCAGAAAGCCTAGAATTTATACTCAGGCAGTCCTGTGTCAATTTCTTGCCTTTTTAAAAAATTGTAATTCTAATTTTAATTTTAATTGTTCAAGTATAGTTTTCTGAATTTCTTGCCTTTTTTGAGTGTTAATATTGTGCTGAGTCTCTTCTGAAAAGTCCACAGATTTATAAATTGCTTACAATACTCACTCACTGAGAAAATTGTTTGTGATTCTCAGTTCAACTTTATATCACCTTGCCACTTACCAGCTTTACTAATAAACTAAAACAAAAGCCATTTGTCTTGTTGCACTACTGAAAACTGAGTATCAGAAAGAATGGGCTGAAGTTTGATGAGGGTGGGTCCCAAAACTGCATTGAGAACAGTGGAGTGTATCTGCTTCATTTGAACGTCAGGTAACAGTAGCTTCGTCTTCTGGTTAAAACCTGCTTAGAATTGGCTTTCAGTGTGAGTGAAGGACTCAGAGGGGAATCTGATTTTGTGGTAATTTTGAATTTCATAACAGGCATGAGGAATTCTGCTAAAGGAGAAAATACATGGAGGTCCTCCATTGCCACAATAAGGTGTTTCTAATTGAGTCAGTGAACAGGGAAGGGAGAGGGAATATTGGTTCTCTCTCCCTACTAAAATCATGGCATGACAACCTAAGGGGAAGCTGCCAGCTGGTATCCCTTACCACTTGATTCCATAATCAGACCTTCCAGTAAGAAGGGATTCTTATTTATAGAAACATTTTCTTAAAATCTACAGGCAAATCATGTCAACTTCCTAGTCTTTAATGTAGTCCAGTCATTTAGAAGCTGAACTTTCTTCTTCTTTTAATGCTATTTTATTGATTATGTTATTACAGATGTCCAATTTTCCCATTTACCCCTATCCACCCAGCACCCCCTACCCCCTCAGGCAATCCTCACACCTTTGTTCATGTCCATGGGTCATGCATATGAGTTCTTTGTCTACTACATTTCCTATACTGTACTTTACATCCCCATGGTTATTCTGTGACTACCAATTTGTATTTAATCTGCTTATCTCTTCACCCATCCCCCCAAACACCCCTCTCATCTGCCAAACATCAAAATGCTCTCCATATCCATGATTCTATCTCTGTTTCTCTTGTTTACTTTGTTTTTTAGATTCAATTGTTGATAGGTTTATTGCCATCTTATTGTTCATAGTTTTGATCTTCTTTTTCTTACTGCATTGTACCATATATAATATGGAATCTCTTGCCCATATTTTTGAGATAAAAATAAGGATGTGCATTATACATAGGTATAATAATTATATACCATGGGTAAAATAATCCTATGTATAATGCGCACAAAAACATGGGTGTGCATCATCTATGGGAGCACATTATACACAGGACAATATGGTAAGTCCCTTTAACATTTCATGTAATAATGATGTGGTGATGATGAACTCCTTTAAATTTTTTTTTTTTTTTTTTGTCCAGGAAGCTCTTTATCTGTCCTTCGATTCCAAATGATATTTTTACCGGGTAGAGGAATCTTGTCTGTAGGTCCCTGCTTTTTATAACTTTGAATATTTCATGCCAGTCCCTTCTAGCTGGCAAAGTTTCTTTTAAGACATCAGTTGACAGTCTTATAGGAACACCCTTGTCGGTAACTAACTGTTTTCTCTTGCTGCTTATAATATCCTCTCTTTATCTTTAACCTTTGGCATTTTAATTGTGGTGCATCTTGGAGTGGGCCTCTTTCTATCCATCTGATTTGGGACTCTCTGTATTTCTTGGACTTGCATGTCTATTTCTTTCACCAAATTAGGGAAGTTTTCTGTCATTATTTTTTTCAAATAGATTTCCAATTTCTTACTGTTTCTCTTCTCTTTTGGGAACAACTATGATGCGAATGTTGGACCTCTTGAAGTTATACCAGAGGATGCTTAAACTATCTTCATTTTCTTTTGGATTCTTTTATCTTCTTGGTGTTCTGATCGGTTGTTTTTTGCTTCCTTATATTCCAAATTATTTATTTGATTCTCCACTTCATCCACTCTGCCGTTGTTTCCCTGTAAATTGTTCTTTATTTCAATAATTGTATCCTTCATTTCTGACTGAATCTTTTTTGTGGTGTTGAAGTTCTCACTACATTCCTTGAGCATCCTTATAACCAATGTCTTGAACTCTGAATCTGATAGATTACTTATCTCCATTTTGTTTAGCTCTTTTTCTGCAGTTTTGATTTGTTCTTCCAATTGGGCCATGTTTGTCTCCTCATTTTGGCAACCTCCCTGTGTTTGTTTCTATGTATTAGTAGAACTGCTGTAATTCCCTGTCTTGGTAGCATGACCTAATATAGTAGGTGTCCTGTGGGGTCCAGTGGCATAGCCTCCCCTATCATCCGAGCTGTGTACTTGAGGTATGCCCTCTGGTATGAGTACACATTCCTCTTGTAGTTGATCCTTAAATGCTATTGGTAGGTCAGTGGGAGGGATTTACTCAGGCCAGTCAGCTGCAAAGATTGGCTGTGACACTAACCACCAACCTTCAGCTTCTGTGGAGGATCAGCTCTGCAGGGGCAGGACATTGGTGGTCTGTATCTGTACACTGGGAGCTCAGGCTTTGGGGTTTTCTGGGTGGTGCAGTCTGAGGTCAGCTACCACCTGTGTTCTGCCTGAGGCCACCCAGCATGAGCCACAAAGCAATCTGCAGATGGCTGCTACTTGGGCTAAGCTTGAAGGTTCCCAGGAGAAGCCAAGCATGAACCAAGGCTGGCTGCTGCTAGTGCTAGTCTTGGGGCCACTTAGCAAGATGTATGGGGGCGGGGTCTTGGGGCAAGCTAGGACCTGCTGTTCCTTGTCCAAGAGGATTTAGGAGGATATGAAGCATGAGCCAAGACAAGACATTCATATGGAAAAGCCACTGTTAACAGCTTGAGTGGGGTAGAGCCTCAGGGAATCATCAGGGCAGGGCAAACAGTGTGAGCTAGGTTCCAGGAGTCTCAGATATGGCACCCACCCACCAGCTCTGTGGTTCTGTTAGGGGGAGGCTCAGAAATGGAACAGTAGCCACTGCCTATTGCTCTATCTGGGAAAAAGCTGTCCCCCAGTTCTCACCCTGCTGCCTGACACTTCCATTCCTCCCTGTATGCCACTAATGCCTTTCAAGCTGCTACCCTGGGGCTGGAGCTCAGGGAGTGAGTCTGAGTAAGTATGTGCGTGTGGACCCTTTAAGAGGAATTGTTGGGAATACAGCGGTTTCTTCCATTAACTCAATCCCTGTTGGTTTTTTCAGCCAGAAGTTATGGGGACTTATCTTCCTAGCATTGGAACCCTGAGCTGGGGGCCCTTGTTCCTGAGGTAGTCCTACTGAATATTTATCCACCACACATGGGTGTGGAACCAGCCTGTTCTGTGTCTTCACATCTCTGCCCCTCCTGCCAGCCTGGATGAATGTGGTTTCTTTAATTCTGTATTTGTTGGACTTTGATTCTACTCAATTTCTAAGTGTTGAGAGGGGTGGTTGTTCTATAGTTTAGTTATAAATTTATGTGGTTGTGCGTGGAGGGGAGCCATGTTTACCTACGTCTCCATCTTCTGAACTATTGTGTTGAACAAAGCAATAGCTAATAAAAATAGCTAATACTAGCAAGCTTTCATATACCAGTCACTATTCTAATCACTTTATTTGCATAACAAACTCAGTGATCACTCATAGCTCTTTGAGTTTGGTACCACCACTATTTAAGAAACTGAGGCACTGAGTTTGATGAACTTGCCCAAAATCACATAGCTAGTAACTGCCAGTAAGGATTTGAACCTAGCACGAATGGTTCCAGAGTCAGTGCTCTCACCCATATGCATACTGTCTCATTGAAATGTTTTGTTAAAATATTTTTAAAATTTTTTTTAAAAAAATAAACACAGTTCACTAACTTTATATTCTTTAGATTGGTCTAGTCAGTTGTACAGCTAATTAAATGTTAAGAGAGATGGGAACCTCATTTGTTTGAAATCTGGCCAGATCTTAAGTCTAGTGTGATTATTTTTGCCTCTCTTATGCTAGCTCCCACTGGCCCTTCCATAAATAGGCAAATCGCATTTAGTCAGACATTTATACCTAAATAGGACACATACACAGGGTCGTGACTCATGTAAGCACACATTAAAAGAAAGATTGACAGAAAACTGTACAAGAACAATAATTAAAATAAATTAAAAAAAAAAGAAAGATTGAGAAAGTCCAAGTGAATCAGCATCAGCAAGCATGCTTGCAATTGGGTCAAAAATTATTCTTTTACATTTTTTGCTATTTATGATCATAATTGCAATATTCTGAAATTTAATAAAGTACAGGAATATTTTTTTAGTGAACAGAAAAGTATGTTGTATTCCCTTTTTTTTGAAAAGCATTTACAAAATGTTGAGAAAATTATGCCTTGGCTATTACGTTTGAAACATTTAAAAGGTTTGGCATGATATACAGTTAATTTAGGATCTTCTAACAGCATGGAAAAATCAGTCATTCAGTAAATAGTCATGGAGAACCTTTTTGGGACTCTCATTTTAATTGAAGCTTGGGATACAAAGACAGTTATTTGGGAAGTCCCAGTGCATAGAGAAAATGGGCACTATGCAATCAGATTAACCTGTGCTAAGTGCTATAATGCAGGGAAGCACAGGGTGTTGTGTGAGCCCAGAAAAGGGCAGCTAAGTCATAATAGGAAGACTGTCTGGAGTACATGATTTATGAGCTAAATATTATTGAACAAATGCAAGTTTAAAAAGAACATCTTTGAATAAAATCTTGGTATGATTGCTCTTACTGCCTCAGCATTAGAGAAAAAAAAGCTCATTGCTGAGAATAGACAACCACTCAGTGCCTCAACTTCTAAAAAAAGTGGGGTCCTGTACTTCCTCCAGAAGCTACTAAAAGGTAACAGAGCCCATCCTGTTAATATAGGCTTCCCAGTCTGTTAGAACACAGGGGAGGTGGGGGATTAAGGGTCTTTGGTGGGAGGGCAATGTGAGCTCCCTATTCTTCCAGGCACCCAGCCTCCCAGCTCACTCCTGCCCCTACCAACTGGTGGGCGCGCCAGCAGAGACATGCAGAGATTGGGGGTGTCTATAAGAAAGACCACCACTGCCAACAAAAACCAAGATCTTTGAAATAAACCAAAAGAGGTATATTGCCTGTTTCTATTGCATATGAAGTGCTTTTTATGTGATATGTGCTCTTCTTGAGTACTGCCATTGGGCAGACAATGGAATAAATAAATTTTTGGTGGTAGTCTTGGAGTAGTTTTTTGTGAAACATAGGTTCACTAGCAGTAATTTTCTCTTTTATTTCAGGTTTGATTTTCTTGTTGGAGAGTGAAAGAATGCCACTGGTATTTAGTCACAATTTTAACTACCGTCTGGTAGCTTTAATCACGATGGGCTGTGGTTTGGTGGGGAAGGTCTACTCCAGAACTCTTGAAGTTGAGCAGCTATGTTAACTCTCTTAGGACTTTGACCACACCAATGACAACTCTGAGCTCTTTGTGGTAGATATAGTGTACTAGACTCTGGCAAGTTTTCAAGACAGTTTATGTAATGAAATTGGGCAGTCTAAAGTGAGTTTATTTCAAATGGGTAGACGCGGTTACAAATTCAGTGGAGGCAGACAGACAGGTAATTAAGATGTGCCTCTGGATGATTCCAACATGTCACGTGTCCTGCGTATTGATTAGACTTTTGGAGACCTTGTTCCCTGCCATACTTGTTTACTTAACATACTTGTGGTAGTGGGTCACGTCTGCATATGAGACACTTTATGTATTTATTCTTTATCTAAAGAAAACAAGCATAGAAAAATATATGTAACCTGAATTTATCATGTCAGAGTCAAACAACACTAAAGACAAATGAGATAAGTAAGGAGAGATTCATGCTTGGAAGTATCCTGTAGTTATCATGAATGTAAGCAGTCTTCAAGGGAAATTTTCAGTAAATTATAAATAGATTTAAAATTCTTAAAAGGAATTCCTCAAGGGAAACTGTCTTACATGTTTTTGCCTTCTAGTAACCCTGGACAGTTCCTGGGCTTTACCTGTTTTGTTGCCTGATTGAATTAATACATAAAAATATTAGATGTATGTACTTATCATCCTGAAAACAATAACCCATTTTCTAATATTGTCATGTGTTATCCAAAGTAATTGAGAGAACAGTGAGCCCAGGGAGAGGGATTAGGTTAGGTTAGATTACAGTAAAATCTTATTAAATGAAATCCTATTAATTTAGGGATCTGTATAATTTGATATAGGCTGAGTTAAAACATAGCTGATGTTGAAGCTTTTCTTTTTTTTTTTTTTTGGACTCTTTGGGTTTGCTCATTTACATTAGTACAATGAACGTGCCAATTTAAGATGATCAAATTATCTGTTCATTAAGGCATCAGCAGGGACTGTACTTGGCAACACTTGGCTAATTAGTTTGTTACAGTATTTTTGTGAAAGTAATTGAATTTTATTTCTTTTAACATTATTTTTAATCCATCTCATCTACTTTCATTGTTTTCAGTAGTCTAAATTATTTTTAGTGATAATTATATCAGTGACATTTTACTATTTATGCATATTTAATTGTTAAATTGTATTCTGTTTTTACTGGTGAACTTGAACTGCGTGGAGTTCAAGCTTGAAACACTGTAGATACTATGTTTTTTTAGGTCCCATTTTATTAAGAATTTTCAAGTTATTGACTTATTCATATATATTATATTGTATTATATATATGTGTGTGTATATATTAGTTGATTGACAGAGTCATTAAAAATACTGTTGAGTAGGAGATGGTATTGCCATGTGGAGGGATATAAGCGTCTTTGGAACACACATGAAGAGGCCCATGAGTTTCCTTGATGCAGGGGAAAAGGAGGGCTTCCTAGGCAGCATGAAGAGTGTGTGCAAAGACACAAATGTGTGGCAGGTCACATTGTGATAATGAGACTGGAAGTGGTACTGTATGAAACTGGGACGTACAGGGCAAGGGAAATTGATCCTGGAGTGGATACTGGGCAAACATTTGGAACCAAGATCCTAAAGAGCCCTGCAGTAAAGCAGGAGATGAGAATTTAAAGTATGGGGGTAATCAGATATAGAGGAGGTAGTTACATAACAGGATGTTAGAAGTTTTGGTAAGGACCTTGAGATACCAAGATAAGTTTTGGGACAGAACACCTGGTAGAACTTACAGAGTATTAGGAATAAACCTTGATATGGAGTATCGTTGCGGTTTGTAGCCTTTCACTCATGTTGAGGTTCTAGAAATTAGGAATGAGAAGATAAAGAGAAGAAAAAGGATTCTTGTAGCAAGATGCTGAAGTGCTGAGTCATCCTACAAGGGCTGGCCCCTTATCTCAATCCTAGTGACAAGAACTTCAGCGGGAACCCACTTCCCCCAATCCAGCTGGATATGTATCTCTTGTAGTTGGGATAGACAGATATATATATATATATATGGTGGATTTGCTACTGCCCAAAAGAGTCTAAAAAGAGTGATGGACTGGCTAGCTTGTGTGATGGTGAAAGTGAAAAGGAAAGTCCTGCAACGTGGAGAGATTGGCTTGCATGCCTAGAATTCGCCAGAGAAAAAGGTGTTAGTGTTTCTGGTGGGTAAAATGTGGGCAGCACGACAAGAGAACTTTAGCAGAATTGTCTCTTTTCAACCCTTAGGTCTGCTTACAGGATTGCTAGAGGAGTGGAACAAGTAAACCAGAAGAGAGCATCCTACCTGCATAAAAAATCTAAAGAGAATTAATCTTACAGGTTTTGAGTGCTTGCCACAGAGCAGTAGAAGAATCCCTCTGGGGCATGCGGGCTATAAAGACACTCCTAGCCCAGTAGGAAAGGAGTGCTGACTCTACTCCTCCGGGAAGCCTGCCTAGTTCCAGAGATGGGAGGGGGAATCCACACCTATCAGCATCAATGAAAAGGTAGTAAGGTTAAGGGAACCCCTGGGAATTCCTCCTACTGTCCCTGTAGACCTCTGCTGCAGAGATTCTTGGTATAACCTTCCTAATCTCATTAGCAAGTCAGTAAGAAATGTGTAGCTGTTCTCCAATTTAGGCTTTTGTGGGCAATGAATGGTGCTGAACCATTTATTATAATAGAGATTCCAGATGGTTGATTTGTTTCACACTTTTTCCTTTGGTGTCCACTTTTAAATTTGTTGTGCTTTGCTGAGGTTTTCAAATGGGGATCTCAAAATTTACTTTATCTAATGCTTTCTTGATAATGTCAAATAGTCTTTATAATTAATGGTACACTGCTCAAATGTTTTGAAGCATAAAAGTCATTGCAACAATTAATCCCATATTCTCCCTATTCATGTTGTTTTTTTCTTCTCCTCTTGAGACAGTGGAATGTCACTTACCCCACATAGAAATGAGGAGACTTATACATAGTTTTGGTGCTTGGCGGAGAATTCTTGGTACCTGGTTTAAAGTGTTCAGTGAGCATTTGATGACATCTTAGTTATTTTTTGAAGCCAGGGAGGGTTCAGGCAGTAGTGTGCAAAATTGCTGAAGAAAGTAGAGGAATTTTTTTTAAAACCATAGAAAAAGGAAGAATCATGCATGCATACATTAAATTGTCTTAAATCAAATCCTAGCTGAAGCTGTACTGACACATGCTGTTCATGAACGACTTAATACAGTCCTTCTAATCAGATGAATTGTCTTGTTGTGCAAAAACTGTTATTACACTGTGTGTGAAACCAACCATGTTGCAGGGGGAAAAATTAAATCGCCTGACTGAGAGGTCACTTGTGAATAGTAACACAAGATCTATTACCATTATTAGAGACTCTGGAGGACGTTCACCCTTTTATGGTCTTTCAACTGCTGGAATGAAATATTTTAATGGTAAATGACACCCTTCTGGGAAATCTTACTAAAGATTCATTCCCCCCTCCCCGCTGTTTGTACTTTAAAAAGGGCAGGGAGGGGCCTCAGTGGAAAATAAAAAACCACATTGTTCTTTTCAGATCACTTAAAATTTTTGCTTATTTTGATTTGTTGTGATGACAGTTGCCTTTGCGTGTTCGTCATTATACCTTCCTTAATCTGCCTCTATTAGGACCACACTTTATCTTTCCTAACAGGTCATGCACATTCTGTAATCCTTTCCATAGGGAAATTCACGATTGAGTGAAAGCTCAGAGACCAGGGTGTATGTGGTCTGTGCCAAAATCTGGATTCAAGCACTTTAAGATACATGAAATGAAAAGTCTGTCTGCTTATTTTATTTTCTTTAGAGGGTCTTCTGAATAATAAGGAAGATCATGTGAGTACATAATTTAGTTCTGCAAGACAATGGTCAGCGGTAAATATTTTAAGAAATATTTTCAGAAGTGAATGAATAGATATTGATCTGAGGTGAAGCTTTATAACATAGTTATTAAATTGGGAAGCAGATTTCCCTTCCAGTGAATTACATTCGTTATGAGCTGTCAACACATTTGCTATAGTTTATTACCACTCAGGAATTTGCTGCCTTTTTGGTATTTTACTAAATTATTGAGATTAGGTTTTGTGGGAATAAGAAAGAAATCAGAATAGCTATTGATGGCATGGCAAATAATTTGCGTAAATTTTTTTGTTAATTTTAAAGTCAAATAACTGACTTTTTCCTCTCCCCATTTCAGTATCTCTTTTCATCCTTTCTTTTAAATCTTCCTTACTTTATTGCCTAATAGATATGGAACTGTTAGAGAGTTGTGAATAGGCACATAAATTCTGTTGGATTTCTCATTGCTTGCTTTTGTTACAGGTATTTTGATGGGTTCATTAAAACATATCTGTTGCAATGGGGGTTGGTAAGAAGAAGGAATAGAGGGAAGGGAATACATTGTCAGTAGGAATAATATATAGCTATTTGAGCTTCACCTGGAAATAAAAATAATTTAGTAAAATGGGAGATAGAAACCCTTTCTCAGGTTGCTAATGAGAGGCTTGACCTAGCTGCTGCTGCTGCAGCATCTTTGGGGATGATGAGAGATGCAAAATGCACTGTTGCTAGGCAACTCTCTTGGCTGCCTTTGGAGCAGGTTCATATGTGCTAAGAGCTAATGAATCCTCCTATCTGCTCTTTGAAACTGTTCAAAAGCCAATGAAGACATACCCAGACATTTAGTATTTACAAGTACTGAACCATTCTTGCCGTGTCATTTACTCATTAAAAATTAAGTTGGCCATTTACTGTGTACTGAATATTGCTTATTTTTTCAAGTTGGACCAAAATTTGAGCCCTAATAAATGTTTTCAAAAAGGAGTTAAATAAGGGGTGACTTAGTTACAGCTGATGCTAAATTATTCTATATGAGGGCTTATTTTTAAATGTAAATGCTTTTCTTTTTTTCAAAAGTGGCAAGTTATTTGAAACTTGCCCCTTTAAGCCTCCAAGAAAGCTGTTAATTACACACTGTCTTCATGCCTTGCTCAGCCCAAGACTGTTATTTCTGAAGATAAGAATCTGGAACCCAGAACTAATTTTGTATGGGGCCTGGCCTGTCTAAAGCTGCCTCCCTACTTCTAGCCCCCTCCCCCCAAAAGTCAAACACACTGGACAGTAACCTGTGAGACAAGCCACAGAACAAGAAATAAAGCCTGATAAGGAGCATCCCTGGATCAGATAATGAATCCAACTGTTGTAAGATCCCACCCAACCTCTAATAATACCTACTTCTCAGGGATGTCAGAGAGATAAGATCTTGCGCATGAAAAAACATTGCAAAGTGCCATGTGAATGCTAGTTTTTGCAGTGAATCCCAAGGGGTTGTCTAAATTCAACAAAAATTCTGTGTTGCTGGATTATTAGCTATTAGTGAGGCTTGTTCATATTTTGGTAGGCTATAGGATAATTATAGTAGGATTTATTTTTAACAGAATTTAATCTATAACTGTATTTTTGTTGCATTAACCTGTGATTTCTCTTATTGTCACATCAGCTAGTATAATACTGTGTGATAGAAGATAATAAATATTAATTAAAGTTATGTTAACCTGCTATATAGACTCTAAATTGAATTGATTCATTTTTTTCAAATATTGCAAAATACACTGGTGAGTCTGTTACAATTCTGTGTATGCATCTGTAAAATGAGAATAATAAAAGAACCCACATAATTAAATTCATCATGTGGGTTAAATGAAATAATCCAGAGTAAATCAGTATAGTACCTGGTTTATAATTAGCGCTCAATAAAAGTTACATATTATTAAAATTGTAGTTGATTTTCATAGGTCCTTTTAGTCATTTCACAATTATTTTTGTGCTGTATTATGTTCTAGTACCAGTACTAGTCTATTTAGCAAATTAGACATGTTCCTTGCTCATTTGGGGCTTATTGTCATACTTTATTCCCCAAATACATGGAGAGAGAGACATTACTGTTTTCTCTGTGTGTGTTTTAAACTATACCTGCATACATAAAAGAGATAGAGAATAGTGTTGTTCAGTAGAAAAGCAATATGAGCCACATATATAGGTTTAAATTTTTTTGTAGCCACATGACAAAAGTGAAAATAAACAAGTAAAATTAATTTAAAAATATGTTAGTTAACTCAATATATCTGAAATAGTTCAATGTATAATATAAAACTATTAATGAAATATTTTATATATAATTTCTGTACTAAGCCTTCCAAATCTAGTATGTACTCTTACAAGCACATCTCAATTCAGATTAGCTGCATTTTAACTGCTCATTAGCCATATGTGGCTAATGGCTACTGTGTTGAATAGTGGTGAAGTACTAACAAATTCCAGTGCTCATTTCTTTTTGATATAAATGTGAATATGTATTTAGAAATACTCTTCCCATTGGTTTTATTAGCTGAAAATAGCTTCACAGTCTCTGCAGTGCAAAAGAGAACTTTTAAAATGAAAAAATTAAAACTTCAGAAAATATTGTAAGAACTGTGCTGACAGGTGGTGCTAGAAATATCAGAAGGAATATGTACTTTGTAAAGGATATGGTTGTCTAACCACTGGGCTGTACACCTGAAGCTAATATAAAATAAAATTGAATGCTTACTGTAATTGACAAAATTAAAGAAAAATATTTTTTAAAATTTTAAAAAACATTTTATTTATTTTTAGAGGGGAAGGGAAGGAGAGAGGGAGAAGGAGAGAAATATCAATGTATGGTTGCCTCTCATGCGTCCCTTGCCGGGAACTGGCCTGCAACCCAGGCATGTGCCCTGACTGGGAATCGAACCGCGATCCTTTGGTTCACAGGCCCGCACTCAATCCACTGAGCTACACCAGCCAGGGCTAAAGAAAAATAGTTTAATAAAGGATAACTAAAGACCAGTGTTAAGGTGATTAGAAGGCATGGAAATTTCAAAACTGCTGAACAGCAAATTAAAGTGCTCTCATTAAAAAAAGAATTAAAAATCATTAAGAAAAATAATACTTAAAACAGAGTTTTTAGAGAAGTACTAAGAGGGTAATGGAATGTCTGGCAGCATATTTTGAATGAAAGTAGTTAGTCTCAAAATTATACTTTAACCTTTTCTTTCTTCTGTAGTTAGTCTTAAGTTTAATTTACCTCATGTTTACTGAGTATTTGCTTTGCATGTGCTCCTGAGCAAATACAAAGAAAAAAAGGGAGGAACAGGGTTTCTGCCTGTGAGGTGGTCTCTGGTTAGTGTGAGCAACAGTGTTAGGAATAAGACTGTTAACCAAAATAAATTGACATAAAGTTGTGCACAGAGCTAGAGGGACAAACAGTGTTTAGAATGTTATTTTCCTGGAAAGAGGCAAACAGTTACTCTATTATCCTTTAATATCTTTCATGGTTGTATTGAATAAAACACTATTTTTCATGGTTAGCGCATGAGTGGTTGAACTATCAGTTTGAAAAAACAAAGAAACATCGAAATTAAGTGGGGAAGAGAAAGGGCTAAATGCGCCTTGAAAAATATGCTGAGTAAGAAGGCAAGGGAGAAGCACGATCAGACCTTGTTCCCTGACGTCCACTATCTTCTTTGGGCAGGAAATCTGCCCTCTGTCTCATTCCCTCACTGAGCAGTTGCTGGGTCCTACTGCTACCACAATGACTCCATACTCTTCTGCCTATAAGTCCTATAGGTACTGGTCATTTACTATCCAGTTCAGGCCCATCACTTATTGAAGCACTGCTGAAAATAATTTTATTTTACTAAAGTATTATAATATGTAATGATATGCAAAATATTTAAACAATATAATAGTATCCTCTTCCACTTGTAAAATCTCCTTACTGCTCATCATGAAGCATCTTCTGTATGCCTTGGCTTCCAAACTTAGTATCAGCTAAGATTCTATTCATTGTTCACGTTATTTGTTGGAAGATCAGCCTAGAATCTAAGTTTGGGGCAAGAGCAAGTGGACTCAGCTACTACCTACTTGGCTGCAAACTTCTCTATGGTCTCTCAAAATTTGCACTCCTTAATCCCTTCACCTTTTTCACCCATCCTCCTGACCATCTAGCAACCATCAGAACATTCTCTGTATGTATGATTCTGTTTCTCTTCTCCTTGTGAGCTTCTTTTGTTTTTTAGAATCAATTATTGAGAGACACATATTTATTGCCATTTTTTGGCACATATTTTTGGTCTTTTTCTTAAATAAGACTCTTTAACATTTCATATACTGGCTTGGAGGTGATGAAACCCTTTAGCTTTTTCTTGTCTGGGAAGCTCTTTATCTGCCATTTGATTCTAAATGATAGCTTTGCTTGGTAATCTGGTTGTAGGTCCTTGCTTTTTATCATTTTGATATTTCTTGCCAATCCCTTCTAGCCTGCAAAATTTCTTTTGAGAAATTAGCTGATACTCTTATGGGAACCCACTGTAGGTAACTAACTGCTTTGCTCTTGCTGCTTTTAAGATTCTCTCCTTGTCTATAACATTTGGCATTTGAATTATGACGTGTCTTGGCATGGGCCCCTTTGTGTTCATCTTGTTTGAGACTCTCTGTGCTCCCTGTACTTGTATGTCTATTTCCTTTACCAAGTTAAAGTTTTCTGTCATCATTTTTTTAAAAATAGATTTCCAATTCCTTGCTCTTTCTCTTCTCCTTCTGGCATGCCCATGATGCAAATGTTGGTATGCCTGAAGTTGTCCCAGAGGCTCCTTACACTATCCTCGTGGTTTTGTTTTGGTTTTTGCATTCATTTTTTTCTTGCTGTTATGATTGGTTGTTTTTTGCTTCCTTATATTCCAAATCACTGATTTACTCTACTGTTAAGTTCCTGTAAATTGTTCTTTATTTCAATTAGCAAATCCTTCATTTCTGACTAGATGTTTTTTAATGCTATTGAGGTCCACATTAATTTCTTTTTTCCCCTCACAATTTCCTTTTTTAAAAAAATATATTTTATTGATTATGCTATTACAGTTATCCCATTTATTCCCTTTATTTCCCTCCCCTTTATTCCCTTCTGCCCTGTACCCCCCTCCCACCATAATTCCCCCACCTTAGTTCATGTCCATGGGTTGTACATATAAGTTCTTTGGCTTCTCCATTTCCTATACTATTCTTAACCTCTCCCTGTCTAATTTGTGCCCACCATTTATGCTTCTTATTCCCTGTACCTTTTCCCTCATTCTTCCCCTCCCCAGTGATAACCCACCATGTGATCTGTATTTCTGTGACTGTTCCTGTTGTAGTTGGTTGCTTAGTTCGTTTTTGTTTTTTTTAGGTTCAGTTGTTGATAGTTCTGAGTTTGTTGTCATTTTACTGTTCATATTTTTGATCTTCCTTTTCTTAGATAAGTCCCTTTAACATGTCATATAATAAGGGCTTGGTGATGATGAACTCCTTTAACTTGACCTTATCTGGGAAGCACTTTATCTGCCCTTCCATTCTAAATGAGAGCTTTGCTGGATAGACTAATCTTAGATATCAGTCCTTGCCTTTCATGACTTTGAATACTTCTTTCAAGCCCTTTCTTGCCTGGAAGGTTTCTTTTGAGAAATCAGCTGACAGTCTTCTGGGAACTCCTTTGTAGGTGACTGTCTCCTTTTCTCTTGCTGCTTTTAAGATTCTCTCCTCATTTTTAATTTTGGGTAACTTAATTATGATGTGCCTTGGTATGTGCTTCCTTGGGTCCAACTTCTTTGGGACTCTCTGAGCTTCCTGGACTTCCTGGAAGTCTATTTCTTTTGCCATATTAGGGAAATTCTCCTTCATTGATTTTTTTCAAATTTTCAATTTCTTGCTCTTCCTCTTCTCCTTCTGGTACCTGTATAATTTGGATGTTGGAATGTTTAAAGTTGTCCCAGAGGTTCCTAAGCCTCTCCTCAATTTTTGAACTCCTGTTTCTTCATTCTGTTCTGGTTGAATGTTTATTTCTTCCTTCTGCTCCAAACCATTGATTTGAGTCCCAGTTTCCTTCCCATCACTGGTGGTTCCCTGTACAGTTTCCTTTATTTCACTTTTCACAGCCTTTTTTCTCTATTTTGCAACTCTATACTCCACCACTTCTGTGAGCATCCTGATTACCAATGTTTTGAACTGTGCATCTGATAGGTTGGCTATCTCTTCATCACTTGATTGTATTTTTTCTGGATCTTTGATCCGTTCTTTCATTTGGGCCATATTTTTCTCTTTGTGCATCTGTTACATTGTAAGGGACAGAGCCTTAGGTATCTGTGAGGGCAGGGTAATCCACGCTTCTGTGTTGTGACGCTGTATGTGTGGGAGGGGTCCAAGAGGGAACAATGCCACCAGCTTAGCTCTTGGACAGCTTTCAGTCACTTCCCTTGCTACCCACAATCTAATTGGGCCCTTTTAGAGCTGATTCCCATGTGGGTGGGTTTGTGTACATTCTAGGACCCAATGATCTCTCCAGACAACTCTTTTGTGAGGTTGGGAGTGTCTCCTGCTACCTCAACTCCCACAGATTTTTATCAGTCAGGGGTTTCGAGGCTTTATTTTCCCCACAGTGGGACCCTGTGGGTTCCCCAGTTGTTCCTCCCAGTTTATCTGCACACAAATGTGGGACCTCTAGGTCTGCCAGCCACCGCCCTGCCTGCTCCGGTCCTCCAGCTGCCATGTTGCAGCAAGTCCTCTCCATTCTGGCTGCCTGTCTCCGTCCCTCCTACTGGTCTGGATGAATGTTTCTCCTTCAACTCCTTGGTTGTCAGGCTTCAATACAGTTCAGTTTTCTGGCACTTTTGGTCATTTTTTTGTTTTTAAATTTGTTGTTCTTGTTTTTGTTGAGGCAAAGTGTATCTACCTACACCTCCATCTTCATCGGAAGTTGAGGTCCTCATTAATTTCCTTGAGCATCTGATAAGCTTTGGTTTGAACTCTGCATCTAGTAGATTGCTTGTCTCCAATTTGTTTAGTTCCTTTTCTGGAATTTTGTTCTGTTCTTTCATTTGGGCTACGTTTCTTTGTCAACTCCCTGTGTCTTCCTTCCTGTGTTTGCTTCTATGTGTTAGGTAGGGCTGGTATATCTCCCCAGTTTGGTAGAGTGACCAAATATAGTATGTGTCCCATATATTTCAGTGGGACAGCCTCCTCTATGAGCCAAGTTTGTACTCAAGTTGTACCCACCATGCAGGCTGTGTACACCCGTTTGTTTTACTTGAGCCTTGATTGCTGCTGACATGTTCAAGGTCGACCACTGACTGTATTCTTTCCAGGATCACACAGCATGAGCTACAAAGTGATCTACAGGTGGCTGCTACTTGTACTGGGCTTGGAGGTGTCTAGGTGAGGCCAACCTGTGAACCAAAGTCAGTTGGTTCTAGAGCCAGGCCTGGGGCAATTTAGGAAGAGGTACTAAGCTCACTGAGGCCAGATGTTGCTTGTGTGAGAGAATTCAGGAAAATCTGAAGCATGGGCCAAAGCAAGCCATTCATATGGGAAAGCCACTGGAAATAGCTTGTATGGGCTCAAAAGTTGGGTGGGGCAAGGCCTCAGGGATTTACCAGGTTGGGGCAAATAATGTGAGCCAGGTTGGTGGAGTTCCACATATAACTCTTGCCTGCTGGCTCTGTAGCTCTGTGAGGCAAGGGCTCAAAAAGGAACAATGGCCTCTGCCAGCACTTCTGTCTGGGAAAAGCTGTCCCCCAGCTCTTGCTCTGATGCCAAGCTATTCAGTTTCTCCCTGTATGTCTCCGATGCCTATGAATCTGCTGCCCCTGTTCTGAAACTCAGAGGGAATGCATCTGAGTAAGTTCGCATGTAGTTTCTTTAAGAAGAACTGCTAGGGAGTCTAGTAGCTTCTGTCTTCTACAGCCTTAATACCCACTGGTTTTTACAACCAGAATTAATGGGAACTTCTGTTCTTGGCACTGGAACTGTGGGCTGGGGGACCTGGTATGGGGCTGGGACACCTTGCTCCTGAGATATCCCTCCTAATTTTTATCCACTACACATGGGTGTTGGATGAGCCCATTGTATCTCTGCCCCTCCTACCAGTCTCAGTGTGTTTCCTTTAGTTCTGTAGTTGGTTTCTTATTTAATTCTATATTATAGGACTTGCATTCAGCTCAATTTCTGATCATTCAGAATGATGGTTTCAGGGTGTCTAACCTTTTGGTGTTTCTGGGCCACACTTTAAATACATTGCTACATATAATCACAAAAAACTCAATGCTTTAAGTAAATTTACAATTTTGTGTTGGTCCGCATTCGTAGCCAACCTGAGCCATATGTGGCCTGTGGGTTGGGGGTTGGACACTTCTGTTTACTTTTAATTTTTATGTGTTTTTTTTTCAAGGAGGCAAGCCATGTTTACAAATGCCACCATCTTGACCAGAGGTCTAGAAGTTATTCTTTTAAAATATCCTACATAACATTTTTTTCTCTGGATTGATATTTGTTTTTAAAGAAATATATGAAATAATTCTAGGTCAGGGGTCTTCAAGACTGCACTCAGGTGTATTGATTTGCTGTACGGCCTCACTGGTCTCAGTGTATAGTTGCAAACATGACTATGATTTGTTACAGCAAAAGGATGAAAGCAAAATCCACAAGGGCAAAGGTTCATTTTGTGAAGTTTAGAAGAAACAAGGCACAAGCTTGTAAGAGTTCTCTTCTAGTAGAGTCATAGAGAGTGCATTTTATTCTTCCAGCATCAAATTGCGACACTTGTGAAGTGCTCTTTCGTAGGGAAGCTCATTATAGACTTTGTGCCCAAGGGTTTTAATGTGGGCTGGTCAGTTCCGGCACAGTGTTTTGCATAATGTGTTTGTTCATATGGTTTAGGCACAATCCTATTAGTAAAATTGGTAAGAAGCATCTTCAAATCTACTTTCCAAAGCCCACTCAAAGGCTAACTCTGCAAGCAGGCTTTTTAAAGTTGGCAGCAGTTTCAGGTCCGCCATGTTAACTATTTTCTGCACAAATATTTGCTTAAATGTTGTTTGAATTGGTTTATGTTCTCTATTTTTAAGTAGTAGATTCTAAATTAATCATTAGCATTTGCTCTCTTTTTGATATTTGAATATATACATGAAACATCTCCTAAATACTTTTGGTTATAGAAAACCTAGTTCATAGTTCCTAGTTCTTGGGGGGAGCCATTCTATTCTCTAAATATTTTTTTGAAATCTCTTTTTTCATGTTAAATCCATATATGCCTTTCAGTATGGGCCTTGGGATTGTAAAAATCAAACCAGGTTTTCTTTTATGTTAGCCTTTTTAAATATTAGAAGATATCAATTATTTTTCTTCAATTCTTCTGTAGTACAGGAACACAGAATTTTCTGTGTTTCTCTATTGCCCTTTTTCTTTGTAATTATAACAAAAATCCCATTTATAGCATTTTTTTCCTGACATAAGTTTTGCACATTGTATTTTGTGGATTTTAATATGGAAGTTTTATTTTGTTTTGATTTTTTCAGTTTACTCTGATATGAATATAATACATGCTACTGTATGTATATTATATGTGTATTTGCGCATATCTTGTCTCTTAGATTTATTGAATTTCTGTTTTGTTTTTAAAAATACATTTACGAAGAGAGAATACTAAACAATTTTAACCTTTTATTTTGAAAAAAATTAAGCATATTCAAAAGTGTGGAGAATAGTATAAATTAGTATAAAGACAGAAATACATATCCCATGCCTCACCAGTTACCGTGTTTTGCCATGTATAATGCATACTTTTTGCCAACACTTTTGAGGTAAAAATAAGAATGCGCATTATACATGGGTAGTACTAGGTACTTAAAAAACCAGCTTTGCTTGTTTTTGATCACTTCAAAGCCCATCTTAAAAAAAGCGCAAAGCAATCGCCGCAGACATGAAAACCCAACTTGCTGTGATACCTGGTGGGCTAACCAGCCAACTGCAACGCCTTGATGTGTCAGTAAACAAGCCCTTTAGAGCCCTAATGAAGAAAGAGTGGACATTGTGGATGCAGTCAGCTGGTAGATTTAACTCCTACAACTTCTACAGGCAGGATCAAGAATGCATCCATCGCCCAGATTTGTGATTGGATCCTGAGACTATGGAATGGTGTCAAGTAGGAAGTGGTTGTGAAATTGTTTAAAAAAATGTGGCATCAGCAATGCTATGGATGGAACTGAGGATGATGAAATTTCCTGGGGTAAGGAAAGTGACTCTTGAGAAGACACTTGTAATGTAGAAATTGAAGAAGACAACACTTCTGATATTGACAGCGATGAAGAGTTCTTGGTTTTCTATGATGCGTAAATATCATGAATTTGTTACTAGTCAATAAAATTTCTTGTACCTTGTATCTGCTCTTGTGTTTTGTAATTATTTGTTACATAAAATTTCTTGTGCCATAATATGTTCAAAAATAAATACTAAAATTCCTTTATAATACAAAAAAACAAGTACCTAAGTATAAGTAAGTAAATAAGTAAATGAAAAAATTAAAATGGAAGATTTTTTCCTGAAAGCTTGAGCCAAGAACATGCATGCGCATTATCCTCAGCAAAATATGGTATTTATCATTGCATAGCTAGTCTGTGTTTTCTGTACCCTACAGTTCCCAGTCTCCCGTTCTATGTTATTTTGAAGTAAATCTGAGATTAGAGCTGAACTTCTTAAATGAGGTTTGAACGTTTTCTTTTTAGAAACATTGCATCACCATTTACTCCCCTAAAATTATGTGAGGATGTCAGTTTCACTACCTTTACCTTAAATTTTATAATTTAAAACTATTTTACAACCCTGGCTGGTGTGGCTTAGTGGATTGAACACCATCTTGTGAACCAAAGGGTCGCTGGTTTGATTCCTAGTCAGGGCACATGCCTGGGTTGCAGGCCAGGTCCCTGTGGGGGGTGAATGAGAGGCAACCACACATTGATGTTTCTCTCCCACCTTTCCCCTCTACCCAAAGATAAATAAATAAAATCTTTAAGAAAATGTAAAATAAAAAATATTTTATAGTCTAGTATGTGAGAGAATTATCTTGTTACAATTTTCAGTTTAAAATATAGTGAGATTAAATGTTCTTAAAGTTCTTATTTGCTGATTGTTTTTTCTTTGAGTTTTAGATTTACATGCTTTACCCATATTTGGTGGGGGAAATCTGTATTTATCCTAAAAATTTGTATTCTTTATTTAGATTATCAAATCATTGGTTAGTAATTAGACACACACATATTTTAAAGCAAACTATTAATAAGTGTCTTTTACTATGTACGGGTATTTAGTTACTTTGGCTGGGTGTAGGATTCTGGGTTGAGAACCATATTCCTTCACAGTCTTGTTTGTTTGCTTCCATAGCTTGCAGTGTTGCTGTGCAGAAATCCAAAGTTATTCTGATTCCTGAATTGCTGAGTATATGTTTATGTGAATCTAATTTTTACTTTTCCTCTCTGGAAGCTTTTAATATCCTCTTTTTGTTCCTGGTGCTCTTGTAATTTCATTACAATGTGCCTTTGTGGGAATCTTTTTTCATTTGTTGTTCTGGATAATTGGTGTATCTTTTAATCTGGAGATTCAGGTCCTTGAATTCTTGGAAATTTTAAAAATTATTTTTCATTAATTTCTTTTTCTTTACTGACTTCTCTTTCCCTAAATTTCTGGAACTTTGCTTGCTTGGAACCTGAGTTCCTATAGTAGTCTTCTAATTTTCTTTTCTGCCCCAGTTTTTTCTCTGCTTTTTTACTCTCCTTTTTGGGAGATTTTCTTAACTTTATATTTCAAATATTAATTGAATCTTTTGTTGTGCTATTTTTAATTCTACAGCTCTTTTGGCTTTCTGAATATTCTTCCTTTTTAATTATATCCATCTTATTATTCTTTCATTGATTTAATGCTGAGTGAGTTCTTTCCTTTCTAAAGAACATGTAAATATTCACTTAATATTTCTTGTAGATTCTTCAAAGATTATTTATCCATCTAGAATTTTTCATTGCATGTTAATATGTTAGAATATCCCTTCCTCTTTAGCTAACCAGTTTTTATAACACCATTCATGGACTTTTTTTCTGTTGGTTTGCAGTCTGCTTCTATCATGGATGTGACTGCAAGTGTCTTGTACTAATATTTATTTCATCTTTATAGTCCAATAATTTTCCATAATGCAGAAGATTGTACAAGATAGAACGTACTAAATCTGTTTTATTTATCAGTACACTCTCTACTTCAAGCAATGAATCAGTCTTCTTTGCTATTCTTTGTTCCAAGAAATTTAAATCAATACTTTTTTTATGTTTCTGGCTTTTTAAAATTAATTTTGCTTCATCCTGGGTGTGAATCTTCTTGGTTAATGTAGCATTATAATTAGTTTGTTTGTTTACCATTATTTATGTAGACTCCATTTAATGCTCAACCTTATATTTGACCATTAAATGATCAATTTAATGGACCTTGACTTTTGACCTTATAAAATTCATGGTATAAGATAATATTTACCATTTATTTCAACTTAAAAGGATTTTTGTCATTGAACAAGGAAAGATGATTTGGAGTCTTACTTTATGTTTAGCCAAGTTGCGTTAGCCATTTAATTTTTTCCTCTTCAAACGTAGTATGGATTAGTTTACATTTTACCATTGTCTATCTTGCATAGTTTTTTATAACTCAGTAAAACTCATCTGACATAACTTTGGGTTCTGTTATTTACTATTTTAATAAATTCAAAAGCATTGAATCTCTCTAGTTTTGTTACGTAGTTCCTTCTGTAGCTGAGCTGTATTTAATTAGATCTCATTGTTGTGAGGCATTCAAACTCCTCCTTCCAACTGTCTGATGTAAAACACATTGCCACTGACAGAGAGAGTAGTAGAAACCGATGTACCTAACTGAAAGGAAAAATATTCCCATTATACTTATAGAACATTAGCTTTTAACTTTTGTTCTACCAGTTGGACTACCAAAGATTTAGATCTCACCATACTAGAAATGTAAAACCTACTTTTGTTCAGGGAGGAAATTTTGTGCTCATAGGAATTCAGTCATTACAGTTGTAATTTATAGCAAGTTGTCAAAATATTAGCAACTGAAAAAATTAACGTTGGTTATATTCCTTTTTCTCATTGATGATTTTACATGTTGATAGTATGGCTAATCATTACTTTATGAGTTAAGTTTTCTTATACAACTTTCTAAATATTTACTTGTCTCTGACTTTGAGAGATAATGAAGATTCAGACAGCTAAGGTGACTAATGTGGAAATCAAGTTTTGATCGGGAAAGGTCATGGTTATTGTATTTTAATTATTTCAAACTCCTAAAGTGATAAAATACTTTATCTTACTCTAACCTGTGGGCTTTCCTCTATTTTTCCATATTTGGAGCTCCTGTGTTGCCCCTTTTTTCTATATACTGGGAAAATCTTACCTCAAATTCTGATGCTGTCCTGGTAATGTTTACCTAACAGGTAAATTTTTCTAAGTTAATTTGGTGATAATACTTTTTAAGTACCTTGCAAGTGGCAGGCTTTTAATAATTGTTTACAGATTCAAATACTAGCTGCAACACTATTACAAGATCTATCTCATTGAACAGAATTAGAGTAAATAAAAAAAACATTAGGGGTGGTTTGTCCATTTTAAAAGTATTTTATGGTATGCTGGGAACCAGAGACACAAAGATGAAGAAGATGTCTTCTCTGCTTTTGGTAAAGACACGTGTCAAGTATATGAGCTTTGGAGTTGAATTGCTTTGGTCAAGTCCTAACTTGAGTATGTGCTGGTTCTATTACCTTGAACAAATTATTTGGCTTTTATAAGCTTCAGTTTTGTCATTTGAAACATGGTGATAATCATGATTTTCTATAAAGTGCTTAGGGGAGTGTTTATAGTAACTCTTCAATAGATGTTAGCTGCTGCTATTAGTGGAGTCATTATAGATCAGATGCTCAAGCTGGCCTGGAATAAGACTAGAATGAATATTAAACAGAACAAAGATTGCCTGGTAGGGGCCTTTGGCATTCTAGACAGCTTTCTTCCCTTGACATTACTTAACTCTCAAAGGTCAAATTTCAAGACCCTAGATAACTTCATTATTATGTTATGATATAAATAGAATTTGAACCACAGAAGAATAAAATTATACTATGTTTACACTTCTTTGATGTTGCTGCATGCCTGCAGATTCCTCATAAGTGGAAGGGATGATTAGCTTTTCATCACTCTGTCCATGGACAGCTTTACAGTGCATCACTTAAGTAATGAGCAGATGCCGTAAGTAGAAATGTCGAGTCATCACAGGGTGGGATTAACTGATGCTCAAGAGCATGATAGGAATTATGTCCTTTTTCATAGAATGATTTTTGAAGTTTTCATGTTAAAATTATTAAATAATGCATTTATGCTTTTGTTTGTATGAACCATTCAAGCCTATTCATTCTTTGTTATATAAAAATTCATGTTTTATTTTTCATTTTAAACTTACCAGTAAGACACTGTTATCTTACCGCTATTTTATAAAAGGCAAATACACATGCATTTAGAATGTACTTCCATTTTTTCACAAAATAGAGTGGTTCAGCACTTACTGAATCCAAGGATATGAATAAAATATGAACTAAGAATTCACTTCTGTAGTTCACATCCAGGTTTACAAAATGTAAGTCTGAACCGTTAAAGAAAAACAGATATTGCTACCAGTTTTTGCCTCTTCCAGTAGATGATCATGTCTTGCGTTATTTCTTTTTTATTTTCTATTTGTTTATTTATTACTATATTTATTACATAGTCATAAAGTATGTCCTATTTATCATACTATCAAAAAGGAGGGATAAGTTGTAAATGTTAATTATATATTCTCTCATTTGATAACTAAGATGAATTATAACAAACCCTTTTTATTTCTCAGCATTTATGAGTTGACAGCACTGCTCATGATTTTCATTATAGATCTTTCTGAAAGATTATTCTATTATCTTTGTAACCTCATACAGTATTGCCGATGTGGATATTTTGCATGGAATCTAAGTTAAATTTTTGTACTCTATTCTATATATGATTAACTCAAGGGAGATGCTGGTTTGTGTCTCTTCTGCTTATTTTTTCCTGTTTGTTTTGTTCAAATATAGGAAGAAGACTTACATGATAGTTATTGATACCAGTGGTCCCCAACCTTTTTGGCATCATGGACCGGTTTAGTGGAAGACAATTTTTCCACGGACCAGGGTTGGGGGGATGGTTTTGGGATGATTAGACAAGGCATTACATTCAAGCTTACTTCCTGCTGTGCGGCCCAGTTAGGAATAGGTATCAGTCTGTGGTCCAGGTGTTGAAGACCCCTCCTTTACCCCGTTATAGATAGCCTGGACTCTTTGGTCACTTCAACTCTGACAAGGCAGAATGGAGGGCTGAACTAAAACATGGACTCCCATCCTCACTCTGCCACCAACTCACTTTGTGATCCCTTTGGGCTCTGAGACTACTCTGACTCTTAAAAAACAATCTCATGATTCTTTTTTAAAATTGTAGTAAAAGCATAACATGAAATATACCCTATCAAAATGTTAAGTGTATAGTACAGTATTGTGTACAGTTTTTCATCTTGCAAGAGTGAATATCCGTATCTGTTGGCCAACACCTCATCCTTTTCTCCTCCTGCCAACTTGGGGCCAGACCTCATTCTACTTTCTTCTGAGATGGAGTACTTTGGATACCTTGTACAGTAGAATCATGCAGTATGTGTCCCTCTGTGACTGGCTTGTTTCACACAGGATAATGTCCTCAAGGATCAAGGAAATTATGTGGCAGCATTTCCTTCTTTTTTTAAGGCTGAATAATATTACATTATATGTATGTAGTACATTTTCTTTATCCATTCATTTGCCGGTGGATATTGAGGTTGTTTCTGTATTTGGGCCGTTGTGAAGAATGCCGCAGTGAGCATGGGAGTGCGACTCTTTGAGA
Source organism: Anoura caudifer (assembly GCA_004027475.1). Classification (NCBI taxonomy): domain Eukaryota; kingdom Metazoa; phylum Chordata; class Mammalia; order Chiroptera; family Phyllostomidae; genus Anoura; species Anoura caudifer. The sequence goes on from PVKU01002116.1 coordinate 91,687, forward strand.
TGCTGATTTTAGTTCTTCTAAAATATCTTTGGAAATGCCCGTGTGTGTTTTATTGTAAAAACTAACAGTGCCAAGTTAAACAAGTCAAACAATTAGTCTCTTTGTGTAATATATCATAAATTGTTCGGGAAAGTTTGGTTCAATAAAAAGACTTGTCTTTGAACAGGCAGCTAACAGCAACTATGCAGTTAATGGTTTTTTGTGACTATATTTTATTTGACTATATTTTAATTTTAGTTGTTGTTCAAGTACAGTTTTCTGCCTTTTTGCCTGTCCTGAAATTCCCAGAAATAAGATGGCTAGATCATGTGTTAGTTTTACTTTTAATTATTTGAGGAACCTCCATACTGTTTATCATGGTAGCTACATCATTTTACATCACGCCAAGAGTTCACAATGGTTCCAATTTTTCCACAGCCTTGAAAACATGTATATTCTATTTTATTGATAATGGCCATTCAAACAGATGTGAGGTGATATCACATTGTGGCTTTGATTTTCATCTCCCTAATGATTAGTGATTTTGAGTATCTTTTAATGTACTGTAACCATTTTATGCCTTCTTTGGGACTCTATTTCAGTCCTTTGCTCATTTTTTAATCAAGTTGTATATTTATTTTTTACTATTGAGTTGTAGGAGTTCCTGATATGTTTTTTCTGCTATATTTTGGATATTAACCCTTTATCAGAAATATGATTTGTAAATATTTTATACCATTTTGTAAGGTGTCTTTTTTCTTTTTTACTATGTTGATTATTTCCTTTGCTACACAGAAGCTTTTAATTTGATTTAGACCAACATATATGTTTTTGCTTTTGTTGCCTGTGCTTTTGGTGTCACATTAAACAAATCATTGCCCAAACCAAGATTATGATATTTCTCCCCTATATTTTCTTCTAGGAGCTTTATAGTTTCAGGTCTTATTTTTAAGCCTTTAAGTCACTTTAAGTTAACTTTTTGTGTCTGGTTCCAATATCTATCTTTGCATGGAGATACCCAGTTTTTCTAGCACCATTTGTTGCAGACTATCCTTTCTCCATTGTGTGTTCTTGGCTCCTTTGTTATTAATTAATTTACCATATATGCATGGGTTTGTTTTGGTGCTCTCTGTCCTATCCTATTGTCTATTTGTTTGTCCTTGTGCCAATGTCATACTATTTTGATTACTGTAGCTAAGTAGTATTTTCTGAAGAAAGGAAGTGTGAGGCACCCAGCTTTATTCTTCATCAAGATTGTTTTGGTTACTCAGGGGCCTTTGTGGTTCTATATCAATGTTATCATTGTTTTTTCTACTGTGAAAAAGGTGCCATTGGAATTTTAATAAGGATAATATTGAAGCTGTAGATTGGACAGTACGAACATTTAAACAATATTAAGTCTTCCAGTCTATGTATACAAAATATCTATTTGTGTCCTGTGTAATTTCTTAAGCAATGTTTTGTAGTTTTCAGTATATAAGTCTTCACTTTCATAGTTAAATTTATTCCTCAGTATTTAATTAATTTATTTTTTTGATGAGATGGTAAATGAGATTTTTAAACTTTTGAGATTGTTTGCTGTTACCATATGATAATACAACTGGTTTTTTTGTTCCTTTTGTATTCTGCAACTTTTCTTACTTCATTTATGATTTAACTAATATCTTTATGTGGAATCCTTAGGGTTTCTACTTATAAGATTATGTCATCTGTGAGAGGTAATTTTACTTTTTCCTTTCTAATTTGGATGACATTTTTTTTTCTAGCCTAATTGCCCTGGATGGCACTTTCAATACTATGTTCTATGTTCTACTGATATATTGTACTGTGAATAGAAATGGCAAGAGTGGGCATTCTTGACCTGGTCCTGATCGTAGAGGGAAAGCTTTTAATCTTTAACTGTTCAATTTGGTATTAGCTATCAACCTTTTATAGAGATTTTATTATGTTGAAGTGATTCCCTTCCATTTCAAGCACTAAAATATTTCAAGTTTAGTGCCTTTTTTTTTAACTCATGAAAGGGTATTGAGTTTTGTCAAATGTTTGTGCGTCTCTTGAGGTGATTGTCTGATTTTTTATCCTTCATTCTGTTAGTGTAATTTAGAACATTGATTAATTTTCATATGTTGAACTATTCTTGCATCCCAGGGATAAATTTCACTTGGTCATAGTGTATGATAATTTTAAAGTGCTGTCGACTTCTGTTTGCTAGTATTTTGTTGAGCAATTTTGCATCTGTTTATTAGGGATATTGGCAGGTAGTGTATTGTTTGTTTTATGGTAGTTGATGTCTTTCTTTGGCTTTGGTATGAAAGTAGCGCCGGTCTTTAAAATGAGTTTGGAAGTGTTCCTATTTGTTCAGTTTTGTGGGAGTAGTTTAAGAAGGATTCATGTTAGTTCTTTTTTAAATTCAACTGTAAATTCAACTTTAATTCAACTTAAATTCAACTTTAAATTCGACTGTTTGGTAGAATTCAACTGTAAGGCCATCTGGTTTTTCTATGTTGGGAGGTTTTTGATTGCTGATTTAATCTCCTATGTTATTCGTCTGTTCAGATTTTCTATTTCTTCACAATTCAGTCTTCATAAGTTGTATATTTCCAGGAATTCATCCATTTCTTTTAGGCTATTTCATTTGTTATAGTGTTATATAGAGTTGTCTACTATACTGTTTTTATTTCTGTGGTATCAGTTGTAATGTCTCCATTCATTTCTGATTTTATTTATTTGAGTATTTTCCTTTTTCTTTTCTTTTTTAAAAATATATTTTATTGATTATGCTATTACAGTTGCCCTATTTCCCCCCTTTTATTCCTCTCCACCCTGTACATCCCCTCCTACCCACATTCCCCCCCTTTAGTTCATGTCCATGGATCATATATATAAGTTCTTTGGCTTCTCCATTTCCTATACTGTTCTTAACCTCCCTCTGTCTACTACCTTCTACCTACCATTTATACTACTTATTCTCTGTACCTTTCCCCCTCTCTCCCTACCCACTCCCCCATTGATAACTCTCCATGTGATCTTCATTTCTCTGGTTCTGTTCCTGTTCTATTTGTTTACTTAGTTTGTTTCTGTTTTTGTTTTAGGTTCAGTTGTTAATAACTGTGAGTTTGTTGTCATTTTACTGTTCATATTTTTTATCTTCTTTTTTTAGATAAGTCCCTTTAACATGTCATATAATAAGGGCTGGGTGATGATGAACTCCTTGAACTTGACCCTATCTGAGAAGCACTTTATCTTCCCTTCCATTCTAAATGACAGCTTTGCTGGATAGAGCAACATTGGATGTAGGTCCTTGCCTTTCATGACTTGGAATACTTCTTTCCGGCCCCTTCTTACCTGTAAGGTCTCTTTTGAGAAATCAGCTGACAGTCTGGTGGGAACTCCTTCGTAGGTGAGTGTCCCTTATCCCTTGCTGCTTCTAGAATTCTCTCCTTCATTTGAATCTTGACTAATGTAATTACGATGTGCCTTGGTGTGTTCCTCCTTGGAACTTCTTTGGGACTCTTGGAGCTTCCTGGACTTCTTGGAAGTCTATTTCATTTGCCAGATTGGGGAAGTTCTCCTTCATTATGTTTTCAAATAAGTTTTCAGTTTGTTGCTCTTCCTTTTCTCCTTCTGGCACCCCTGTGATTCAGATGTTGGGACTTTGAAAGATGTCCTGGAGGTTCCTAAACCTCTCCTCATTTTTTTGAATTCTTGTTTCTTCATTCTGTTCTGGTTGAATGTTTCTTTCTTCCTTCTGGTCCACACTGTTGATTTGAATCCCGATTTCCTTCCCATCATTGTTGGTTTCCTGTACACTTTCCTTTATTTCTCTTAGCATAGCCTTCATTTT